>JAJFZO010000695.1:600000-1012500 GCA_021397835.1 Moringa oleifera
ATAAAATTAAAGCTATAATAGAATTAAAGCATTAATGAAAGCAGTATTAAAACAGTAATGAAACTTTGAAATATTGAAATGATATTTTATTTCATGTCGATATTGGTTAAGAAAAGCTTACAGAAATGTTCCTAGAATTTTGCCTCTAATTTGTAATACAAAATGTACTTGCTCATAAAAGGGAAAGATTGAGACAAGCTTGATCGATAATGGATCTTGTGGGAAATATTGTCTAAGGGAAAGGTCTTGAAAAGGAAAGTCTTGAAGGTAAAGGTCTTGATCTTGATGGGAAAAGTCTTGGTATTTGGGAGAGAGCTTTTGAATATCTTGTGAACTTGCTCTTGCACTTACCTTGATTCTTGCATTGAGGTTCCTTTTATAGTGGGAGAGTCTTGATGTTCTTGCAGAGTAAGTTTCCTTATGATTTTTGTGTCTTTATCCTTTTGATTCTTTTTCCCTTGTCTTGATATCCCTTGATATGTCTTAATGTGTTCTTGATGTGTCCTTTGTCCTTTTAATTATTTTTCTCTTGTCTTAGTGATTTCTTTTTCCTTATCTTGAGATGTCTTGATGTGTATCCTTTTTTATTCTTTTCTTTTGTCTTAATGTGCTTTAATGTATCCTTTGGATTCCTTTTGTCTTGGTGAGGTGTCTTGGAGATAAAGCATTTAATTTTATTGGCTCAGCTTTTCTTTTCCAAAAGAAAAGTTCATGAGTGAAGGCCGTAAGATAAAGTCTTCTTTTGTGCTGGCATTAATCCTCTCGTCCCTGCATCATTGACTCTATGCTTGCATAGTCTTCATCGCTTGTTGCTATGTTGAATAATATGTCCTCTGCTTCTAATGTGTCTTCATATCCTAAGAACGGTAGATTCGTGTTGAATTTTTGTGATCCCCAAATTTTGTACGATCTTCCTTCCGCTAATAATGCTCTATTGGCCCATCAGATAGGATTAATTCTGGGAATAAGTCTTCTCATGATCATCTTGTAAAATTCTTTATCTTCTATGGTTGAAAATTCTTGAAGAGCTTGATTAGATATCATGTCTTCAGTTGCTGAAATGAAAATTTGATGGAGAAAGAGCTCTTCCGTGAGGCCATATGATTATGCTATTGTTGATACTATCGTGATTGATGTTGATCCTTCTATTGCATTGCTTACTGCCATCTAGAAGCGGTACCCGAATTTCTTTGGTTGGTTTTCATGATCTACTATTAGTTGCTCCACCATCCCATGTTCATAGAGTTGTACTATTTGTGCTGATGATAAGTTTGTTTTGCTCCACTTGATTTTTGCTTTAAAAATTCTTGTCATCAATCTTTTTAAGGGTAAACTAGTAAAATTGAAAGGGACCGAATATTGAAGGAGGTCTTGAATGACTTCCACGCCACTAACTGTAATTTCTTGAAAATAATTTGGCTTAAAAAGGTTTAAAGGTTAATGAGCTGGGCTATAAACAGGTCTTCACACTTTTGGGCTATAATGTCTTGGAAACTTGGTTCTATTTCAAACAGAGGTTGTATTGTTTGGACTATCTGAAGCTTCAGTCTAACACTTAAGGCCTTATAACTTCTATTTTTGACTGGATGTTGGTTTCTGGTATAATGAAGGGCCGAATTTAAGAGAATGAGCTGGTCTGTCTGGATTTAGGCTTTTTCTAACTGTTTCATAAATTTGGCTTTTTCATGGTTCACCTTATTCAGGAGTTCAGACATCAAAGAGATGGTTTGCTCTTGATATTGGATTTGGTTTATAAGCCTCTGGTTTTCCTGCACAATAGAAAAGAAATTCTGTGTACTATGGGCTGAGCCCTCTGGGTTAGCAACTACTAGAATACAAGGCTGTGTTATTGGCAATATTGGCTCAACATAAAAGTTGGATCCAATGCCACTTCTGGCTACTTATATGGCTACTTTGAAATCCTTAAATTCTTGCCATAAAGCATGGGGATATTGACTTGTAACTTGGACTACTGAACTGTGTTTGCAATAAACTCCAGGTTTTCTTCCTTTGAAAACAACATAATATTTGGACTTAAAAATAATGGCTTAATGCATTTAGACTTAAAAGTTTTGATTGGGTGGTCCTGCTATCCCAAAGGTTGTCATTCAGGCATTTTTTGGAAGGGTCTAAAAAGATATTTGTTGGTGTTCTAAAATTTTTTGGATTGTTTTGATCAAAAGAGTAAAGTTTGAAAGGACGGAACTTAAACATTTCTATCTTTGGAGTAGAAATTTCTCTGCTACTGCTACCTGCTTCCATCTGTATTACAAACAAAGATTTATCAATATTGTTCTGTATAGAATTTTTTCTTAGTAAACTTAATTCTTTATCTGTTGGAGAAGTAATAAATTTAAAAGTAATAGATTGTCCTAATCCTTTAGAATGTAATCCTTCTTGATCCACTAAAAAGGGATATACTTATGTTAAGAATGGAGTTTCTAATATTAATTCTTGTTGAATATCCTTGACTAATATGAAAGAGGTTTTTATGCAGTAATCCTCAATTCATATTGTTGCTTTAATGACCTTGTACTTTATGTGTAGTCTAGCACCATTGGCTCTACATAATTTTTCATCTGTTTTTTCATAATATTGAGTAGGTACTAATTCTTCTTGAATGCAATTCTGATCTATTCCTGAGTCTATTAGGGCTATAGTATTTAGATAAAAATCATTATTTATCGCCAAACTGATATTTATGTACCATTTTTGTAATTGTATATTATTTATGATATTTATGAAATCCTTATTTTCATTTTCTTCTAATATTTCTTTTCCTTTTATAGGTTCTAACTCGTGATGTATCTTGAGAGCTAACATTTTAGTTCTTATTTCTATAACTTCCTTTTGCAGTAGACTAACTATTTCTCTTAACTTATTGATTTCTTGTTAGAAATCTTGAACTTTAAAATTTTTTACTCTTTTTCCTTGTGCTAGTATTTCTTGTAGATTATATGGTTTGATATTTTATTTTTCTTTTCTTGAGATAATGTCTTTTAATTTAAGCAAACATTCTCTCTTTACCTCAGGATCTTCTATCTTATCAATAATGTCGATAAGTAATTCTTTCTTACTAACCATATTGATCATTTTGCATTTACATATTTCTTCACTACTTATATCTTCTAATGGTTCTGAGCTGCTAGATTCAACTATATCATTATTGCTACTTTCTTGTTCTTCTTGGGATATAGTTTCCAATATATTGATTATTTTTTCTTTGATTTCCTATGATATTTCTACTTCACTAATTTGTTGTTTTACATTACAATTTCTTACATAATGTCTTGTTTTTCCACGCCTATAACACTTAATGATATTGGGCTTCCTGGTTGTTTTGACAGGTTTATCAGGCTTTCTTGGTTTATTTTCTTATTTTCTAAAAAACTTATTTGTTTGAGAGAAAATTCTTTTCTTTTTGGCTGAAAGAGCTCTAATTTTCTCATACCCATACTAGGCACAGAAGGTCTCAATTTTTGCCCTACTTTGGGACACTTCTGACTTGATTTTTGATTTTAATTTTAAATTTATACATAATGCTAATCCAACTTGATTTATTATACTAATCATTTCTCCATAAGATATTGAATCATAAGGTATCACTCCTCCACATATATCCTTAAGTTTTTGTTTAACCTTTTCTGCAAATAATTTTGGTAATCCTGCAATAAATCTTTCCTTCCATGATGCATGATTGCTATCTGCCCTAGTATAAAGCTTGGTTAAAAACACATTCCTGTACCACCTAAAATCTGACAATTTAAGACACGTTAGGTGCAAAAGAATTTCAGATGTTCTCTCTTGGAATGTAGTGGGGTCTCCTATAAAATGTTTTGTTATTGCTAATATTAAAGTTTCTACTGCATTTTCTACACATCTTTCCTCACTCATACCCTCTTGACTTGGTTCTATTTGGATTATTTCCTTTCTTATTGCTTGTAATACTTCTATTTTATTGACTTCTAATAAATAATTATTCCACCATCCTTTTAATTGTCTTGCAAACCCTGAGATTAATAATTTGGCTATCATTTGATCAGTATTCCTAGATCTTGACTTGTAAGCTATGGCAGCCATTATCATTTCTTGGAGAACATTGAGAATTTGATGTTCTGCTAATCCATCTATATTTCACTCATATATTCCGTCAGCATCATACCTAGATTGAGTATGTATTAATCTATCTTCCATTTCTATGACTAATAAGGATGGTCTTGAATAATAAATACTAATTTTTAGTCTGGGATTCTTGATTTTATTTATTGTTAATGGTTCTAAGTTCATTATCTCATCAAATTGTTCTTCTAATGATTCTATTTCTTCCTTTTGTTCTATTTCTGATGATGTATCCCACTTCCCTATTGTGTTCACTTGTCTTTTTCCCACATCCTTACTTATGGTTAATGCTTGTAGCTTTCTTTCTATTTCTTCAAGGATGCTATCATCTTGTTTTGTCAAGGTTGGTATTTGGTCTCTAGGTACATTATATATTTTGAAAATGAGTTTATTGAGATCATTAAATATTTTTCCTGTACTGGAACTTCCTACTTCTTGTTTTCCTTTTGAGTATTGACTTTCTTTTGGATATTGACTCGTTTTTTCTATACGATCAACTTACTTAGCTACTGCATATAAAATTTGATTAGTGTAATTGTTTTGTTGATATATTGAGATTACATCCCTATATATGACTGGTTCATTTTGACTTCTATGTTCATTAGGTTGCTTGAATGGGGATGCTACTATTGGATTACCATGGTATTGCATTTCTATTTGTTCTAAGGGAGGATGTATTCCAATTATTTATGTGTTCTTAGCTGTATGCTATTTTTGAGTCACTTCTTCTATTGTATTGATCTGATCATTAAAAGGATAATCTATCTTGCTTTTTTGTACATATTTTTCAAACCACACGAAGAACCTTATGTTTTCTCTTATTATTTTCATTTCCTTGTAATATGTTTCCCTAATCATTCGCTTTTGTTCTATTGAATATGTTTTCATGAACCACTCTCGTTTTTTCTATTTTTCTTCTAAGTTGAAATCTTTTCTTAATAGTTCCTTATCTATGCTAAACTCAGTCATAATCATATTAAGTTAGGACTCATAATCCTTCATTTCTGAGTAAAAAGGGGATGGATTATCTGAATAGATTCTTGGTATTGTTGGATCCCAATCTACTCTAGTTTCTATTGGTTGTATAGTAAATCTTCCTCCATCTAATGGATCTAAGTCTATTATCATTCTTTCTGTCATGTTGCTGGATACAGATGATCTTATAGGAAGAATTTCCTCAATTCTAAATCTTGGTTCCTTCATTGATGAAATCTTAACATAACATTATCATCAGGTTGTTCTTCTATTCTTGATACTTGTGTTGACTTCACTTTTCTAGGTGGGTTGACACTAGCTAGTTTCCAATCATTTGGAAATGTCAATTCCAACCACTTGATTAATTTTGGTATCATGGTATTGGCATGTTGATTATTGGCTTCTAACAAAAGAGTTTCTCCTGGTTTAGAGACCTTTTTGGTTTTGGGTTTAGGGTTGTTGTCATGACCTTATAGTAAATTCTATAGACTAAGGTGATGCTTCTCATCTTGTCTTTAACTTCTAAATTCTTGGTTTGAACATTGAGTGTGAGTACATCTAATATGTGTGGGTCTTGTAGGTCTACAGAGAAGTTAAGATAACAATTAAAGTACACTGGACCATTGGCTAAGTTTAATTGTATTGTTGCTAATAATGAATTTGAAAATCTTAAATGTCTTACATCTTTTAAGCATAATAGTATAGGAATATCTAGTCCTAATCTATATAATGGTTTTATGATAACTTGTACTAGTTTCATATGTAAATACCTATACGTAGGTACGTGTTGTGCTAGGGTGTTTTTATTGAACAAATGAATCATTTGGTTTTCATTATTGATTAATATTGTCTTTTCTACCATTTTAATTGAATAATCTTGTTTTAATTCAAATGATCCTATTTGATAAATAGACTTAATATCTTGTTCGGGTATTGACCAATTTTGTGAATCTTGTTCTACTTTTGCTATATTGATTTCTACACTATTGACTACGTCTTCCATATTTTCTTCGTAATCTAACTCACTACTAGTTGAGGATTCCCCTTTTGAATATGTTCTAGACCAACCTAGAAGTCTTCGAACCAAGTTGGACATTGAAGAGATTATAGTACCCTTGACACTTATCTTGTTGCACTAAAAGGACCACCACCGGGACCACCTATCTCTCTCTTCTCAAGCTGACCAATGGATTTCATGGCTGACCAACACTAGTGCTCAAGACTCGTCATGATACGTATTCTCCCTCCTACAGCCGCTTGGCTCTGATACCATTTCTAGCTCAGGTTACTAGCGACAGTTTTTAAAGAGGAGCTAAACTAGGCTACTAAGGCAAATATGGAGAAGTAGTAAATAGTGGAAGAAAACAGTAAAACAGTAAAGTAAAGCGATAATTAAAAATAGTAATGAAAAGCAGTAATAATGATGAAAACAATAATAAAATGAAAGCAGAAATGAAATTAAAGCATTAATGAAATTGAAGCAGTAAGGAAAACAGTAATTAAACATTGAAATATTGAAATGATATTTTATTTCATGCCGATATTGGTTAAGGAAAACTTATAAAAACGTTCCCAAAATTTCACCTCTAATTTGTAATACAAAAAGTACTTGCTTATAAAAGGGAAAGATCGAGATAAGTTTAACCAAGGAAAAGATTGAGACGAGTTCGATCAATAATGGATCTTGTGGGAAATATTGTCTAAGGAAAAGGTCTTGAAAGGAAAAGTCTTGAAGAGGAAGGTCTTGAAGGTAATGGTCTTGATCTTGAAGGGAAAGTTCTTGGTATTGGGGAGAGAGCTTTTGAATGTCTTGTGAACTTGCTCTTGCACTTGCCTTGATTCTTGCATTGAGGCTCCTTTTATAGTGGGAGAGTGTTGACATAGTTGTCCTTTTGATTCCTTTTGATAAGCCTTGGTATGCCTTAATTGGTATCCTTTTGATTCTTTGTCTTTTGTCTTGATTATCTTGATGTTCTTAATTGATGTCCTCTTGATTCTTTTTCTTTTATCTTCATTGCCTTGATGTGTCTTGATGTGATGTCCTTTTGATTCTTTGTCTTTTGTCTTGATTATCTTGATGTGCCTTGATGTTCTTGATTGATGTCCTTTTGATTCTTTTTCTTTTGTCTTCATTTCCTTGATGTGTCTTGATATGTCCTTTGGATTCCTTTTGTTTTGGTAATGTGTCCATTTTCTCCTTTACCTTTATTGCTTTTGGTGAGGTTGATGTGTCCTTAATGTCCTTTGGATTCCTTTTGTCTTAGTGATGTGTGCTTTGTCTTTATTGCCTTGATGTATCTTGATGTGGTGAGGTTAATGTGTCCTTGATGTCCTTTGGATTCCTTTTGCCTTAGTGATGTGTTCTTTGTCTTTTTTACCTTGATATATCTTGATGGTTTATGTGTCCTTGATGTCCTTTGGATTCTTTTTGTCTTGATGATGTGTCCTGTATTGTACAATCTTATTGGCTCAGCTTTTCTTTTCCAAAAGGAAAAGTAGTGAGTGAATGCCATAAGACTATTCTTTTACAATCTTCGTGTGAGATGGTTATCCTTGTCCTTTTGAGGTGTCTTCCTTCTTTTCCAGCTCAGCTTTTCTTTTTCTAAAGGAAAAGTAGTGAGTGAAGGCTGAAAGAGATATTCCTGTACAATCTTCATGTAGGATGATCATTTTTGTGGATGTCCTTTTGATATGTCTTTCCAACTCAGGTTTTCTTTTCCTAAAGGAAAAGTAGTGAGTGAAGGCTGGAAGAAAGGTTCTTCTAGAAAAGAAGGCTTTACTAAAATGAGGTGAATATACTTAATTAAATATAAAAATTTGAATTAGTTTAACATTATTTAAAACGTATATTTTAAATATAATGGAGAAACTTGTTCAACCAAAATTAATTTAAAATAAATGCTTAAGAATTGATATATATGATTTAAATCAAAGGGAATGAGTAAACTTTAAGCAAATTTTTAAATTAAAAAGTTTGGAAAATTGAAATCTCATTTTACTAAGTTTTTTCAAATGATGAAAAGATAACTTTTTAATGATAAAAGACGCATTTTTTATTTATTTAAAAATAAAAGTAATTAAAGTTTATAAAATATTTGTCTATTTAATTAAAAATCATAATTAAAATAAAAATTTGAAATAAGACTCTAGTTATGCCATTATAAAATTTTTTTAGTAAAATTAAACTAAAAAAATTATTATTTTTATAAAATTTTTATAAGGAATAATGTATGTGAATTTATAACAGGCTTGCATAAAGTTAAAACCAATTTAAAAGAGGTACAATAGGATTGATAAATATTATAGAATTTAATATTGTCATCAATTTTGATGATAACATTTAAATAATCTTGAAAAAATATAAATAGAAAGACGGTATATATTGATTAGATTTTAAAGAAAAAGAATAAAAAAAAAAAAAAGGTAGTGGATTCATAGTTAGGCGATTGCAAAAAAAAAAAAAAAGAAATGATATTTTGTATTGGTTGATAATCTGAAAATTTATGGTGATTTTGTCATTTTTATAATTTATCAAAAACTAAAAACAAATTTAGTAAAAAAAACAACATAAAGATTAACAACAACACTCTTTTACCTTTAGTTGGTTTGATCACTTATAATTTAACAATTTTAGTGACATCAATTAACAAAACAAACATCATATATATTATAATCGTAAACATCCCAAATTCAATGAAACGTATAAATTTTTAATAAGTGAATCACATATTAATCACAAACTTACCTAGTGGATTAGAGAATGAATCTTTGACTCATATATATGTAATCCACTAAAAAACTATAAAAATATGAAAAGGAAATATCAATCATCCAAAGAATTTTGATTGAATGAAATTATGGAAAGGCTAAAAACTATATAAAATTTTAATATTTACCTCATATTATCAATTAAATTTTCATGTTCAAAAAATAATAAATTAAATCTTAATCTATCAATTTGACTCAAATTAAATATTAACTCAAATGGATATGAAAAATTAATAATATTTTTTTGTTGAAATTCCTAAAAAAATCACTCAAATAAATTCTTCACTCTAATTTGAGTCAATTCTTTAAATTTAAATAATTATTGATGCAAGATTTATTGTTTGTAAATTTTTAAAATTTTAAAAATATAAATTTAAACAAATATGTATATATTGTTTTCACCCAAAAATTTTTGAATTTTTTGTGATTATAACTTCAATTTTTTTTATATTTTTAAAAAATTTTAAGTCAAAATTTATTATATAAGATCTTTAATTTGAATATATCTATTTTTAAAATTTTTTGACAAAATTTAATTTTGTCCAAATTAATAAATTATAGTTGGATTTGTCAATTTTCAAATATAAAGGTTCAATTGGTAATATAGAGTAAAATTAAGATTTTATGTATCATAACTCTTTAAAAAAATCATATAATTTTAATTTAAAATTTTTAAATTATTATATCTTTTATTTGGCCATTTCTCAATTTTCACAAATAGCATGCTCTTCAATAAACCTGCATATTTAGCAAATCAACAGTCAAACGAGAAATATATAAAAGAACCAAATCCCACTACCATCCAAGCTGATTCAAATTAATTATTTTGATTAATTGACATAAATATACATAACCAATTATATGGTAAAGATTATTATAAAATTTAAATTACTCTCTTATGAGCCTGTTTAATTTATGAATCATTGATGCACATACTCACAAGTGATTACTTAATCTAAACCTTATCCTATATGTATATACAAATAAAGAATACAAGTAGCCATATACGTAAATGGAAGGCAAGGCTACATGCAAAGTATCACAACCTGTATCCACGTTACCATATAGTTTGTAGTTAACTATTGGAGATTTGATATATAATTCAAATTGTAATTAGCAACTTCCATGTTTACATAATTAAAATTATTATAATAAAAAATAATTGCATCCACATGCACCTACCGTGCATAATATATAAATTGATAATTTGATTTTTTATATAGTTGTATTCTCATATATATATGTTTAAATAAAAAATTAAAATTTATAAATTATGTCTTTTATTAAAAAAAAAAGATTAACTTAGTAAAACTCAAGTTGATTTGGCATGAGACTTCAATTTAAAAAAGACAGTTGAGATACTAACAAAATCTTAATAGCATGTTTGATTTATGAAATGTAATAAAAAAGAAATGAAATAGATATTTCATGAGAATAAAAAAAGATAAAATAAAATATTTATTATGATATTTGCTTTATTGAAATGAAGTAAAATAAAAAAATTAACATAATATATAGTAAAAAATAAGAAAAATATCATTTAAAACCTTGAACTTTACACTCTATCTCCAAACAGACTTTTACTTTCAAAATGTATCCAAATTAACCTTGACTTTTTAATTTTGTCTAAATTGAATGCTAATTACAAACGGCGTTTAAATTAATTTTTTTAATGACGGCATCGTTATCCGTTAAATGCTTCATTCCCTTCCCTTCATCAGAAAAACACAGAGCCCTGTTGCTCGAAAAGATAGAAGAGAAAGAGAAAAGGAAAAAGAAAAAAGAAGTTGTAAATTGATCGGGATTTTTTGTTGAAGAATCGTCTGTTAGTGATATATATACTGATTGAAGTTGAATTTGTCAACAGAGAGTGAAGGCTCGTCTTATCATGTTTCCTTATGCCATTACGGTATTAGAAAAAAATTAAATACCTGATGGACAATAAGAAACCCAGGAAGAAGTTTTTGGGGTTGTGAAAAGAGCACCGTATGTAATCCGAGCTCAACTTACTTTTTTTCATTAATTTTCTTCATGAGTTCATGGGCATGATCACTGTATTATGATTGTATTTTAATAAGAATTTAATTTTTCATGATAAGAATGTATTGTTGGTGACGAGCTTAAGTTGTTGTTTTCGTTGCTCTTTACACGATTGTATGGATAAGCAGTTGATTTTCATGCACATATGGGTATGATTATCTATTTGATCTTTGATTAATGAGTATCTGAAAATAGGAACTGTATTTTTTTTTTTAAGTTTGATTAGCTAGCAGTTTGCTCATGAACTTAATTTGTCAATTTCATTGTTTTTTTTCACATTTGTATGCATAAGATATTGATTTTCATGCATAAATCAGAGGATTTTCCATGATAAGATTGTATATAATTTTTAATTAATGGGTCTAAAAAAAAAACCTGTACATTTTTAAGTTTTTTTGTTCACCATATAGGTTCAATCATACAACATTTTAAATTTGCGTATGATTTAGTTTATTATAGATTTAGTTTCATGGCCTTATGTAATAATTTTACATTGTATTGGCTTGATGCAGAAACATCGTTGCTGTGGTTATTTTGTTTGGTTTGATGGCCTTATGTGTAATCGAGGAATGCAACTTATTCCAAAGTTATTAACTCAAGTCCAAAAGTTACAAGATCAACTCAATTTTTATCGAAGGCTTGTTATAATCTCATGGATTGTGACTACAATCACATTAATTTTGTATTACATTGGAACAAGATATAGCAAAATAATGTTGTAGATTGATGGTACAAGTTTATGTTACAAGTTTATGTTGTAAGTTGGTTCCATATGATGTATGTGACAATGTAGTTAATTAACATAATGTTATTATGTTAACTATATTTGGATGCAATTTACTTTTGTTGTCAACAGTTAAGTATTGAATTATATATATTTTTTTTTGTTACTAATCTTGTTTGGATATATTCTAGTTTACTCTTGATCGAATGAACTTTAGTTGAATCTTATATATTCAAGCATTACATTAAACAATCTATCATAACATTCTTGAAAATATCCAACGAAAAATTTTTAATATAAAGTTATATGCACCAATCATAAATATAGAAAACATTACTTTGATTATAAAGTTCTAATACATTGGTGAAAATATCCAATACAAATACATAACAAACTATCAATTATTTCAAATTTTCAAAGTACACACACTAATGTCATTATTTTCACAATTACATTTCAACCAATCATCTTCAAGTCTTGTAGGTTTCAGGTGCTACTATCCTTGTTTCAGATGGTGTTATCTAGGATAATGGTGGTGTTATCATCTTGGATAATGGTGATGTTGTCCTTAATGATGGTGGATGCATCATTACTGCTGGGGATGGGGATGGTCCCATGAAAGTTGGAGGAGCTGATGTTGTCTTGAATGTTGTTGGAACTTTGCAAGTTGTATTTGGTGGCTGTCGGGTCATTGATGGGTTAAATGGTTTGTGTGGTGTTATTGTTGCTCTAGGTAGCTGAGTGGCTGACATAGGTACCACTGTGATTGTCCTGTGTGGTTGGATGGATGGCATAAGTGTTTGGGTAGCTGAAACATCATATAAAAATTGTTAAATACAACACACCAAAGAAGATAAAAAGTTTGATTTAACATACCTTAAGTAGTTTGCCTATTTATGGATGCAGAGTTATTATACCACCTTACAGTGAATCCCCCCTCAGTAGATGTTAATGCTTCACTTGATAACTGCTGACCCTGAAAAAAAGGGAAGCAATATCAATTATTCATGTACAAAATGATATGACTAAAGTAACTAAAAGGTAAACAAAACTCATACATTTCCACTGTCATGAACCGAGGTTGATTCACCTATTACCATGGAATGTTAACCACTTATATTTGACTGGCTACCACTCTACAAGAGCACACATAAGTTAGTCTATCTATATTAGTAAGTGTAATTCAATTGAATATACTAATTACCTATTTGGGTGTTACAATTGGTACCCTGAATCCGATGAATACTGCTTCAGTTCCATCCTCACTGCCTTGCCCTTTTTTTCTACAATAAATCGATACACCTATTTTGTTAGTAATAAATAAATAACACGTTTCATGATTATTATTGAACATACCTATTTCACTTGACCTTTACATGAACGAGCATTATGTCCTTTTTTTTTTTTTTTGCATCGACTGCATGTGACATGATAGTTCTTTCTGGATATCTTATTTTGATTTTGCGTAGCTTCATCAATGTTTCTTCTTTTTTGTTTTCTAGGCCTTCCAGGTGGCCTTCTAATAGCAGGTGGCTGAATTGGATCTAATTGAGTTTGTGGTCACAAATTTGGGCTATTACATGGATTGACTAAGTGAGAATAACGTTGAAAATATGTGGTTTTATGGTAGCAATAATTAACATAATCTTTTGCACTAAGTGCATGTGTGCATAGGATATCAGTAAGATTCCACCTATTGCAGCTACAACTCCGTGTAGCTCAATCAACTACATATTGCTCTTCACAGGATCTAACTTGATATTTCACTCTTCCAGACCAAATAAGAACCCATACTCTAGACCTGATCTTGACATTCTCTAGAAAACTTTGTATTTTAAGACACAACAAACTTTCACACTTTTGCATTCGATCTCTATTAACATGGATCCTTTCCATTAAGTAATTTCTTATCTCCTATAACAATTACAAAATAAGCTTGTCCCTAGCCTTTATAACACATGCATTAAACATCTAAGGTAGATTGTTTAAGAGCATATCGCACTTAGGTCTGCTTGAGAACACATGTCTAAACCATTTCTTAGCTAGTATCTTAGATAACCACTCATAAGCCCTCATATCAAAAGATTTAAGTGTATGCATAATGGTATTAAACTCAATAGATATTGTGGCTCTTGCAGCAGAATACATTAAGTCTTTCAGGAACTTATTTTTGAATTGTTTTTGAAAATTACTATACAAATGTCTGACACATAAGTGAACATCTACTTCTGGGACAATTTCTTCAAAGGTAGGTACAAGTCCCTGCATAAAGAGAAAAAGTTGTTAGGTATGAAAAGAAAAAATCGTATGTATATAAGTCTGTACATATAGTATATATATGTAAGCTTCAAATGATACTGCAGAATACTGAGTGGGCAGAATACTCAGTGGGCAGAATATTAAGTTAGCAAAGCCACATGCATAACTGCAATTCTATAATCTATGAAATAACAGTAAGCAATTAAACACACACCTTCATTGGTTAGTTGCATATTTGTACACAGTTGCATAATCTTAAAATAAATATATACATACCTTTTGTTTGTCAAACATGAATGTCCAGCTGTGAGTCCTAACGGATCCAATATCCACTAATGGCAACTGAATAAACCATGTCCAACTACCTTTAGTCTCAGCATCAACCACTGCATATGCAATGGGATATGCGTTGTTATTTGCATTAATTCCAACTACAGCCATTAACTGTCTTTGTGTCCTTCCTTTTAAATGACATGCATCTATACTGACAATAAGTCTACATTCATTCAAAAAACGCCTCTGACAACCATCCAAATAAACATAAACCCTCTAAAAAATAGGATCTGATGTAGGAGTCAATCTCTCCAAACTTAAAATTAATGAACTCCCTAGATTCTGTGTTCTCACTTCTTCACAGTAGTCTCTTGGCCTTTGATACTGATATGCTTCAGTTCCATATATCTTACATATAGTAATTTGCCTAGCTCTAATACAAACACCTCTTGAAACATCACAAACTAAATCTGCCTTCAGTACCTTTATCAAAGAACTTATCTTAACATTCGATTCCCTTCTAAATAAATCTATATACTTATCTGCAATAAATCTAATAATGACCAATTTATTGCAAAATGATCTATTACAAGTATGTGTCTAGTAGTATGTCTTCACAGTAAATGAATGTGTTTTTCCTAACCGAGAGACCAACAAGATCCACCCACACCTATTCGTACATATCACTCTTAGTTTATTAGCCTCACTTTTACAAAACTTCAGATTATAACCTCTCTTAAACCCATACTAAGTAATTGCCTCCCTAGCCTCATCAAGTGATCCAAATATCATGCCAACCTTGAATATTGGGTTGGCCATGTCAGTGTTAGCATTAAACTCACATTTGCTTTGGACTTCACCATTTTTATCGGATCTAGGTGGTGTATGAAGCTCATCTAAGTAATCAACATCAAACTCATCAAACCTTGGCTTACTGACCCTAGTAAAACTAGTTGACTCCATCTTATGCATAGGCACTTCAGGATTCGCACTATGTATAACATCTTCCTCCATGTTAACCTCAAAATCATTATCCACCAAATTCCTCTCATCTTCATCTATCTTTATATCAGAATTCACATTTTCAACTTCTATTTCAACATGCTCATCCTCATTATGCATATGATCATTACTAACAACTACATCAACCAAATCATCTTTAACATTAAAAAAATATATATGAATGTCTTTGGTGGCTCTATACATCACATCTAACATATCCATAAGTTCAACATCACTACTTAACTCTGTAAGCCTATCTAACATTGTAAGTCTAGGCATAACATAAAAAAATTTACCTTTGCCAATAGTCTTTCAACATTCCTTCTAATTCTACCAGTGAAAATCTATTACCATTAACATCATCAAATACAGCCACTTCATCTAAATTGTAACTCTTACCAATATTGTCAGTAATGTGTCCACCATAATGCAAGTGACATGTAAAGTAAAATGAAACCATTGCTGCGTCCTAAAGACAAATCAAACAGACAGACACCTTAGACAATAAAATAGTGTGTAGTTGATAATGCATGCTAACTTCAAAAACCCCTATGTGAAAGCATTTTATGCATACAATCTACATTTTACACACATAGAATGTATACAAATTATAATAAGACATACATGTAGTCCAACATGTTATAAAAGCCACCTAATCTTTTCTATCACTACCCACTCAGTATCCACTATCAAATACCAAAGTACCTCAATTGAATTGAACACAATAATGCATTCTTAAAGTAATTGATGTAGTTATTTTGACCATACGAAATTATTAAGAAACTCAAATTAGTCCAAAAAAAGAAATCCCTAATTTGATGATAACTAACTATAAAGATACTTGAAAAATTCTTTTTCGAACCCTAATAACTTTGTGTTTTGCAATGATTTTAGGTTAATCATGCGTAGCCAACAACTAAACAATGACAATTCATGCTACCAAAAGCATCGACAATTACAGGATCACTAAAAAATTTTAACATACTCGTGCTTCCCAAACTTAATACCCATGCTTCTCGATGACATCAAACACTAAAAAAAGACAATTCATGTGCAATATATTGTGAAGCAATAAAATAACATACTTTTTGTTGCAATTTCGATAACAAAACCTTCAGATTTCTCAATACCCAGTGATAAATTAATAGAGAAAAACGAGATTTAGGTTTTTGAAATTGGGAAGAAACTAAAATGGGGAGAACATCAAACGCTGTCATTTACCTCTATATATACTACTGATGTAATTTTCTTTTTACCCTTCAATAAATCTATTATTTACAAACGTTGTTTAATTGATTTAGATGGAAGGTTCAATTTGGACAAAATTAAAAAGTTGGGATTAGTTTGGATATATTTTGAAAATAAAGGTCTGTTTGGAGAGATAGTGTAAAGGTCGAGGTTTTAAATGATATTTATCCTAAAAAAATAAGTTGTAAAAGTAATTAGAGTAAATCTAAAAAATTATTATATCTTTTAGGATAAATGTTGTATAGAACTTTAATGTTAACTTCAAATTATTAATTATACTTTCATGTTCAAAAAGCGATAAATCAAATTTTAATTTATTAATTTAATACAAATTAAACATTAACAAATAATTATAAAAAATTAAAAATATTTTTGTTTTGAAATGTCATGAGTCAAATGAATTTTTCTCTTTGGATCTATATCTCAAATTTAAATAATTTTATATAAAATTTATTTTTAAGAATTTTTTAAAAACTCCATACTATAATTTAAAAAATTTATTTTCAGTACTTAAAAATTTTAAAATTTTTTGTGATAGTAATTTTAATATTTTCTCACATATATAAAAAAATTTTAGTGAAATTTGTTGTATAAGATATTCAATTTGAATACTTTTAATTTTTAAATTTTTTGATAATATTTAATTTTTAAATAAATAAATTAAGATTTGATTTATTATTTTTTAACATATAAAAGTTTAATTAATAATTTTTGATAAACATAAGAGTTTTATAATTAAAATTTATTAGTAAAATAATATTAATTAATAAATATTTTATAATTATAATTTAACATTACAGTCACCCACTAAATTAAGGGGAAAGAAACACTTCCGAAGGAAGCGTCTGCTTATATGCGGCGCCTAGACTTCTTCCTCCTCGATCTTTATACATATTATACAAGAGAACTCGTGTTTATCCGCATCATTACCTCCCTCGCTCGCTCTTCCACTACGTACCCAACAACCCTTCTGGATTCCTATTCCACATTGAACAAGAAGAATCAAACCCTACTCCTCACTGTTGTTCCTTGCTATAGAAGGAAGCTTTACGAGATTTGCTTTCCGTCTTTCTCTTTCAGCTATCTTCTTGAAGCCTTAGATTGAGAAGAAACGCCGTCGTTGTTGTTGTCCTTGATGATGACGCCATCAGATCTATCAATGATTCTTCCAAGAGTTCTCATCGTCTCTCGGCGAACCGTTCGGAAAAACAAGTTCGTGGATTTTGTGGGTTCGTCTCTTCTCCACCTCTCTTCCTTTTACATATGCGGATCACTTCAGATTCTTAATGATCTCTTGCTTCGTTTACTGTCGCCCATTGATAAAACTATCATGGGTGTTTGCTAAATCGAGTGAAGTAATTGTATTCTAGGTTTTTTAAATTCTTTGGATTAATCTAACTTAAGAGGTTCAAAGAGGGGATGTATTTCCTGTAACGCTCAAGAAGTCTTTTCATTTTATGAACAGGAGAATATCATCTTGATCTCATTGTAAGTTACGGGGCCGTGCCTGTGATTGTTCCGCGAGTCTCTGGAGTCCACATGCTACTGGAAAGCTTCGAGCCCATCCATGGCGTTCTTCTCTGTGAAGGCGAGGATATTGATCCGTCCCTCTACGACTCAGAACTATCCGAAATTCCAGCCGAGGAACTTGAAGAGATTAGGAAGCTGCATGCAAGTGATACTGCCATCGATAGAGAGAAGGACACAATCGAGTTAAGATTGGCAAAGCTTTGCTCAGAAAGAAACATACCATACTTAGGAATATGCAGAGGGTCACAAGTACTGAATGTTGCTTGTGGGGGTTCCCTTTATCAAGACGTGGAGAAAGAGCTATCAAAGAGCTGCGCAAAAGGCCAAAGAGTGGTTCACATGAACTACCAAAATTACGATGGGCATAGGCATGTGGTAAATGTGGTGAAGGACACCCCTTTACATCAATGGTTTGACGATTCTTTGGAGGAAGGTAAAATGGAAATAATGGTGAATAGTTATCACCACCAAGGAGTGAAGAATTTGGCTCAGAGATTCGTGCCTATGGCTTTTGCTTCTGATGGTCTGATTGAAGGATTTTATGACCCTCATGCCTATAATCCTCAAGAGGGCAAGTTTATTATGGGACTTCAGTTTCATCCAGAGCGGATGCGGCAACACGATTCAGATAGTTTTGATTATCCTGGATGTCCATCGGCTTATCAGGTAATATATGTGACAATGTACTTGGAAATCTACATATGTACTTCTAGAGTCTGCTGCCTGTTCTCCAGGTTGCATGATTTTCCTAAAAGCAAACTTGTTTTTCGTTCATGATTAATGTGTAGGAATTCGTTAAGGCAGTGATTGTTTATGAGAAAAGGTTCAGTTGTTCAACACGTGTGCCGAAAACTCTCAAGCTTAATCAAGAAATGGAAATGAAGAGGAAGACAATTGTGCGAAGTTTCTCCATTGCAAGAGATATGTACAGCACAGGCAGTGGAATAGTTAGAGGCCAAGCATCTGAACTAGAAGTGGGAGCAGAATTTCTGGAGGCAAGCTTTAAAATGACTTCACATGTCAATTTTGTGTATTCTTGATCATATACCATAGTATCCAAAAGAATCTTTTCTTTATGGAATCGACCTGGGATTGCCTTGAGTGTTACTTGTCTCACACCTATTCAACAGCAGTTATTGTTCAATTGTTTCTCTTAAGTTTTTCTTTAACACAGCAGATTTTGATGTCTCAGTATTTATGAAAACTAACTGGCTGCTCTTTACTTCTTGTCTTGTCAAAAGTTGAAATCAAAATTAGACACCATTGTTGATAATGGTAGTGTTGCATGGCCACAGGCAAACACAGCATTGAGTCTGCAGCAAGAGAAGAGGCTAAAGCAAATGGGTGCAACAGTCAGAAATGCTTCTGTGTACATGAAGAGATTGAAGGTGAATGAAGAGAAGGAAAGAGCGGCAAGGGCTATAATAGGGAAGATGTCTGTGGAGCAACTTTCTGATTTGTTGTCCTTCTACCACATGATGGGTAAGATATGCTCGGAAGAGATGGAGAGAAAGCTTCAAATCATGTGAATGGAAATCAACTTCTCACAATTTTCTTGAACCTTTTTAGTTGTGCTTTCTGTAAGCCTTTTTTGGGGCAAGAATGAGCTGTTGCTAAAGCCCTTTTCTCAATTTTCTTTTCTTCTCTTTATCCTCAATTGGAAGTTGATCTTTGTATTCATTCCTTCCCTTTCAATAAAGAAGAAAATTAAATCTCCTACTCCTACTTGGTGTGCCTCAAGGAAGACTGAGTTTACATAAGAAACAAAACTAGGATGGATTTTCTTTGCAAATGCACTTGGAAAAAGACTCAAAAGGAAAATGGATGCATCAAGTTTGATTATCCTAGTTGTTTAAGCAGAAGGAAAAAGGTTCCAAAGCACATTATAAAAATATGAAGAAAATGTACCCAACAAAACAGAAAGGACAAGTACTGGATTGGACTTGGAATAATGAGAGATAAAGGTATGATATTTTCTGTCCCATGGTTAGACATGACATGAGCATATATCAAAATTATATAAGTTGAAACCACTGAGGACTAGCAAGGCAGTTATTATTGGGAGTAACATCATCTAATACTTAATACATGTTTTCTGAAAAAAACAAATTTAGCACGCAACAATCAAATAAATTAAATAAATATTTTTTTTGTTCAAATTTAAGTTGGGGAACAATTTCTAATATTTCTTTTTGAATGACTCATCCGGCTTGAAAAATTACTTGTAATTTCCATGTAGCAAGCTTTTAAACAAATGTTAGGCAAATAAGAGTTGTCATCTGATATTTAGTTTATACAGAGAGACTTCTGAGAACAATGCATTACTTCCTCTTGCCTTTTTAAGAGGAGGGGATGGAGGAACAGCAAGGCATATGCTCAGAATAGTTACTTGCAAAGTGCAGTTTGCTTGACAGTGCCAAAAGAAAATGTAGAAATAATTTTGGTAGTGGCCAACCTTCACAATGGCAACTCTCACCCTTGGCTCCTGCCCAACCTTTTTTCCAATTAGGTGCATTTGTACAATCAACCAAGTAAATGTACAGAGAACTCAACAGAAACAACTTGATAGCCATCTCTCCATAAACCAACTTCATTGCCTTTCTTTCTTTTCCTGATGATTTCTTTGATTCTCAAAGTATTTCTCAACCTATAGCACAGTTTTATTATTACACAAATTTCATGTCTTGAATTCTTTTGAGTAAAGCATATACATGCACCTATACCTATCTTTTAATAAAAACCTCTGCCATATCAAATTCAACAAGTATGAGTCATAGCAATATCAGATACAATGTGGAAAAGAAAAACTATAGAGTTTTTCTGGTTTTTCTTATGACAAGATTGCAAATCTCAATGAGCATAACACCTAAAACATCTGCCACAAATAAAACAATACTACATTTTCCACATCACAAGAATATATATAGAGAGTGGAAGAGAGAGAGAGAGAGAGAGAAATGAAGGGATAAATGCAAAACACTATAGGCCAAGTGACAACAATCACAAGGCCATCCACCTAATTCTCCAGTTCATTTATACCAACTTCAGATGATCCAGTTAAACAACATAACAGTTAGCTTTCCACACATGTTTCGGGCAAAACAAACCTGAAACTTACACAACCTCCCTATCAAAATTCCCTTGCAGATGTTACATGAAGTACTATATAATAAATACTTATTATGAGGACATTAAAAAAAAGTCTATTTTCCCTGAAATGCCCAAAACATAAAATAAAGTAGAAAATGACTAGCAATTACGGAACTTGCTGAAAACCAACCTCCTCACCTTGGTTTAGCTCAGCCTTACAGAAGATTCTCCAGCTCTATATTTTCTCCATTCACTTGAGCCTTATGATGATGTTCTCCATTCCGAACCATTCTCACTGGCTCATGCATTTTTCTCTTCATTGATTTTAGCATCTTTTCTAGTTTTTTTTCTCTTTTTATACTTATAGCAATCACCTCAAACTCAATGACCATCTTGATCTCCACAAAACCAAGTTTAACTGAGAAGAAGCCCATACAATACCCAGGACAAGGTGAACTTCAATTTCAAAATAGTTGGAGCTTTATGGTTATCATCATTGTCTTAGTATCACCTACGGCAAAAAAACATGAAATCTGGTTGATTGACCTGAAGCAATCTCAACCAATTGTCAGCGGCCTGTAGGAGTGAGTTTGCTAATTGATGCTCACATCTTCCACTAGGGGTCCACACAGACCCTTTGAACTTATATGAAGCAAGACCAAAAACAGGTAATGACACCTTAGGTACACCATCCATCTCACTGGGATATGTCACAACTGAAGCCTGCACATTTTGTGCACCTGCAACAAAGCATGATAATCTGTATTAGTTCAGGCTAACAACGGTACCATCACTTGCTGCTGACAATCTATCAAAGGGAGTTCACAAAAGCTAAATAACCAATATCCAGTCAACTCAGCACCTATATCAAAGAATTAACAGGAAAAGAAAAAATAAATTGTAGTCTTTGTCAAAAAAAATTTATGCTACTTTGCAATTTGCTCTTCTAGTCAAACATAGGTCTCAAAGATATATGATACCCATTCATTATCAGAGATGAAAGACAACTGCCAAGACCAGCCACATACTTAAGATTAACTAGAATGCCAACAAACGCAACAAACAAGAAGGATATCGCATAAGGTGTTATGCATGAGCTATTTTCTCATACTAGAGAAGGATAATCACACAGACATTCAAAAATGCAGAATTGATGACAATTATTTCTTTATTACCTCTCACTGAAGTATGAAGCAAATGGTATGTCAAAAAGCAAGCATCCAGATCTTTCAATGTTGGTCCTGTTGGTATTCTGTAAATTGGATACCTACAAACATTCCATTGATATCAGTAAGTCAAACTGCATAGACAGCTTAAGAAGCAAATTTGATTGTTAAATTGATACCAGGCCACAGACATCCAGCTGGAAGATAGTAAGTCACAACTTCTTAGTTTCTTCAGCTCAGGAAAGCGGAAGGCAAGATCTAAGACCTGTGTAACAATAGTAGCTTCAGAAGAAGACCAAAAGGAAGTTGCAGGCAGAGTCATTGTTCTATCCTAAAATGAAAAGAGCAGAGATACAAAGTGCTAACCTTGTCGGCTAAAGGTTCACGACTATAAGGTGGGTCTCGCTCAAGATACTCAAATATCAGGTGACCTTGAGAATTAAAAGATTCACCATCATCACTTGACAAGTCTTCTTGTGGTACAACATGCTTGTCTCTCAAGGACATTCTATTCATCCTAAAAGAAATCTGCTCCCTTGCATAACTCATGCCTCTTTCAGGTTCACAATCACTGCTACCATCACTGCTCGAGTCCCTGAAGTCACTGTCACTTTCCTCACCTGGTCGCCTATGGTACAAAAGCATAGTAAATTCTTAAATGCTAAAACAAAACAATAATATTACACCATATAAAAAGGCATGAAGCAATCAGCATTAAAAAATTACTAGAAACATAACCATGAGACAGGACACAATGAAAGAGGGAAAATTAATTCTGTCTGGAAGTCAATAAGCGACTTCCACAGCACTGCCATTAAGATATACTGATTTCCATGCTCGCCCAATGGCAAAATATGCGGATTGGGAGTCGACATACAAAATTTGAATATAAAGAGCTACACTGAGACTAGAGATACAAACAAGAAAACAAGTCAATCAACATAGGGCAAGGGATACTCAGATTCGCCTGGAAGGAGAAGAGAGGGATGAGGAGATGGGAAAGCATAGCTTTGTGTCAAATAGAGAAAATAAATAAAACTGATAGGAGACCACCAAGCATTATATGTTCGCAAGCCACCCTATTAAAATGGACTACAACATAATCTCCACAGCACTGCATCCAATATCAATTGGTTAATTGAACTTTATTTTGCTATGTTAATATGTATAGAGATGTATTAGAAAAAAATAAATAAATTATCAGGTGGTTACCAGCCACCCAAGCAAAAAGAAAAACAAAAAGAATAAAGATTTTGATGGGCACAGCTTTAAAATGTTAAGATGAAAGAAAAAAAAAATACACAAGGGCATGTCCTAGATGGAAAAATATTAATTCAGGAATTATAAATCATTTTTAGCAAAGACATAAGAAAACAAACGCAAAAAATCTGATCACTCAGTATAAATGTGATGGAGGAACATGGTCATGCAACGTCATAAACTGAAAAGGAGTGACCGTTCATCCTCCTTCGAAGAACTAGTAAGAGGCAAAAGGATAACACTGTGGCGTCCTCTTGCTGATTAAAACTAGGGTCTGTTGTATATATGCAATAAATTCAAATTCTGACTCTAACTTCTATCAAATCATAAGATGAAACATGAGAAAAGTGCAGAATCAATTTGGCAGTAATGAACAATGATGTGATGATGACACTTTGCAAATGGTGCCTCCGAAAGGCTTCTTCCACAATGAATAAAATTTTTTCCCAACCACCAGCCTAGAAGAGCAAAGGCAGCTTCCATCATGTTAATATCACTTCAAATGCATAACATCCAGCATTAATAAAACAATGCCATCAGCAAAAGAATAAGCATATAGCATGAGCACTTCCTAAAATCACTGCTTTCTTGTTACTACATATGAATTGAGTACCATAGGAATATTACTGCAGGGTAGCATGAAAACTATGAACTGCCATGTTAAACAAATCATGAGAACCCAAAACTCCTCAAAAGAATAAGCATATAGCATGAGCACTTCCTAAAATCATTGCTTTCTTGTTGCTACGTAAGAATTGAGTATCATAGGAATAATACTGCAGGGTAGCATGAAAACTATGAACTGCCATGTTAAACAAATCATGAGAACCCTAAACTCCTCAATAAGACCTAAAAAAATTCTTTAGGAGAATACAAAATTATATAGAGAGGCAACAAAAGCGAGGAAGGGAAGGCAAATGAGAGAAGGGCAAACTACACACTACAACAGCATCCGCACAGAAAAAAGATGCAGACAGCAAAGGAGTTCTCCTGCTTATCAATAAAGGGGAAGAAGCCACATAACTGCAAGATTTAATTGCATTATGCTACGGCCTTGTGCAATTTGTAAAATAAAAAAGAAAACTGACATGAACCTCATGTGTAATCACAAAGAAACAAAAGAAAAACAAAAAATAGAAAAAAAAAAAAAAAGGTTTGGCCATAGAAAACAAATTTCCTCAGCTCAAAAATTTTAAAGCCGACAGACAGTTCCAACCCCAGCTTCAAGTCACTGGGAAAAAAACGAATTCATTGAGCATTATCCTTCTTCGGTGCAAAGTCACCAAATTGCCATGGCAAACAAGAAGAAATGCACAGACACACAAAAACACACGCAATCACAGCTAAGTGTTTACGATCCCAAAGGGCATGTACAGAGACAACAAATATGGCAATAGAGAGCTTATGTATAAATGTTGAGAAAAATCATGCATCCAACTGGATACAGAAGACAGAAATGAAGCAAACTCTGTCAGCCAGAAATACTAACTATCTACCATTCAATTACAATTTAGGTTATGTTATGCTACAAAGGACAGTATATATATATATATATATATAGTACTGATTAATTAGCAAAGGACAATTGATCTGAGACAAATAGAAGCTCCAGAATCATTATACGAGCGAAAGAGAAATAACCAAGGCCATCAAATACTCTGAGCCAAGGATGCAAGATTTCATTGAGAAACCAAAAATGATAAGACTAGTAAAAATGTAAGACTAGTTATACAAGAGAATTAAGAGTAAAAAACAGAAGAAATACAACATTTAACCAGATTGACATTTATGGATTGGAAATTGTAACTGATTCCCATTGCAGTAAGAAGTTTACCTTGACTTAAGAGATGACTTCAGAGAATGAGAATCACCATATATTTGAATGCCGGACAAGTAAGGGACATAATACTGGACCACACAATCACTGTCATTCAGAACTAGAGGCACCCCGGCTCCGTAGGCACTCCACTCCTTAAAGGACTCCCACAAGTCACCAAGCACAAAGTAAGGCTGAAATTCCACATCACATGTCCTCCATCCCCTCATAGTTGTCTGCCAAGAGAATTCTATGCCATCAACACATTGAAAAGAACCAAAGCAACAATGCTTGGAACAGTAAGACCTTTGCTTGTCAATATCAGTATGTTTACTTCTGAAGGAAACTTAAATATTAGCTAAATTAATTCTCAAGTTCAAATTTCCTAATTTCACGATTTGCAATGAAAATTAAGAGAATAATACATATTACCACTTAATTAATTTTCTAACTTTATTTTCCCATAAACCAAATACAAATGGTTAACTAAAATAATATCGTGTAAAGTAACCAAACCTTTGACAAATACTGCGCCTGCACCGATGGCGTGATCGACTCCAAGAACCGTTCCAAATTACTCAAAGGGGAGACAACCGGTTCAAAGGCCGGGACGGCAACCGGTTTGGGTGGCTCCTCGGACCCGGCCCGGTTCTCGGGCTCCCGGTTGACGGAAACCTTCGGAACAGGCGATTGGCTTGCCGATACGTCGCTCTGAGCCCTGCGAAGTGGATCACTTCGCTGACTCTGGTGGGCCCTACGCGCTTTCGCCGGATTGTAAAACCGGTCCTCGCCGCGACTTCGCGTCAACTGCAATCCGGCCCCCAACATATCTCTCCCCAGTCAAAAAGGAAAAACCACCACGAAGACCGGAAGGGGAAAAAAAAAAAGAAAAATAAGGAACAACTAATTTCCTATTGAATTTACAGACTCTATTATCAGTATTTAATCGCCTGAGAATTATATAAATATCGTAAATCGATTAAATAGGATTTATGTATAAACGTCCGTGCAAAATGAGATTCCGAAAAAAAAGTGAATCTGATCGCAGAAAATGGATTGAGAAATGGTGTTCTAAACCCTAACGGAGATTGCAACTCCAACGAAGCTTACGAAGATTGCAGAGAAACGGATCTAAACGCAATGGAGAGGACAGGAGGGTAAATTAAGAGATTATTGAGAGATTTAAAGGAAAATGAACCGATGTGAGAGAAGACCAGACCAAAGAAAGATATGGGCCAGGCCAGACTCTGTAAATAAACGGATGGGCAGAGGAAGAAGAAACAATTGTTATTTTTTATTATTTTAAATTTATTTATTTAAATACTTTTCATGATAAATTATTTTCGTTGTTCAAAATCAAGAGTAGTTTTGGAGCGTTCGTTTCCTTTCCGAACAAGGGAAGTCTAAACTTACTGAAAGACTATATTACCCTTCCTCAGCTTTCCCGAGTTTTGTTGCGTTTCAAACTTATTGTTGGGAAAGAGGACCATCAGTGTACTTATCAGAAACAGGAGTGGACGAATCAAATAATTGCTTGTAATTAGTATTAATTAGAGTTTGAAAAAGACCTTAAGAGGTGATTCTAACCGAGCTGCGATTGGTGAGTTGGGGAGTTGAGACTGGGAGATTGGTAAGCACGAGATTGCCGTCTTATCCCGGTCGATTGTCCCTATAAATTTTGGGTAGCAATTCTGCCCCCCTCCCAAAAGAAAAAAAATAAAATCCCACCCGCTCCTTTGTGTGTGGCCTAACGCGCCAGCAAGGGGGTCAAAATTTTGGTGTCACCTCACATGAGATCTCTTCCCTGGGATTTTTTTTCTTTGGCTGACTGAGACCATCTCCAACCCAAAACACCAAATTTAACACCAATTTGATGTTAAAAAAAAAATTTTTTAGAATATTTTAACACCAAATTTTTTTTATCTCCAATCCATTGACACCAAATTGGTGTTATAATATTATTTTAATAATAATATTATAATAATTCTTAATAAAAATATTTATAAATATTAATTAATTTATAAATATTTTTAAAATAATTAATATAATTTAAACTTTTTATTTTTATTTATATATTTTTTAAAAAATAATATTATATAATAAATTATAATTTTTAGTAATTTTAAAATTAATAATTTATCAATTAAATTTTATAAAAATATTTTTACCGTAATTTTAACTTAATTATTTTTATGAATTACTTATATTTTTATGATAATATATAATTTTTTGATAGAGTAATTTTACATACATGATTCAAATTCTTGAAACTTTACAGTTTCATCTACTATCATCTCAACTTCTGGGGTTGGTGCTTCTCTCCAATTTTCAATATCAGCATCAATATCGCGTTCATCCTCAATAATCATATTATGCATTATTATGCATGTGTTGTTATATTTATTGTACTGTGTTATCAATTGAAAAAAAAAATTTATCATGTTCATGCAAAAATTTAAATTATATCATAAATTATAAATTATTTTAAATTTTTATATATTTTTAAATAATAATATTAATAATATATATAATTTTATTATTAATTAAATAAATTATTATTATTATTAATTTAAATAAAACAAAATTACATATTGAATATTGGTCTTATTTTGAAGATCTTGATGAGATATTCTTAATAGTATAATTTTTTTCTAGTAATATCATATATTTATTAAATTATTAATAAAAAATATATTTGATTTAAAACCTTTAAAAAATAATTTATAAAAAATATATATTTTTTAATATTTCACCAAATTGGTGCAGCTACAGTACTGCACCAAATTTGGTGCAGTACTGTAGCTGCACCAATTTGATGAACCTAATTTACCGTCTCATTGGAGACGGTTCCACCATAATTTTGACGGCAAATTGCCGTTTTGCCGTCTCGTTGGAGATGGCCTGAATTTTCAGTGGTGCAATGGTGTCATCAGTATTTTTTTAAAGTAGATATTATTTATTTTTAAATTAATTTTCTAACAAAATTAGATATAATTTAAAATATAAATAATTAAATTTTATATATTATTTAGTTTATAAATTTTTAAATGATGTGAATGTGGGAGTAATTGAATGTTTGGTTTGGACTTGATAGCTGCAATGACGTATTACTATGATTTTTAAATTTCATTTTTGCATCTTAATCTTAATTTTATGATAATCATCAATATACTAATACCATAAATTTATATGAATAAAATATCTTAACTTGTATTGCATTATGGACATTATTATTAAATTGATAATATAAAATGACTACTTATATGTTAATGTTATATATATTATTTGTTTTAAGGTCATGTCTATAAAAATATGTTTTGTATTTTAAAATGTATATATAAATTTTAAAATATCAAAATAAAATAGAACAAGTGAGTTTCAGCATCATAGTTTACTCATAAATTATAATGAGTTCTATATGATTTTTATTTTTAAATTTTTATCAATAATTATAAATCTAATAACACTTTAAATTTTGGATTAGTTACCTAAAAAGAAGTTATGTTTATAGTCTTAAATTGAGGATTACAAAAAAATTACATCTATTTGAAACTTACATTTTTATTAGATTTTCAATGTAAAAAATTTCAATCAATCACTAACACGTCATAAGATGGCGATTAATTTAATGATCGATTATAATCAGTCGCTAAATTTAACAACTGATTATAATCAACAACTACATATTTAGTAACCAAATAAAATCGATCGCTAAAAAATTTTTATTAGCAACTAGTTGAAATCGATCGCTAAAAAATTTTAATTAGCGACTAATTAAAATCAACCGCTAATATATTTAAATTAGTAGCTGATTAGATTCGATCGTTAAAATTTTTATTAATTTAAAAAATATATTTAATTTAAAATTATATAAAATTTATGAAATATAAATTATATAAAATAAAAAATAGACACAACATTTTTTTATTCTCCATAAAATAAAAATTACTTAAACGAAATTAAATATTCTGTCCATGAAAGAAATGACATTTAAAAAGCAAGTGATGTTAGAAGTGCGCTTCTTAAAAGAAGAGACTTCATCCCGCGTATATGCTAATTCATATTTACTTCTCTCTATAAGTGCTCATGCATATCGCTCTCATAGCGTAAGTAATTATACTTTCTCGCCTTATGCTCCTCATTTAATCGCTCTTCCATAATCTTACTCTCTCCCTCCATGCCTTCAACTAAGAACGCATATCCTACAAAGCTACATCATCAATAGAACATCCACTATTAAAGCTGCCACCTGAATACCATGATTGAGTTTGACTATCAATCCTATATATCCAACGCTTCTTCTCTCCACCTACAGCCTCACAGTAGAGCTTAGTATAGTCTGCCTCAGGTGTATCCAAAGGTTTCTCCTCTGGCTGAAAAGCCAAAGCAACCAACTTCCCAAAGCGTTCTTACAATAAAATAGTTTGTTAACTTACTCGTTAACTAAACTAAATAGTGAAATAAAAAAGATAACATAATTTTAGTTATTTATTAAATGCTAAAGATAATTAACTTATATTAATTTGTGTGACACCTTCATTTATGAACTCATCGAGGTTAGACTTCTTATTATGGGTCCGTTTAAAAAGCTCTATTATAGTAGGCTCATAATCTAACTCCTGCATTTGATAGAAAACACATTTAATAAATAATCATATTATTTTTATTTATACTTATATAAGTTTAAATATCATATATACCAAGCATCGATAATAATTTTGTAGTGAACATGAACCAAAATTATGTTGAAAGGGACCTAACCTAAGTCTATTCATCTCGCTTCATCAATTGTGAGACATGATCTCGCACTTTTGTTTGTACTCTGGTCGATTTCATTCTATTTGTCAATGCTCTCATACAATATCTAAGACAAATTAAGGTTTATTTCTTGCTTTGTGGCAATATACACACATCAAGTTAGCATATTGGTCTGCAGCACATGGCCTGTCATGCGATCTTTACCATGCGATCTATTTCCTCGTCCCACGTAAAATGTTTCTTTCAAAAAATAAAAAAGGTTAGTATGTTAAAATAGGAAAAAAAATTTATGGTAAATAATTATAAGTATCTTAAATTCTTTAAAATAAAAATCTTTGATTTCTCAAAAAATCGCTCTTTATGTATACTCAGATGAATTGACTCTTTGTTGGCAGATTTTATAAACTTTTGTTGAATATTTATGTAAAGGTTCAATCCTGTCAGATTATTCAATAAAATAATAAATAGTAAGTAACATTGATAAAATTTATAAAGATAATGACATAAAATATTAAAAAATATTAATTATAAATACTTATATGTTGTTCTCTAACAAACTTTTATTGTTTATCTATACTCTATAAAACTCCATGTAGAGATGGTGCAGCTGGATCATTCTCCTTATCTTAAAATATATGGATCTCTAGTTCCGAAGTATATACCTCTCCCTTCAGAGTCACCTCTTTTCCCTCGATCTCTCATCTAAATATGTTTAGAAATTTTAGTTTGATAGCTAAATTTCTATAAAAAATTCAAAAAAGCTTTCTTCGACTTTTCATTTAATTATGTCTATAAAAATTAATTTGATAGTTAAAGTTCTATAAAAAATTCGATAAAGTCTTCCATAAAAATTGAAGTAAAATCCTTTGAAATACATAATGAAAATATAATACAATGAATAATCAAATTAATTAACACCTATTTCACAAAACAAATTATCTAAAACATGATATCCAATAATTCAAACAATAAATTCTTTTATAAGCACAACTAACCATCATCTTCAAAGTCTTCCTCTTCCTCTTTCTCTTCATACTAATTTTTTCCAGTAGAGAAACTTTTAAAATTTGACTGATCCATTATATCTTCTTCCTCATAATCAATATCTATTAATGTCTCATTTCGATCATTCAAGGATATAGGCTGTTACATTTCTAAACTATCCGAACTTGATAATTCAAGAATTATTACCGAATAATTTACTTCGATGTGTGTGTAAACAAGTGAGCAACAATAAATGTTCACTAATAATTCTCAAATGATGTGTATAATGCATATGTCTTAATTACATTTAATATATTATCTACTAAATCTAACATATATAAACTAAATTTATTGACATATAATTAAAATTTTAATTAATAAATAACTAATCTAATTGTCATAAAAGACTAAATAAATTATTTTTCTCAAATTAATTATAATATAATTTAACAATTATCTAACTACTCTACAACAAAATAAACTCGTATTTAATAAAATTAATATAATTCTCATAAAAATCTACTTCAAATTATTTGTCTCCAATTATAATTAATGTAATTAAACTATTATATAATTAAGTTAATGAAAACAAATTTTTTAACAACTAAAATTAAGAATTAAAAATTTAATTAAGATGTAACTAATTAAATAATTCAAAAAAAATTCATTCCATTCTTTATTTTTTTTATAAATTAATCTAACCAAAATTAATTTTTGAATCTAATCTAATATAATTATTCTATCTAATCTAACAAAAAATTATTAAACCTAATCTAATCAAAATATTTCTGTACAATCTAATCTAAAATATTTTATCTAATCTAACCAAATAATAATAAATCTACTCTAATCAAAATTTTCATACTTACATGTAGGAGCATTCGTTTAAGACGTGGTTCACCAAATCTTTAAATGAATTAGTCATGTACATGGAGAGTAGCCAAGGAAGGGAGATTAGTAAAGAAAAAGAGAATAGCAGTAGAGACCAAGAGGAGCCAGAGTTACAAAGAGACAGAAAGGCAGATTTTTAAAGAAGAAAGAGAGAAAATGAGGGGGATGAGCCCGCATGAAGAAAGAAAATGAGTGCAAAGCCCTAGTTTTCTAACTATCCAACGATTTCCATAAGTGTTTGTTGCTCGTTTGCTACAAAATGCAATAAGCTCCGCATGGCCAATTCATAGGGAAAAGGTCCCATGAAGTAGCCAGAGGCCAGCGACTGGCCAGAGGTAATTGCTGGCCATGGCAGAGGTTAGTGATTGCCTCTATGCAGTCATTGCTTAAGGGAAAGCCTAGCTATTAGTCGAAGGAAGTCGTTGGCCATAGGAAAGCCCAACGATTGCCTTCGGGCACTCACTGGCCAGGGGAAAGCATAGTGACTGCTCAGAGGCAATCGCTAGCCAAGGGAAAGTCAAGGGAATTGTTGGCCATGGATTGTAGAGGCCTTAAGAAAAAAGAAATTTCATGGGTAGCGACTGCCTAGAGGTAGTCATTGGTTATGAGAGATTTCATGGGCAGTGCTGGCCATGATCTCTAACGACCAAATATTGGCGATCAAGAGTTTATTCAATCTAGCGACTGTCGTGGTGGTCTCTAGGTTATGATTAATCTTACTACTGATTTTTTCGATAGCCAAATATGATGTATTTGTAGTAGATTCAGCGACTAACAACTTTGGTTGCTAAGATGTTGCTAATATGCTTAAATTTTTTAATATAAAATATATAAAATTAAATTTTACGATAAGTGTTTTATCGATCGCTAAATTTTATCTCTAATCTATCGGTGATCAGTAGTTAAAAAAATAAATTTAATTTTATAGTAATCATGTCGATAATTCGTCGTTATTTAACAATTGATTTTATCTGTCATAAAAATCTGTTATTATTTTTAGATTTTATTATCATGTTTTAAATATTTATATTTTACATATTATTTTAAGTTTAATACTAAAAAATATATTTTTTGTTTGTTTTGAAACTTGATGTAACTAAATGTAAAATTTTTACATATAAAATGTTACTATTTATTTAATTTAAATAACATTCTCTATTACAAAAAATTTGTAATTGTTAATTTTCTTTTATATTAAACAAACATTTTTCATAACAACATTTAAGAAATCACCAAAATAGAAGTTATCAGATCACATCATTTCTTTTTTTTAAAGCATGGGACTAAATCTTTGAATGGAATTTTCTAGCTTATCACCCAATTTCCCAATTTAGAATGATAATCACAATAAAATTTAATAGTAATTAAAGTGACTGTGGCGTGTGGCATGTGGCATGTGGCATGTGTTGGACAAAGAAACATGGACATTGTGGAGGTGGGTAGGATATTATGAATTAATTAAAAGGCACCCTCAAATGGTCCATATGGTCATGTTCCCAGTTCCTCTTTCATAAAGAATCATCAAAGAAAGAAATGATAACTTGCTTTTGGCCTTTTTAAAACCCCACTCCAACTATAAGCTTATCACTAAAATCAAATTGGCACAAGAAATAGAGGAAAGCCACTATTATTGGCTAACTTTGTTGCATAATTCTTTTTTTGTAGGACTCGTATGCCTAAACTCAATTGAAAGATAAAATTAAATTATAGATCATTATAAACCATTATGCTGCATTGTTGTCTTGGTTTTTGATCAATGTAAAAATGTGTTCCTTCAAGTTTCTCTCTTCTTTCTACGAAAGAAACTCTTCAAAATTGTAACAGGCATCTATAATTTGAAGTTTTATATCAATTATTAGAGATTATACAAATCAAGATATAGATTTAGGTTTTTGATTTAATCACCCTCTCCTCATAAAAGAAATAACATTATGCTTGGCACCCTTCTGCGGCAAAAGGACAGTCACATATTTATAAGAGAAGATGCTTCATGTGCATATTTGTTAATTACTTGGTCATGTCAGCATCACTATTATAAATGTAATGCAACCGTTTAATTTAAATCTTAGTCTGCCTTTCCTTCCATATTCTTTTTTCGTCGGACTAGATGTTTCTTTCAAATGGCCTTACCCTTGGCTTATAATTCAATGCCATTATTTTCTTTTTTTAAATAACGTCAAATGGTATAACTAGTGCAGCAGGATCATTAATTACATCAAACAGTTAATCGAATTCATGATCTAGAAGTCTTTTTTCTTTTTTTTTTTTTGTGTGTTTTAATAAAAGCTTGTAGATCAAGCCAATGCAGGCATCATTCATTTGAATGTTACAACAAATTAAGAAGGTTGCACTTTTTCAAAATATCTAAATTGATGGGTCGGTTTCAGAGCAGGTCGGTTGTATACATCCTATGCTTTCCCCTCCGCCAAACAATATACATTGGGCTCTCTTTTCACTTCAAATTTACGAAAAAGCCCTTCAACATCTGTTCATATGCAATCAGTCACAAAGTCAGTGAAGCACTTAAAAGGATAAAAATCACTGTTAGAATCACCGACCTTTGGATTCAATTGCAGCCACATAAAAGTTGTGCTGCTGAGGCTTCCCCAACCTTTTAAGACTAAATTTAATATCTTTCTTTTTTTATTTTAAAACAATATTTATTTAAAATATTTTCACATCATTTTTTAAAAAAATTTTAACCTATTTTCATTAAATCGTTATAAATTGATTTTAATAATAATATTCAACAATTATTAATAAATAATATTTAAATAATTAAATTATGTATTAAATGTTGATTATATTTTAAAATTTTTGATCAAATATTTTTAATCATATAATTTTTTTATAGTAATATAATATATATAATTAATTATTTATTAAAATTTTAAGACTAAATTTAAAATAATAATAAAAAATACAATAAAATTTTTAAAAAATATATAATTTTTGTTTGGACAACAACAAATTTAATGTTGCATTGTAGCAAACACCAGTTTACTGTCAAAACATATGCATTCATCAAATATAGCATCAATTTAAAGAATTGGTGTTGGCTTGGAGATGGTGGTAGGGGCATTTTTAATGAAGCTAATCACCATTTTGGTGTCAATTTACTTTCAATGAAATGACAATTTAGTAATTCACTAACAGCTTTTTTTTAAAATTTTTATTTAGAATTAAATAATTAAATATATAAATTATATTATTAAATATATAACTTTAAAATAATATTAAAATTAAATTAATAATTTAATTTATTTATTAAATATTATTTGATATTATAAATATTATTTAATTAAAATTATTAAAAAATACTACTTGCATTAATTTAATTGAGAATAAAAAAATTTGATACTAAAATATTTTTAAAAATACTCTTGAAAAATTATCATTCAAAACTCTAAATTTTTTTCTCTATTCACTAATTTCTTAACTTTAAAAATGATTTCAAATAAATTTTGATCTACTAATAAAAAAAATTAAATTTTATTTTAAAAATTTAAATATTTAAATTAAATTTTTACATATAATTTTGATTTAAATTTTTTATAAATAAAAAAATATTTCACATAACGTTAAAAAAATTTTAAAATTTTTAAGTACTGAAATTATTTTTTTTTAAAATTATATTATCAAAAATTTTGAAGATTTACAAAAAATAATTAGCTAGTGAAAAATATTAAAATTCAAAAAATAAAATTAAATAAAATTTAAAATCTATTCAAATAATTTTTAAAAATATTATAATAATAAAAATATCATTATTTTTATAATTATTTTTACTAAAAGTTAATTTATATAAAATTAATAAATAAAAAATTACTTAAAATATTTTAAAAATAAAAAATTAATTAAAAATAAAATATAAAACAAAAAATTAAAATAATATTTATTTAATAATTTTCTAACATTTAAATAATAGTAATTTTGATGTGAAAGATTGAACACGCTTTTATAGTTATATCTCTCTCCTCTCTTTGATATTTTATAATTTTTTTTAATTTTTATTATTTGTGACGGATAGGAAGGCCAACGGTTGCATGGACCCCACATGACAAGCCTTACTTGTTGACAGGGATTAATTTTTGCTTTTGATTGGTTAATCCATGAAAACTGGCGTACGCTAAAACTAGACTGCGCAAAATTGTTGTTACCGGAGAGAACGGGTAGAGCTTTGAGTGCGTGACGGCCCCTCACGTGAAACCAAATTGGTCCGGTTTTGACTTTCCGGTTGTTGCACTTCCTGTCCAGCTTGCCATAATTGTATTTATAAACAAGATTTGGCAGCCAGCATGATATGTGGCAAATAATCGCATCAGTTATTAAAACCATTATTAAACACAACCCCCTCTTAATTTATATGTTTTCCCCACATTATTCATTTAATTAAATTATTAATTTTTTTTTACAATGTTACATCATGACAAAGTTATATTTTTATTTTAGATTAACGGAAATATTTTAAAAAATTTAAATCTGAAGGGATAGATGTTTTGAGACGAGAGTACTCTGCTAAGAATCTATTTTTCCAGGTGCACGTGCAATTCAGTTTTTTATACTCACGAAACGGTATCGTTTGACGTCACATGCCTAGGCAGGGGCCAGTATTTTCTTTGTGATGGAACGGGAGATTGTTTGCAGATACGTGTACCATTTTGATTGGTGAAGGTGCAAAGTTGTTATCTACATTTTTTGTAGGAGATTTCATCTCCGCCAAAACCACCCACGTTATCTTTTCTGTGAATAGCGGGAGTGACGGTTACGCAATCGTGCGGAGCATGAAAACTGAGGAGCTGTCCGCTTGGGTTTTAGTGGAGAAAATTTTAGATGGAGTAATAGGATTCATAGGCCTGAGGTCCATCTTGCGTGGGCTTTAAAATTTAATATCAAATCAACCATGAAGATGGACCGAAAACTATAACAGCACTTTTCAATCTTTTCTTCCACGATGATGATTAATGACGTAAAATCAGAGTGAAATTGGCTGTCACATATTTTGTTGAGAAAAAATTTGGTATAATAATTTTTAAAAAATAAAAATGGGTAAATGTTATTTGAATCCCAAATTTTATGTTCCCTCGAATTAAATTTTGATTTTAAAATATTTTCAAATAAATTTTTGTTTATTAATTTTGTCTCAATTAAATTTCAATAAAAATAACAGTAAAAAATAAATAATTTTTTTATTGACATATCTAAAATATTATTCAAATAGATTCTAAACTCTATTATGAGTTTCACATTCAAATTTGAATAATTTTGACTAACGAAAATTTTTTCATAAATTTTTAAAAATTTTAATGATATAATTTTTTAAAAAAATATATTAAGTATTAAAACAGGTTTCAGTTTTTTTATATGGTACTTAAAATTTTTTTTTACGTATGTGAAAAATTTTAAATCAAAATTTATTATAAATTTTTTTAATTTAAATTTTTTTAATTTTTAAAATTTTTAATAAAATTTAATTTGATCCAAATTAATAGAGTGAGGTTTATTTGAAAATATTTTAATAGTTAAGATTTTAATAAAAAAGAGAAAGCAAAACTCAAGATTTTAAATGATATTTATACTAAAAGAAACAATTCAACTCTAGTTTTTGTATAATATAATAAATTTATTTTTATATAAAATAACTTACATAATTTTTATATAACAATTCTATTCTCAATATTGTTTTTCTCTATCTCAATTTTATTTTAAAATTTTCTTTTATCTAAATCTCTTCTGGTTTTCAATTTATAATAAAATTAAGATTTGAAGATTCCAATGAAAACCTTTATCACATAAATATTTATTAAAGTATAATTTTTTCTATATGAGTTTTTCCTATTATTAATCAAGAGTGAGGGATGAAAGTAGGAATCAGAATGAATCTCTTTATTTATTTTTAAATATTTAGGTAAAATTTTAAAAAATCTTAATTGCTATATTAATGGGTGATATAAGTTCATTGCTTCTTTTTTTAAAAATTATTTATTATTAGTAAAAAAAATTAATGTTTAATATTTTTGCCTTTAAATTTATTTTTAAAAAATATAATTTTAAGTAATATTTATTTATATTTTAATATTATAATAATTATTAAAATATACTATTTTTTTCATTTAAAAATACACAAACTTACTTAAAGATATATAAGTAAACTTGTAATAATTCATTCTGATTCTAGATTGAAGTAAACGCATGAATGAAATTTTGATTCTCGTTTTTGGAGATTAAGTAACCAACTTATTATAAATCTAATTTATCGTTTCAATTCTTACTTGTTTCGATTCCGATCGATTTCAATTTTTACCCATTTTGATTACTGGTAAGTAAATATGCCACTAAACTTGCATTCCCACTCTTTTAAAAAGATGTGTGATATGTCCATATATAATCTTTCATTTAACATACTAGAAAACACCTTCTCCAAGAAAGAAATAAATTTGGTGATGTTTTATTGTTCAATTGTCTAGTCAAGATTACAGTGGTACAATGCAATTATGCTGTTTGACAATGAAGATTAATGCCATGTAACAACAAGCTTAGCTTGGTTTACCTAATTAAGAAACTTGTTTCATGTTATCTTTTCTTTGTTGTAGTTGGAGGAGTTTTATTTTTTGAGTTTAGTATTGCTTTAAAGATATCTTTTTCATTTAGTGGCTTGTTAAGTTGCTTTGATGGTTGTTGCGTCTTTATTTGGACTTTTGGGCATGAGACATGAAAAACTTGAAAAAATAAGATGAAGAGCTTCCGATGCTTGATTAAGTTAGTAAAATCCTTTATAAGTAACAAATAATGAATGAATATTAAGTTAAGGCTATGATATGTGTCCTTTAATATTGTTTTCTTAATTGTTGAAAGAGTCAAGATAGTTGTTAGATAATGGGCTAGCCATGATGTTGTTTTCTTAGTTGGTGAATGAGTCAAGATAGTTGTTGGGATAACCACTAAAGGGTTTTTTTGATTTTCATGCAAATAAATTAAGCGGCATGTACCTCTCTAAGGAAGGAGTAAAGAAAGACAATAGACTTGTTTTAGTTTCAACTATATCTTACTTAAGAGGTGGAGCTCTTTTGAACAAGGTCATCATTCTTTTCATTTTTTCATCTGTTGTTAATAACATAAATAAGGGAAAGGTAAATAACCTTTAGCTTGACTGTAACAAAGTGGTATTGGAGCTTGGGAAAGGATCAGAGTGTGGAATAAGTAGAAAAGGTTTTAGTAGCTGTTTCAAGTTAGGGAAAACTTTTATGTCAATTAGCTAAAACTCTCAACAAACTAGTTGATCGTGTGGAAGAGATTGCCATTTAGACTAGTGAGCTCGTTGGGCACGCTATAGTTTAACAAAATGTCATTATCAAATTAGATGATTCTACTGTAGCTAATAGCATGCCAATTATTTGACACAATGCTTCAGATAATAGACCATCTAGTTCATATGTGCCACAGATTATAAAAATGGATTTTTCTCATTATGATGGAATGAAGACCTTACTATTTGGTTATTGAAAGGGAGTAATCACTATAAGAAAAAAGAAAGAGTCTTTTTTTCATGGTTAAAAAGTATTTTTTTTATGATTCTAAAAGTAGGACTAGTAAAATATAAAAAATGGTATTTTCTTAGCTGTTCATTAAAACTTTTTTTTACAGTTCATTAAAGTCTTTTTTATAATTCATTAAAGTTTTTCTCCATAATTTATTAAATTTTCTTTTCATGGTTCCTTAAGGAATCATCCAGAAAAATTTAAGTGAATAATTTTTATTATTTATTACTTTTTAACATATTATTTTATTATTTGAAATTTAAATCCTTTAACTAAATAAATTTTTTATTATTTATCAAATTTTAATATAATAATTTATTATTATTTAAAATTTAAATCTTTCTTCACGATTGTTTAATTTTACTATAAAGTAATTATTATTAATAACAAACAATAATTCTATAATTGTAAAATAATAATTTCATAAATAAAAATAAAAATATAAAAATAATATTAATTAAGTAATATCTAGTTATAATATACATCAACCAAAATATACATATATATAAATTCTTCTTGTGATGCACCAAACTAACAAATTAACATAGTAAATCTATCCATTCCATTAATAAACCAACACATATATAAATTAACAAATTAATCATCTCATAAAACATTAATTCTTTCTTTAATACACAAAACACTAACATATACATATACATACATATATATATATATATATATATCAACAAAATAATACACTGAACCTATCTATTTCATCAATATACCAACACTAATTCTATTATCATATCATCAGTAAACCAATACCAAGTCATTCCATAAACAAAGCAATGCACTACACTTCAATAATTCCATAAACAAAGCAATGCACCAACATAACAAACTAATACTCCAATAATTTTTCATCACCTTTTTTTTCATCATGACACACTTCATAGTAACACATTTCTTTTTATGCTACAATGAACCACAATTTTCATTTAAAGAAACATTCATAAATATGTCCAATAGATGAAGAATAACTAAGTCATACATTAAAATCATTTTTACGGTACAAGTTGACATACAAATGATTATAATTCCTGATCTCTATAACGTTTTACAAAATTTTAAGCACAAGTTCTACCTTTTTTTTTTTATCTAAACTCTAATATAATGCTCCATATGAATTGTCTAAGTTCCTACCTAACACCATCAAGCTGAGATTAGGAGCAGGTATCAAAGTCCATCAATTGTATATATTAACTTAAAAAAAAAAGTACAATTAGAATTTACAATATGAATTTACATAACATTTATTTAAATATGATATTATTATAATAATTAAATACTAATTTATAAATTAGTTTTTTCAATATCAAAACCAAATTTAAGTCTAAAATTACATAAGTACAATATTAATATTCGTTATAATAACAATTAGATACTAATTAATAAACTAGCTTTTTTTTTAATATCAATAACTAATTTAAATATAAAATAACATAAGTACAATACTAATTTACATTATAATACTTATTAGATTCTATTTTATAATATATATATATATATATATATTTAATATCAATACTTAATTTTAATTCAAAACTACATAAATATAATATTAATTCACCTTATAGTACTAATTAGATACTACTTTATAAACTAGTTTTTTTTCAATATCATTAATTTAAATTTAAAGTTACATACGTATAATATTAATTTACGTGACAATAATAATTAAATATTGATGTATATAAACTAGTTTTTCTAAATATCAATACCTAATTTAAATATGAAATTACCTTATAACACTAATTAGATACTAATTTATAAACTACTTTTTTCAACATAATACCTAATTTAAATCTAAAATGATATTACATTATAATGTTAATTTGATACTAATTTATAAATCAATTTAAATCTAAAATTACAAAAATACAATATTAATTTATATTCAAAACCAAAAATTTAATAAATAAATTTGATTAAATATCGTAAATGCCTCAATGTTAATTCTTCAAATTGGGATTAATAACATATCTTCTCCAAAAATACAAAAAAAAAATAATAATATATACAATTTGAATTTTTAACAAAATATGTTTTAAAACTTATTAATCAAATAACTTAAACAAACATAAAAGTATCCTTATCCAAATCAATATATTCTGTAAATAACTAAAAACTACTAAGAAATATGTTTTTTTTTTTTCATAATGAGAATAATGCATGCATAATATAGACATTTTTGAAAAATATCTCACCCAAAGTAAAATGGAGATGATCAATATGTTATCCAAACAAATGAGGACTCAAATTGATAACTTTGGAAAAGGTTTTATTAGAGATATATAGAGAGAAGAAGTTGTTGGCGTTGGAAAAAAAAGAAAAAAAGAAAAAGAAAGGAGACGAGGAGAGGAAAAAAAGGAGACAAGATTTGAACTAAGCTTAAAGGTTTTCTTTACAGTTGCATAAGCAACTATGAAGAAAAGGTATTAGTAAATGCCACGTGTCGTGCGTGACACATGTTTTTTTAATTGATCTTTCTTCATGGTTCTTTAAAGAATCGCAAAGAAATGTTTTTTTTTAAATATTTTCCTCACAGTTCTTTAAAAAGTATGAAGAAATACTTTTCTATTTGACTTCTCTTTATATATATATATATATATATATTTCAATAATGTGAAAAAAGGTCTTATTTCTTTACAATTTTCAAAGATCTGTGAACTATAATGTGCTAACTAAATCTCTTTTTCTTGTAGTGATTCTTTCTAACTTTATGAAATCCTGATGTTAAATAAGGTTTCTTTAGCTTCGTTTCATTTAAAAGAGTGTATGCATTTGTGGTATTAGTTACTGAAGCAAGAAGTAGGGATTATCACACTAACATAGTTTAAAGATTGGTTGATTTCATTATGTGGACCAAATCAATATTAAGATTTCTTTAGTAAACTTACTTGATTATCAAGAGAAACTCGAACGACTTTTGGCTATAGTCCTATGGAATAAGCTCGATAAGTTAATTATTTCATCGAAAGTCTTCATAAATTTATTCAAATAGATGTTAGAGCTACCCAATCGTAAACATTTTCATTAGCTATTGGATTGGAAAGGCTTTTTTGAAGCTAAGAACTTAAGTCAATGTTGAAACCACCCACCTATATCTCCACCCGTACACCACCACGTTAAAATTCAGGAACAATCCCCTTCAAGAGGTTAACCACAGAAGAGTTAAATGAGTGAAGGCACTAGGGCTTATATTTCAAATATAATAAAATTTAGCCTTAGACATGTTTAAAAGAAATTGTTCCTAATTTAAGCCACCTTGGAGGATAGTGATGAAGATATTGTAATGGGAAATATGGATTAAGAGAGGTCCAAGCTCATGAGTGACCAAAGATTTAACTTTATGCGATTACTAGGATTTGAGCACCTAAAACCAGCCAAATTAATGGCCATCTTTCTTATAAACTAATCATAGTGTTTATTGCTTTAAAAAGTACTCATAACTAATTCATCAATGAGCACATAGTAAAAAAGTTTGGTTTGTTTCTAATTCTTGATGGCAATTTGGAGGTAGTGGTGGCTTTGGGAGAGAAATTATCTAGCCTAGGTAAATATAATAACATGTAATTGAATTTTATCATGCTATTTTTGTGGATCTTTATTTGCATCATTTGGAAAGACATGATGTGGTTTTAGAAGTCCAATGGTTATGCATGTTAGATACAATTGAATAGGATTTCACTAAGCTACTAATGAAATTTGAATTATGTGGTAAGATCATTATTCCACGTGATCTAACAAGTATAAAAGACAAGATGATGAATAAAGAAGACTCACAAAGGTTGACACTGAAGTAAGGGGACTTATTGGAGATGCTTTCATTTGAGGAAGAGAATTCAGAACAATGCCAACTCCATTGTCAAATCCAACAACTTCTGCAGCAAATATTGTAGTGCTAGCTGACTCATAAAGCTTGTGACCATAAAATGCCGTTATAACATGAGCAAAGACCAATTTAAAAAAAGCTATATCACTACTCATATTTCCAAAATAGTAAAATTGAGAGACTAGTTTCAGAGACACTATTAGGAGGAATCATTTGGCATAGTAACAACCTATACTCTTCCTCGATTATGACTTGAAATAATCGAGGAAGAGTAGAATATGATTAAAAAATCCCTGAAACATATAGTTGGATTTTATAGAATACCTGTTTGAAAATCCTTGTTATCAGGAAGGTTAGCATGATAGCAAGTCTTACTATCAGAATTTGACTTGATATATTTCTTTCAGAAGTCTTTTAAGAGTAATGTGATATCTGATTTCTTAGTAAATTATGCTAGCAATGATTATCAACTAGTGAAATTTGATTTTTTTGGGTGAGAATTTAATGGCAATAATTAAAAAGCCAAAATAGTGTGAAGAATATTGTCAAATGCATTTCAATGTAGCCTTTAATATACTCGAACATGGTATTGGGGCAATTCTCAAATCTCTAAAGGGACACATTATTCGTTTACGGCATGGTTCGATTTTATCTTAACCAATAATATAGCAAAATATGAAGCATGTATCATTGGTTTATGTGTGATAATCAATAAGAAAGTGACTCATATATAGGTGTTTGATGATTCAACCCTAACGATATATAAGTTAAAGGGCAGTTGAATGACTAAAAATTAGGAATTAATAAAATATTATTCCTTGGTAAAAGAATTGATAAAAAGTTTTTAAAAATAAATTTTCATCATTTTTCAAGAGAAAAGAATTAAATGGTAGATTCATTGCCAATATTGGCATTGATTTTTCAATTGAATGATCCATCATTAGTATTGCCAATCAAAATGAGTATCCAAGAATTACCAACATCTTGTATTGCTATTGAAGAAATGTCAAAAGAAAAACCATGGTATCATGATGTTCAAAAATACATAAAGAATTCGTAGTATCCTAATAATACTACAGAAAAATGCCAAGAAGATGTTAAGAAGACTTGCTACAAGTTTCATATTGGATGATGATATTTTATACAAAAGAAGTTTTGATCAAACCCTGCTTTGATATGTGGACGAAAATGAGTCTCTAAAATTATGAAGAAAATACATAAAATGTTAAGACAAATCATGAGAGCATTATGCTTTTGACTAGTTATGGAGAGAGATTGCATCCAGTATGTGAAAAAATATCACAAATACTAGATTTACGGAGATAAAATACATGCCTCACCATCTGCATGTAATGAACTTGCCTTGATTCTTTTCTATTTGGGTTTTGATGTGATTGGATAGATATCCTTAAAAGCTTCAAATGGTCATCGTCTTATTTTGGTCTTTATAAATTGTTTTACGAAGCTAATTCTTTTACACATGTGAAAAAAACTGTGATAAATCGATTCTTAAAAAAAGAAATCATTTGTAAATATTAGGCTTTCAAAAAAAATTATTTCGAATAATACTAAAAACCCGAATAACAAGCAAATGAAGGAGATATGTGCTCAGTTTAATATAAAGGATCACATTTAGCCCCATATAGGCCCAAGATGAGCAAAGTGGCTGAGACAACCAATAAAAATATTAAGAAGATAATTCAGAAAATAACAGTGACTTATAAAGATTAGCATGACATGTTACCATTGGCTTTGTATGCATACACTACTTCAGTTAGAATTTCAACCGAGGTGACTTCATATTCATTAAGAGTCCTTATGGAGACATAACTCGAGAAGGTTGAATAGATAAAGGCGTGATATGAACAGTTGATTATGATTGGTGAAAAAAGAAAAAAGATTGAGAGCTATTTGTCATTGGCCACTTTACCAAAATAGAAGGGAAAGTATCACAACTAGACTTTTCTCTAGTGAAAAGCTCAAGTATGAGAAAATTCTTTTAGTTCTTGAAATTCTTTAGATAAATAAAGAAAAAAAAAGGAGTTACTATCAATCTTTTTTATGGTGTGATTGGCCATTAGGTTTTTTTGAAAACTTTTTTTTTTAACAAGAAAAAATGAACTCCATTTGAAAAATAAACAGTGGTCTACTTCACTAGAGAATCTAGGATTGAAAGTTAGTTATGTGTAAGAAAGGATTAACATCCTTATAAGCACCTAAGAATTGTACCGTTTAAATAAGATGATCTGGTGTCTTGAGCTAGGGCTCGAGAAAAGTCCTAAATGAAAACCACCTCTTGAAACTTATCCTAACCGATTGAAAGCGGATAAGAGAACTTAGAGAAGACTTTAAAGGATGACTCATGGAGAGTCCTTGCGGGAGAAGGATGCTATCCAAACATTAAAGATAAGACATAATAGGATAAAGATTCATGATCAAGATTGGATGACCAATATGAAAAACGTGAGATAAGAAAGAGAGAGTGTTTGAGTAGGACACTCCTTAACTAGTATAAGTAGACCTTATTGTTGCTAAGCTAAAGGTGTCAAAACCAAAACCGTTCTCTGAAGAAAGGATCGCTAAGGAGTTAGAGAACTTCTTGTGGGACATGGAGCAGTACACTAAAGTTGCTCGAGTACTCAAAAATGACCAGGTAATGATCACATCGATGTACTTATCTAGTGATGCTAAGTTGTGGTGGTGCACTCATATGCAGGATGACGCTATCATGGGAAGGCCTGGCATCGATTCATGGGAGGCACTCAAAAAGGAATTGAAGGAGCAATTCTTGCCATGCAACATATCGTTCATGGCTAGAGAATAATTAAAGCGCTTGAAGGAGATGTGTTCAGTGCGAGACTTTATAAAAGAATTCAGTTCCTTGATGTTGGACATCAAGAACATGTCGGAGGAGGATAGGTTGTTTAACATCCTACCTTCTGCGCAACTCTAATATAATGGCACTAAGTGCATCCACTTAGCCAGCCCACTTTTTAACCCCACACTAAAAGCAGAATAAGAAACAAGAATGCAAAAGTGGAGTAAGAGGGACTAGTATTATGAGAACTCTTTCTCAACCTTTATTTGAAATAAAAAAACTTTTTACAAAAGAAAGGTCTCTTTTTAAGAGTATCCAAAGCCTCTAGCTACACACACACACTTGAATTTGTATTACTCGATGTGTTCATAACTGAACCCTAAACCTCCTTTTTATACTAGTTGGGGAGTGTTTTACTCAAACACACACTCTTTGTTATCCCACGTTTTTCGGATTGACCATACAATCTTGATCACGAATCCTTATTCCATTGAGGCTTATCTTTAAAGCTTGGATAACATCCTTCTCCCTCAAGGACTCTTTATAAGTTAAGGATCTTATCTTCTTTGAAGTCTTCTCTAAGCTTTCTTATCCGTTTTCAACTAGTTTGGATAAGCTTGAGGAGGTGGTTTCCATTAAGGACTCTTCTCGAGTCTTATCTCTTTTGGCTTTTGAGATAGCCATCTATTTCTTATCCTTCTATTCCCTTAATCTTCCTCTATCCAATGACCATGTCCTTCTTTGTAGGATATCTTTACTTGCTAAACTTTCCATCCATGCCAAGATAGGTTCCTAGATTTTGCCTTGTATTCATGTTATTAGACATCTTTGCACCACCATGTGCTGATGCATGCTTGATGCGTCTCTGTCACTTTCCCTTTCAGTGGGCTTGTGGGTCAGTTCATGTGCTTCATCCCTTACTCCATGATATTCCCAACTAATCAAGGTATTTCACCACTGTGAATATGAAACTCAATTTCTAACCAAGTCTCCCGCATTCGTTTCCATATCTAACTCATGTGTTTTGCCTTATTAGCGTGGTCCTTCACACTTATAGGTCAAAGCATGGAGCAAGGCTCACCACACCTACGCCTTAGCATTTAGATTCATAGGTCTAACAAACAACCCCCACCAGAAAATCTCGACTCCCTTGTCGACTTAGTGTTATGGTACGCCTTGATTTGGTCCTCGAATTACTACAATGTGGTATCTTTTTTCTAACTCACACCCACCTTACTGGTGCTTTTCTATTGGACTAAGTAATATGTCCTTCAATTCATCTTACTATAGCCCTCCGTTCGATGATCAAGGATCTTGTTATGTCCTTGTCAAATTGAACTCAAGTTACAAGCGATGCATGCTTAGCCTGCTTGTGTCCGCAATCAGAATCTTCTTGAAACTCTTTGAGGAAGATCACATGGAATGTTGGGTGCATCTTTAGATGCTACGGTAGCTTTAATCTATAAGCTACTGCTCTAACTTTCTTTTTGATCTCGAATGATCCATCATATGTTGGGATGAGTCCTCGATGAACTTCTTTCTTCGTGATTTTCTTTCAAATTTGAGGTGCGAGCTTCAGTGGCACCTTGTCCCTAACTTGAAACTTAGCATCACGTCTCTTTTTATTGGCATACTATGCCTTTGTGCCTTAAAAAGGCTATCCCTTGCCTGGTCAATCAACTTTTGCTTATCCCGAGCATAACGATAGGTTACTAGGTAGCTCTCTTGGCTCTTCTGCTTGGCTATCTCATGGGTCGTTGTTGGTTGTTACTCGAAAGTCAACTGTACAAGACTTAGACTTATCAATGATGAGCAATGGATGTTATAGTAGAACTATGCTGTATCTAACAATTCAAGCTAATTCCTTTAGCTTTATGGTCAGATAGTGCCATAAATGGCTTACGTGGTCGTTTAGGGTCTCACTATAGACCACAATGTCATCCAGGTAGACTACCACAAACTTGTCCATAAACTCAAACAATACGGCATTCATAAGATTGCAAAAGGTAGCAAGAGCATTGGTTAGCTTGAAGGGCATCACGATGAACTCATAAGAGCTATACCTTGTGACGCATGTGATTTTTGCTTCATTCCTTTCACTTATTTTGACTTTCTAGTAGCCCAACCGTAAGTCTAGCTTTGTAAAGTACTTGACCCTCGATAACCAATCAAATAAGTCAGTGATATTCAACACCAGATATTTGTTCTTTACTGTTACCTTGTTCAATGCTCGATAATCGATGCACATTCTTAACGAGAAATCTTGTTTTTGCTGAAGCAGCATAGGTGCACCATAAATTGCTTTCGATGGCTGAATGAAAACCAATTCCAATAACTTGTTTAGTTGCTTTTGTAGTTTGGCTAGTTTTGACGGGGGCATTCGATATAGTGCTTGAGTAAGGGGTCTAGCACCTGGAAGTAACTCGATCTTATGATCAACATTCCTCCTCAGAGGCAATGTCTTGGGGAGCTCCGATGGCATCATGCTGCTGAATTCCCTCAACACTTCAATGATTTCATCAGGTACCTCTATGACTTGATCACTGCCACCATCGTTATTTCACCCTTCTGCAGTCTTGACTTAAGCTGCTCTTTGCAGATTGCAACCTAATTTGCTTTTTGTTTACCAAAAGGCTCTCTCACTGCTTTGCTTCTGATTAGGCTCAGCGCTAGGTCATTAGCCACGAGTAATCCACCTAAGTGGGGCATCACTGATGCCTTGGCTTGTTTAAAGAATTTTAAACCCAAGATAACATCAAAGTCATCTAACTGAGTTATTATGAAGTTAGACATACCTTTCCATTTGCCTATTTTGAGGATAATAGCGGCATAGCATCCTTCCTGTTTACCTTTATTGGGACATAGATGAACTCTTTTTGCAAGTTCTTAGGTGTGATCGTATTTAGCAACTGGATTAGGTTCACCGGAGTTATGGCATTCCCTTCTTTTCCTTGGGGGAATCCTCTGCTGCTATGAGCACCGTTAACTTCTCCTTAGGAGGACAATAATGTGCTTTATGTGGCCTGCTGCATAAGAAGTAACCCTCTTGGTCCACATTTTTTCCCTTACCTTTCGAAAAGGATAAGCTCTGAGGTTTGTTGGACTTAGCATTCTTATTTTTCTTGCCCTTACCATTGGGGTTTTTCATCTCTTTTCTAGCATTTCCTCATTTCTCACATTTCTTTTCGAATGCATCACCAACATACTTGAAATCCATCAAGCTATTCGCCACGAAAAATGCTAAACGCAAGCCTTTGACACCTTGTCACCTCAATTCTGCTTGAGCCCATGATTGCAAACCCAATAGGAAGTTAAACAACCTATCTTCCTCTGACATGTTCTTGATGTCCAACATCAGGGAACTAAATTCCTTGATAAAGTTGCACACTGAACCTATCTCCTTCAGGCACTTTAGTTGTTATCTAGCCAAGAACGATGTGTTACATGACAGGAATTACTCATTTAATTCCCTTTTGAGTGCCTCCCATGAATTGATGCTATGCCTTTCCATGATAGCCTCATCTTGCATATGTGCCACCGTAACTTAGCATTATTAGATAAGTGCATCAACGTGATTATTACTTGGTCATTTTTGGATACTCAACCAGCTTTGAAGTACGGCTCCATGTCCCATTTAAAAGTTCTCTAAATCCTTGGCGTTCCTCTCTCTAGAGAACGGCTTTGGCTCTGGCACCTTTAGCAATACTAGGGTTTACTCTTACTGTTGAGGCATGAAGAGCCCTTTTTAGCAACCCAATCTCAGTTTCAAGGCTTCTCATGGTTTACTTAAAGGTTCTGATGTTCTCTTCCATTGAGGATTATCACTGGGTGACTGTCTTCATCAACTCAGCCAACATGCATGTCGATCCTTCCAATAATGCACCAATGATCTCTTCCAACCAAGTGACATACTCTTGCATTGACTCTCTTCCTCCTGCCATATAGCCTTTGCAATGATCGGATTAACCATAAGTTTAAGAGAAAGTGGTGATCGAAATAGTGCTCTGATACCAAGCTGTCACTTCGTCAATTGTGGGATCCGCGTAACTCTAATGTGATGGTGCTAAGTGCATCCAACTAGCCAGCCCACTTTTTAAGCCCATACCAAAAGTAGAGTAAGAGACAAGAATGCAAAAGTGGAGTAAGGAAGACTAGTATTATGAGAACTCTTTCTCAACCTTTATTTAAAATAAAAGAACTCTTTATGAAAGAAAGGTCTCTTTATAAGAGTACCTAAAGCCTTTAGTTACACACACACTTGAGTTTGTATTACTCGATGTGTTTACAACTGAACCCAAACCTCCTTTTTATACTAGTTGAAGAGTGTCTTACTCAAACACTCTATCTTTGTTATCCCACATTTTTCGGGTTGGCCTCCTAATTTTGATCATAAATCCTTATCCCATTGAGGCTTTTCTTTTAAGTTTGGATAGCATCCTTCTCCCGTAAGGACTTTCCATGAGTCAAGGATCTTATCTCTTTTGAAGTCTTCTCTAAGCTCTCTTATCCGCTTTCAACCAGTTTGGATAAGCTTGCGGAGGTGGTTTCCCTTTAAGACTCTTCTCAATCCTTATCTTCCTTGGCTTTCGGGATAAACATCACTTTCTTATTCTTCCATTGCCTTGATCCTCCTCTAACCAATGACCATGTCCTTCTTTGTAGGATATCTTCACTTGATGGACTTTCCATCCGTGCTAAGCTGGGTTCTTGGATTTTGCCCAATGTTTCCGTAACTGGATATCTTTGCATTACCATGTGCTTGTACTTTCTCGAGGTGTCTCTGCTGCTTTCTCCTTAAATGAGCTTGTGGATCGGTTTATATGCTTTATCCCTTACTCCACAACATTTTTAATTCATCAGTGTATCTCACCACTTTGAGTATGAAACTCAATTTTTATCCAAGTTTCCCCCATTCGTTTCCATATTTAACTCATGTGTTTTTGCCTTACTAACGTGGTCCTCCACACTTGTAGGTCTGGCCATGGAGCAAGGCTCACCACGCTTATGCCTTGGCATTCAGATTCAAGGGTCTGACAAACCACCCCCACTAAAAGAGCCTGACACCTTCGTCGGCTTGGTGTTATGGTATGCCTTGATCTGGTCCTCGGATTGCCACAACGTGGTATCTTTTTCCCAACTCGCATCCATCTCATTGGTGCCTTTCCACTGGATAAAGTAGTATGTCCTCCGATTCATCTTACTATAGCCCTCCGTTCAGTGATTACAGATCTTTTCTATCTCATTGTCAAATTAAACTCGATTTATCGGCAGTGCGTACTTAGCCTGCCTATGTCTACAATCGGCATCTTCATGAAACTCTTTGAAGAAGCTCACGTGAAATGTTGGGTGCATCTTTAGATATTGCGATAGCTTCAATCTATAAGCTACTGTTCTAACTTTCTTTTCTATCTCGAATCGTCCATCATACCTTAGGATAAGGCCTTGATAAACTCTTTTTTTCTTGATTTCCTTCCAAATTAGGGGTGTTAACTTCAATAGCACCTTGTTTCCAACTTGGAACTCAGCATCATGTCTACTTTTGTCAGCATATTTCTTCATATGCCTTTGTGCCTTAAAAAGGTTATCCCTGGCTTGGTTAATTAACTCTTGCTTGTCCTGAGCATAACGGTAGGCTGTTGGGCAACTTTCTTAGCTCTTCCGCTTGGCTATCTTATCAAGCATCATTTGTTATTACTCGAAAGCCAACTCTTTCATGGCATCCTTCCTGTTTACCTTTATCATAATTAGATCAACCCTTTCTGCAAGTTCTTAGATGTAATAAAATTTAGTAACTAGATTGGGCTAACCCGTGTGGCATTCCCTTCCTTGTCCTTGGGGGAATCCTTTGTTACTATGAGCGCCGTCAATTTTTCATTATGAATATAGTCACATGTTCTATATGGCCCATCGTATAAGAAGTAATCTTCTTGGTCCACATCTTTTCCCTTACCTTTTGAAAAGGATGAGCTTCGAGGCTCAGCATTCTTCTTTTTCATACCTTTGCCATTAGGTTTTTTCACCTATTTACCAGCCTTCCCTCGTTTCTCACCTGTTTCTTTGAAAGTACCACCCGCATACTTGAAATCAATCAAGCTATCTGCCATGAAAAATACTAAACATAAGTATGTGACACCTTGTCATTTCAATTCTGCTTGAGCTCACAGCTACAAGCCCGATAGGAAGTTAAAACACCTATCCTTCTTTAACATATTATTGATATCTAACTTCACGAAAATGAATTCCTTCACAAAGTTGCACACTAAGCCCATTTGCTTCAGGCACTTTAGTTGTTCCTTAACCATGAACAATGTGTTGCATGGCATAAATTGCTCATTCAATTCCTTTTTGAGTGCCTCCTATGAATCAATGCTAAGCCTTTCCATGATAGTGTCATCCTGCATAAAAGTGCGCCACCGTAACTTAGTATCACCAGATAAGTACATTGATGTGATCATTACCTAGTCAGCTTTAGGTACTCAAGCAGCTTTGAAGTACTGCTCCATGTCCTACAAGAAATTCTCTAACTCCTTGGCGTTCCTCTTTCCAGAGAACATCTTTAATTCTGGCTCATTTAACTTAGCTATAGTAGGGTCTGCTTCTACTGTTGAGGCATGGGGAGCCCTTTTTACTAACCCGATCTTGATCTCAAGGCTCCTTACGATCTCCTTGAATGTTTCGATGTCCTTTTCCATTAAGGATGGTCGCTGGACGACTGTTTGGATAGTATCATTCAAAGGATGTCCTCTTCCATTGAGGATTGTTATTGGACGACTATTTGGATAGCATCATTCAAAGGAGATTAAAGCATTCAAGGAGACTGTAAGGAGCCTTGAGATCGAGATCAGGTTACTAAAAAGGGCTTCCCATGCCTTAGTAGTAAAAGCAGACCCTACTGTGGCTAAGCTAAATGAGCCAAAATCAAAGCTGTTCTCTGGAGAGAGGAACGCCAAGGAGTTAGAGAACTTCTTGTGGGACATGAAGCAGTACTTCAAAGTTGCTTGAGTACCCAAAAAATGACTAGGTAATGATCACATTGATGTATTTATTTAGTGATACTAAGTTGTGATGGCGCACTCGTATGCAGGATGACTGTTTGGATGACTAGGTAATGATTAACATGCACGTTGGCTATTTGGATAGCATCTTGATCACGAATCCTTATCCCATTGAGGTTTATCTTCAAAGTTTGGATAACATCATTCTCCCGCAAGGACTCTCCATGAGTTAAGGATCTTATTTCCTTTGAAGTCTTCTCTAAGCTCTCTTATTTGCTTTTAACCAGTTTGGATAAGCTTGGGAAGGTGGTTTCCATTTAAGACTCTTCTCGAGTCTTATCCCCATTGGCTTTCTGGATAAACATGTCTTTTTTATCCTTCATCGCCTTGATCCTCCTCTAGCCAATGACCATGTCTTTCTTTGTACGGTATCTTCACTTATTGGACTTTTTATCCATGCCAAACTAGGTTCTCGGATTCTGCTCAGTGTTCCTATAACTAGATATCGTTGTACCATCATGTGTTGGTACTTGTTCGAGATGTCTTTGCCGCTTTCCCCTTAACTGAGCTTGTGGATCGGTTCGTGTGCTTCTTCCCTCTCTCCACGACGTTCCCAACTCATCAGCATATCTCGCCACTATGAGTATGAAACTTAATTTCTATCCAAGTCTCTCGTATACGTTTCCAAATCTAACTCATGCCTTTTTGCTTTACTAGTGCGGTCTTTCACACTTGTAGGTCTGAGCATGAAGGAAGGCTCACCACACCTACACTTGGTACTCAAATTCAAGAGTCTGATAAATCACCCACACAAGAAGAGCTGGACACCTTTATCAGCTTAGTGTTATGGTACACCTTGATCTAGTCCTCGAATTGCCACAACGTGATATCTTTTTCCTAACTCGCATCCACCTCACTAGTGCCTTTCCACTGGACTAAGTAGTATGTCTTTTGATTCATCTTATTATGGCCCTATGTTCTGCAATCAATGATCTTTTCTATCTCCTTGTCAAATTGAACTCGAAGTTATAGGCAGTGCACATTGGGCCTGCTTGCTTTCGCGATCGGCATCTTCCTAAAACTCTTTGAGGAAGCTCACATGGAATGTTGGATGCATCTTTAGATGTTGTTGTAGTTTCAGTTTATAAGCCACTGCTCTAACTTTCTTTTCATTCTCGAATGGTCCATTATACCATAGGATGAGGCCTCGATGAACTCCTTTCTTCGTGATTTTCTTCCAAATTAAAGGTTTCAGCATTAGTAACACCTTATCCCCAACTTGGAACTCAGCATCATGTCTCTTTTTGTCGGGATACTTCTTCATATGCCTTTGTGCCTTAAAAAGGCTATCCCTCGCATGGTCAATCAACTCTTGCTTATGCCAACCATAGCGATAGGCTGCTAGGTAGCTCCTTTGGCTCTTCTACTTGGCTATCTCATGGGGCATCATTGGTTATTACCCAAAAACCAACTCTACAAGACTTAAACCTATCGATATCGAGTGACGGATTTTGTAGTAGAACTATGTTACATCCAATAATTCAAGTTAATCCCTTTGATTTGTAGTCACATAGTGCCACAAATGTCTTACGTGGTCGTCTAAGGTCTCACAATAGACCATAATGTCATCTAGTTAGACTACCATAAACTTGTTCGAAAACTCGAACAATACGTCATTCATAAGATTACAATAGGTAGCAAGAGCATTGGCTAGCCCGAAGGGCATCACCATGAACTCATAAGAGCCATACTTTATGACGCATGCAGTTTTTGCTTTGTGCCCCTCAGTTATTCTAACTTGGCAGTAGCTCGACCGCAAGTCTAGTTTTGTATAGTACTTGGCCGTCGATAACCGATCAACTAAGTCAACAACATTTGACACTAAATATTTGTTCTTTACTGTCACCTGGATTAATGCTTGATAATCGATGCACATTCTCAGCAAGCCATCTTGTTTTCGCTAGAACAGCACATGTAAGCCACAAAGGACCTTCGACGGCTGAATGAAACCCGCTTCCAATAGCTCGTCTAGTTACTTCCATAGTTTGGCTAGTTCCAACGGGAGCATCCGATATGGTGCTTGAGGAGGGGGTCTAACACTCGGAAGTAACTCGATCTTATGATCAACATTCCTCCTCGGAGGCAATGTCTTGGGAAGCTCTGGTGGCATCATGCTATTAAATTCCCTCAACACTTCAGTGATTTAGTTAGGTACCTCCACGACTTAATCTGGTTTCGCCTCAAATAGTGCTGTCACCATCGTCACTTCACCCTTCCGCAGTCCTGACTTAAGCTGCTTTGTAGATTATAACCTAATTTGCTTTTTATGTACTAAAAGCTCTCTCGCTGCCTTCGTTTTGATTAGGCTCAGGGCTTGCTCATCAACCATGAGTAGTCCACCTAAGTGGGGCATCACTGATGCCTTGGCTTGTTTAAAGAATTCTAGACCGAAGATAACATCAAACTCATCTAATTGAGTTATCATGAAATTGGACATACCTTTCTATTCATCTACTTCGAGGGTCATAGTGGCAACTCCGCATACTGCCTTTTCCTCAGCATTCACTGTTTTGAACTTGACTGAGGCTGGAGAAAGCTTAAGCCTGAGCTTTCCCACTTTTCTTTCTGTTATAAAATTGTTGGTAACTCCCATATCCAACATTGCCATAACATCCTTCCCGTTTACCTTCATCGGGACATAGATCAACCTTTTCTGCAAATTTCTTAGGTGTGAGTGCATTCAACAATTGGATTGGGTTTACCCGAGTTGTGGCATGCCCTTTCTTTTCCTTAGGGGAATCCTCTGTTGCTATGAGTGCCGTCAACTTATCCTTGCGAGGACAGTCACATGCTCTATATGGCGCATTACATAAGAAGCAACCCCCTCGATCCATATTCTTTCCCTTACCTTTTGAAAGGGATGAGCTCCGAGCCTTGCTGGACTTAGTATTTTTCTTTTTTTTTTTTACACTTACCATTGGGCTTTTTCATCTCTTTTCCAGCCTTCCCTCGTTTCTCACCTTTCTTTTCAAAAGCACCACCTGTATACTTGAAATCCACCAAGCTATTTGTCACAAAAAATGCTGAGGGCAAGTCTTTGACACATTGCAGCCTTAATTCTGCTTGAGCCCACGACTACCAGCCCAATAGGAATTTAAATAACCTATCCTCCTCAGACATATTCTTGATGTCCAACATTAAGAAACTGAATTCCTTCACAAAGTCTCATATTGAACTTGTCTGCTTCAGGTGCTTGAGTTGTTTCTTAGCCATGAACGATGTGTTACATGGTAAGAATTGCTCTTTCAATTCCCTTTTGAGTGCCTCCCATGAATCGATGCTAGACCTTCCCATGATAGCGTCATCTTGCATATGAATGCGCCACCACAACTTAGCATCACTAGATAAATACATCGATGTGATCATCACTTGGTCATTTTCGAGTACTCGAGCAACTTTGAAGTACCGCTCTATGTCCTATAAGAAGTTTTCTAAGTCCTTGGTGTTGTTCTCTCTAGAGAACAGATTTGGTTCTGGCACCTTTAGTTGAGCCACAATAGGGTCCACTCATACCGTTAAAGCATGTGGAGATATTTTTTAGCAACCCAATCTCGGTCTCAAGGCTCCTCATGGTCTCCTTGAGGGTTTTGCTGTTCTCTTCCATTGAGTATTGGCACTAGGCGATTGTCTCCATCAACTCAACCAGCATGCATGTCAATCTCCTTCGATAATGCACCAGCAATCTCTTCCAACCGAGCGACATGCTCTCGTATTGACTCACTTCCTCTTGCCATAGGGCTTTGGTAGCGATCAGATCAACCAAGAGTTTGAGAGAAAGTGGTGATCAAAACCACGCGGTGAGATTAAACTTTGCTTAATCTCAAAAACTTTTAAGTGAAAGCCACATTAGACTTAATCAAATATGATAATCTTAAAATAAATTTATTATGCAGTTTTGTACAAGAATTTTAATCTAGTTGATTTTAGATCTTTAATTTTTAAAAAGTAAATATATTTTAATTTAAAGATCGAAATATAAAATTCATCAAATTCCTTTCTTTGAAATAATTTTACAAAAGAAACATGAGATACATCACATAATTTATATAGAACGAATTATAGATAACGAAGAAAAGTGAATGAAGGTAAACATTGTTTTATTCAATTATATGAAATAAATACATGATAAATATTACATTCAGTATAATTTGCGTGTTGTCTTTCTCCTATACAACTAATGAATACTCTCATAAAATCTTTCCTAAAAGAAGCTTGAAAGAATACCAAGATCTTAAAATGTAGAGACTTTCTTGAGAAAAACAAAGGTGTAAAGATTTTAGAAAAAGAAAATGAGAGAAAGACGTCTAAATACAAAGATGCCAAGTTTCAAAATTCATAGATGCCCCTATTTGCATTGAAAATTAGTCTATTTATATAAAAAAAAAAAGGGCAAAGCTCGTCAAAAATTTAAAAGTTTATTAGAGAAAAGAAGGAACCACCTTGCTGGATAGTCTATTTTGGCTAAAATGCGCACTTTGTGTATATCCTGCCAGGACTCTTCCACCGGCTTTTAGAGTCTTTCACTAGTTTTTCAAGCTTTCTACCAGCTTTTCAAGTCTTCTAGTAGCTATGTACCTAAAGCTCGATGTGAGGTCGGGGTTAATCACATTAGAGATTGAGTTACTTTTAATTCAAGCTAGTCTTCAAGTCAACTTTTTAATGAGATCTTCAATCATATCCATTCCAAAAACTCGATATGAGATCATAATCAATCATTACTAGTATTGAAGTCTTGTAACAAAAGAGTATCAACATGCTTATGGTTATTAAATCTTGATATAAGATCGTATTTGGAGCCTGATGTGACATCGAAGCTATATCTGTAACCCGATATGAGATAACACATGAAATCTAACACCACTAATCACTTGGAATTTGACGTGACATTGGAATTGAATTATAGCTATTCATCAAGAAGAGGTTCAACTTGATGAGAGGTCATGTTCATCATCTTTCGTCTAATGCAGTAAGGAATCTTATACTAATCTATCATCAAGTTTACTTATTATTTCTTCAATTTACTATTATTTTATCGATATGTCATCGATTTTAAGATCACTTGCTTGTTACATTTGAAATTCAATGATTGATTATATCATTATGTGCTCAAATTAACTTTCAATTTGACATCAAAGTATATTCACTAATTTATTCTCGACCTTACATTAGGTTATACTCGTTAGTCTACCTTACCTTAGGGCTTACTCATCAATCCACCTATATCATTATGGTGCACTCATTAAAGTATTCCCAATCTAACATTGGAGTATGCTCATTAGCTTATTCCTAAGCTCACATGCAGAGATGACTCTTTTAGGCTTCTTCTAATTCAAATGTTAAAGCCAAAATTAGGTATCTACAACGTTGCCCTCTTTGCCTATTTCTAAAAGTCAAGAATAAGGTAAAGACTAAAGATCACCTTATTTTAAGCTTTAAACACTTATCTTTTTCTTTTCTCTCTTTTTCTCTCTTTCTTTGTGTGTGGAAAATAAAGTCAAATAAGATTTAATTTACATCCATCTTACTACCCTAATTTGGTGACCTATCAAGTAATAATTCATATTCAACTTGAGGTACTAAATTTGTAGATCGATTAAGAAATAATTCACATTTTTCCTGTTACTCTGATTTTATAGTCTATCAAGAAGCAGTTCACATTCCTCTTGGTATATTGAATTTGTAGAATCAACTCAAAAATGATTCAGATTCATTTGGTTGTTTTGGATCGATAAAGTTAATTAGGAAGCAATTCACATTCTTTCTGTTAATCTAATTTTATGGAGTCAATCAGGAAATAACCTATATTGATCTCATTAACTAGATTTTTGTAACAGTTAGGAAGTGATTCAAATTCAACCTGAGGAACCGAATTAAGTAGCTAGAACAAGAAGTGATTCACATTCAACTTGGGAAATCAAATTAATTAGCTAGGAATTGATTCATATTATTCTAGTTGTCTTGCATTTTGAATTGGTGTAAATTTTTCGTAATGCGATTTTTAGCTATCGAGAATTTGTTCAAAAATTGATACAATTTTATCTATGATGCGTTTTTTAGCAATGAGACTTCCTTCAGTGAGGATAATTTTCTTTAACTTTATTGGGTAATTTGCCTTTTTTTATTTGAATTTTTCCTTATCAAGAAAGTAAATTTCATTATATAAGCATGATGCACATTCTTTTATTTACCTTTTCTTTTCTGTAAAGCCTTACAAATCGATCATTTTCCTATTCTCAAGGTGTAAGTTTTTCCTTATTATGTAAATGTCCTTTAACGAAACAACCAAAACATAATCAAGAACACATACTTTTCCTATTCATCTCTCTCTTGTTTGAATTTTGAATTTTACCACTCTCAACCATAGAGTACCTTTTCCCTTGTGTTTTACATATTACCTGATTCTATTAGAAAGAAATAGTGGTTTATCCTTCTAAGATTTGGTTTAAACGAACCATTGATTATGATTGTGGTATTGGGAAAACAAATTTATACGTTCCTTTCTTTAAGAAGATAGAAAGAAAAATAAGGAGTAAGAACTATCAGATAACTTTGTTCATAGAATTTATAAATTTGTTTCTTGGTAAAAGAAGGGAAGAAAAAAAATAAAGAGTAAGAACTTCTTGATAATTTTATTCGCAAAATCTTAATCCAGACAAAATGCATCATATTCAATTTTTCTCTTAACTAATGAATGCCATTGATTCTTTATTTTCATCCGATCTTAGTTGAGCGAGGTTCATAATCATCCTTTTCCCTCATTGGAAACTTCCATTTGTATTATCAGGTCACCTTTTCAAGTTTTAATGCAGATCTCTTTCTTCCTTTTTTTTTTTTTTTGAAAAAAAGATTGCTTCTTGGAGATTTTGTGTTAGGTCTCACTGTATTTCAAACGTAATATTTCTTGAGAACATATGAATTTATTGAATTTGGGAAGACGAGGCCATCCATTTTTGTTAGTATCAAAGCTCATCTTGAAAAAACTTTTTTCACAACATAAGGCTGACTCTAGTTAGGTGCCTATTTTCCTCTAGAATCTGAAACATTATCAGGTATCTTTTTTAATACTAAATCTCATTCTTTAAAAATTTTTGAGTAAATTTTTTTATTGTATCCTTGCTCCATTCTTTTTTAGTATAGTTGTCCATGACATAGAGCTTTTAATCTTTTTCCTTTTGTGAAATTCAATTATTCATATTGAGTCTTAATCTACCTTTCTTCATCAAATTGAGTTTCCTTTATCGCTTTCAACGAAGGAATTTCCATCTTAATAGGAAGTATTGCCTTTGTTCCATATACTAAAACATAAGGGGTTGCCCTAATAGAAGTTCTAAAATTTGTTCTATAAGCTAACAAGGTTAAGGACAGCTTTTCATGCCATTTTCTGTAGGTTAAAGTCATTTTACTGATAATCTTTTTGATATTTTTATTGGTTGTTTTGAAAGCTCCATTCATTTTCAATTGGTAAGTAGCTGAATTACGATGCGAAATTTAGAATTTTGAATAAATTTTCTCCATCTATTTGTTATTCAAATTTGTCGCATTATTTAAAAACGATTCTTTCAAGTGCACCATACTAACAAATGATCTTTGTTTTCAAGAATCTATTAACTAAGATTTTATCACATTGGCGAATGATCCTATCTTAATCCATTTAATGAAGTAGCCATTGAATACTAGAATGAATTTATGCTTATAAGATGTCTTTGGAGTAATTAACCTGTTCATCACATGTAAAGGAGTAGGAGGTGCATGAATCTTATCTCCATAAATCTAGCATTCATGGTACATTCATACATAATGGACACAAACTTTTTCCATTATTAACTAATAATATCCTACCAAATTATCTGCGAAGCCATCATATGGCCATTTGCGTGAGATCCACAAACCCCCTCGTGTATCTTTTTAATGATCCTTTCTGCCTTTTTTTCATTAAAATGAAGTGGGGTGTGATCAAAATTCTTCTTATACAAATGATCTCTTTCTAAGATGAAGTTGATTAATAGCTTCCTTAACATTTTTTGGTCATTCTCTATTGCATTTTTTGGATACTTTTAATCTTTAACGAATTTTTTGATATCATGATACCAAGGTTGGCTATCTTTTTCTTATTCTACAACCATGCATTATGTTGAGGATTGTTTGATACTTTTATTTATTAGTAACACTTCTTTTGGATGGTTGACATGGAACATGGCCGTAAGAGTGTTAATGCATTTGCAATTTGGTTATTTTCCCTAGGAAGGTAGTGAAAAGAAAGATCTTTAAAATTTTTGACTATTTTTTTGTACATACTTATAGTATTTAATCAAACTAAGATGCCAAACTATTCATTCTCCTTTCAACTAATAAATTACTAGTGTAAAAACTTCATATACCTCTAATTCATTCATTTTTTTTTTGTACTATAGCTGTTGACAACAATATGATGTCTCATACTTGGTCATGTTATTGGTAGCATTAAAATCAAGTTTCGCCATAAAAGGACAATATCACTTATCAAGAGAAATTAACATACCTCCAATTCTATGGCCCTTTGCATTAGATGCCCCATCAAAATATATTTGCCACTTTTGAGCAGCATCGGCTTGAGAATTCTCTTATTCCTTTCCTAAACCAACCTTAGAAAAGAAAACAAAATCCCCTCATTTTCTTCATCTGCGTCAGCTTTAACGGTTTCGAACCACCCAAAACTGACGAGGGAAGTCACTACCATTTGCATCACAAGCAGGGAGTCTTCTCATCATCATGGGTTCCCCACCTAAAGAAATAATGCCATTCCTTTCGACCTCGGAAGGTTCCTCCTTGAGCCTTCATTATTGCAAGGCTTGTCGATTGTTCGTCTAGGGGTGGTGAAAATTTTATGTTTCATGCTGGCAAGATTGCCTATTTCTTTAACTCACCAACAAGAAGAGGATATGAAATAAAGCACCAATAACTATTCCAATCGAGCAAAACTTCTGGAAAAAAAGGTGCATCTCTTCAGCTCTAATTCTCTTTTGAGGGTTTTAAAGGGGGAAGGGATTCTTTTTTAAACTTTCACTAAATGAAGACAGTCGCTAGGCCTTCTTTCTTGCCTCCTTTCAGCTTGAAATGCCTAATGCTTATTATCTAGTTATAGAAGCTAACTGCTAGAAGCTCACCCTTTATTGGTTTTTCAACCCTCTAGTAAATGAATGTCAACTACCCCGCTCCTCCCAAAAGACACCATCAAGTGGAATAAAGGTCTGGGTAAGGCCTCTTAGTTGTTCTATACCTTGTAAGAGAATGGAAAAAGTACCCATTCAAGGATAAAGTAAAAGATTACCCCCACATGCAACTCTAACAGCTAGGTTTCAAAGAAAAAAGAAGCATAGCATGAGAAAGACAAATAAAAAATTTTCAATAATGAATTACTTAAATCAATGGATGGAGGCTACTCAAGAACGAAATCATTATTGAGTCCGTAATCATCGAGAAGAGCACCATCAAGCGAGATCAAAGCGAAAGGTCGAGAAAATAGACTGTTTGAGAGAGGAAAGGAACTGTCAAAGATGGGGAGGAAAAGTTTGAACATTGTTATAAGTATGGTTTTTATTTACCTCATCTTTAACATGGGCAGTAAGATCTTCATTTGGGAGATCAAAAAGCACAAGTTTGTATTTTTCAATGGAATTTTCAGTTAAGAAATTTGTTATTGCACTTCTTTTAATTGCTTTTTAAATACACATATCAATTCTTACTCTAACAACAAAACTTGTCATCTCACTAATCTTCCCAACAAAGAGGACTTCTCAAATAAATATTTAATTGGACTAAGTTTAGAAATAACCCAAATAGTGTGACAAAGTAAATAGTGGAGTAATCGATGAGCAACCAAAGATAATGCATAAATAAATTTTTTCAATCGATGAATAATTGCATTCATAATCAATAAACTTCTTGCTCAAATAATATATGACATGCTCTTTTTGACTCATTTCATCCAATTGTCCTAATACACATTCCCAAGAACGCTTATGCATTGTTACATATAGAATTAGGGGTTTTCCAAGGGGTACTAACACAAGAGGTTTCGATAAGTATGCCTTTATCTTGTCAAATACAACTTAACATTCATCATTCCATTGCTCGAAATAAATGTTTTCCTAATAACTAAAAACAAAGGATCATAACTATTAGTTAATTAAAAAATAACTCTAGAAATATAATTTATTCTTCCCAAGAATCCCCGTATTTCTTTGATTGTCTTTGGAGGAGGTAGGTTTTGAATTGCACTTTTCTTACTTGGATCCATTTGAATTCCTTTTCCATTGATTATAAATCCCAATAATTTTTTTGATTTGACTTCGAACATGCATTTATTGGAGTTTAGTTTGAGCTTGTATTGGCTTAGCTTATCAAAGACCTTTCTCAAGTCCTCAACATGATCTTCATCCCTTTCAGATTTGACTATCATATCATCCACCTATATCTCTATAGATTTATGCATCATGTCATGGAATAAGGTGATCATGGCTCTTTGATATGTTGCTCCAGCATTCTTCAAACTAAAAGGCATCACTGTATAACAAAACATGCCCCATATTGTAGTGAATATTATTTTTCTCCATATCTTCATTAGCCATATGAATTTGGTTATATCTTGAATAACCATCCACGAATAAAAATAATAAAAATTTAAAAACTTATCCCTCGCTGTCAAAAACTTTTTGCTCTTAGTGGCTTAGGTACCATGACACTCAATGGTTTATATGATCGATAGGCCTTTCGTCGTTGGCTTGCAGCTCGTTTGGTGCTATTGCTGCCCATTTGTATGTGTGGCATGTGAGCCGTTATCGTGTCATGCATTTTGGCAAGCTCCATGCTCCTTCATCGAACTATTGATCAGAGAACTTTGTTGGCATTCGCGAGTGACATTGGGACCCTATTTTACATGCCTTCACAAAAAAAAAAAAAAGAAAAGATGATTCGAGTCATTTATCTTTACATCGTGTTCCTTGCATGCCTAGGTGGAAACCTCATACAGGCCTTATGCTCAAAGCATGACTTGCTTTGGCATGCGGTTACTTTGGCGCATGGGTCTTTAGCCGTCCTTTTAGATGTGAAAAGTATTATGATGGGAATGGCTTCGCCCTCTACTTGTCTAAGCAAAAGTATTTATCCCATGTCCCATCGATTTTAAATGATAGCCGCGACAGCTTTGGCTTTAGCGAGGCTCATAGCACGCTCTGGTCCTTATTAGTGTGGCATCTTAAAGATGTTACCTTATTGATCCTACTAGTAGTCATATGCTTGTCTTAAAGATTGAGCTATGTATGTGTAAGTATGAACTAATTTGAACTGTGAAACTATGAATGGATCATTAAATCAGTTATAGTTTGTTTGATAGTACCTATTCTTCGGATAACCATAGTAACTTTAAAGCTAATACATGCAATAAACCCTAATTTCTAAAAGGGATGCATTCATTAGATAAAATCGATACGGGCTTTGCCCGTTGCTATGATGATTTACGATAACTTGACATATCGCAAGGCCATCGTGCTGGTGATGTATCATTTAAATTTCTGTCATATCAACTTTTGATGGTAGGATAATTGCCTATTATGGTGGTGACAGGTGACAGAGAATTTGGCTTTGATTCCAAAAAAAAAAAGCCGGAGAAATAGCTACCACATCTTAGGAAGGCAGCAATCACATAAATTACTCAATCTTGATATAGGAGTTAATGATAATAAATAATAATACTAGGCTCTTTAAATTTGGTAATTAGAATGACTATAAGCTAAATCCCTTAATAAGGATCCATTGAAGGGCAAGTCTGGTGCAAATAGTTATGGTAATTCCAGCTTTAATATCATATATTTAAGTTATTGCAGTTAAAAAGCTTATGGTCAGACCTTAGGATGAGGATCAATTTACTTATAGTGTGCACCAATTGGCTCATCTTTATTGCCAACAATTGACTCCTTAACTTAACTGGATAGGTCGTGCCTCTGACACTATTACTTTAAATAAATTAGAGTGCTTAAAGTAAGCCTATACTCTAAATAAATTAACATGAGATAACATCATAAGATTTCATTCTTATTCGGTTGGACTTTGAGATCAGAGTAATGATTAACAAGGACACTCAAGGGCACTCACATTTCAAGTTAGAGGTAAAATTCTTAGATTTATGAAAGACGAACAATTGTGAAAGTATTTGCCAATGATGTTTTCATTAATCAAGAAAGAAAGTTAGGGGCTTGAAGCTATAAACGATGCCAACCAAGGATCAACGAATGTTGCTTTTAGGACATCACTAGCACCTTATAAGAAATCAAAATCTTTGGGTTTTGGAGGAGTATGATTATAAGGCTAAAACATAAAGGAATTGAAGAAAGGGCATCACCAAGAGTAGAGCCTATGACTTAATTTAACTTAACACATAGAAACTTACCAAGTCTAGACATAGTAAAGATTGACAAACTGAGAGCTTCTTCTTAATGCTATAGGTGGTGATGCAGGGCAATTCTAAGCTAGTGGAGCGATTTGTCAAGTTAATTTTGTTAACGAACGAGGCCTAAGCCTGCTAACTAACTATATGGAAGTAACCCTCTAGGTTGACCTCTTAGAGGGACTATGACTGCTTAGGCCAAGGTAGTTTGAGCTAATAACAGGTTTATGATGCCCTTAGATATTCTAGGCCGCACACTCACTACAGTAATGTATTCAACAAGTTTATAATCTTGGTCAACAGTCCTCAGTAGTCTTTGAAATTTCATCATGATGGGGATAGATCATTACAAGTAAGCGTAAGTCATCAGCTTGTGTTGACTATGTCCCTGCCTTTTATATACATCGCACATCACTTCTATTGATTGAACGGTCCAGAGAAGTATTTAGATCACAATGATGTGGGTGGTTCGTTGCTCACAATGTCATGAAAAGTGCATTGAACTTTATCATTTAGAAGAAGGAGAAGTCATAATAAGTTTTTTGTTGGTGAACCTGCAAAAGAATCAATGTTAAAACTATCATACATATGCTTGAGGGGTGAAAAGCACTCAAGCCTTTTGTCCCTTGCATAGTAAGGGTGCGTTGGCTGGCACCCAAGCCCCTTTCACACGTAATAACAAACTTACACCGTAGGATACGCTAAAGAACTTGAACTAATGAGTATGCCCCAATCTTAATGTGTGGTAGGTGGTTGTGTCATCCCTAAATGTTTAAAACAACTCTTAATTATGGATATCTCGTCTCCTGCATCAATGAAAAATGTAGCGAAATGCGATACTTAGTGTGAATTGCAAAATCTCATGAACCATCGAGTCTTTGAATGCAAGTTGCACTTAAAGCTATTAACCCAAAGGCATATCTACCTAAGTGTCATACACCATCGCCCTCAACCCCCTATTGCTTTGAGGAAGGAAAAGACCTCATAAGGCAGATGTTGTCCTCCTGTGGGCCTTTAGCTTGTGGTTTTCCTAACAATGAGTCTCGAGCAATGTTGCATCACTAGTTAGCGGTGGTTGCAAAGGCCTTTATTAACCAAACTAATCAAAAGAGAAGAGACAAAATTTCCATTTCTCACTTCGTGGAATGGAGTGTCGTGACCTCACGACTTGAGCCCATTGAGAGGTATGCTTAATGTTAGTTTTTTATTAATTGATGTTAAAGACTGGTTATAAAAGCTTTTAATATTAGTTCTTGTATAACAAACGTTAAAAGCAGTCTTTGACATCAATTTATCAAGAACTTTTGCTAAACTCCATGAGTTTTAATGTCAGTTCTTATTCGTCTTCAACAGACATTGAAAGGGTTCAATCTGAAATCTTTGATGTCAGTTACCTAATAATTGATGTTGAAAGGTACCTTTTTAGTGATAGTTTTCATCAAAAGTTGGTAAAGCGTTACTTTTAATGTTATTTATTTTAATTGCTGACAAAAGTATTAAAAATATTTTTAATGAAAATTTTCTACAAAACTTATATTAATTAGTATCCACTATTTCTTCTTTTGTAGTAGTATCGAGTTTTAAATTCATCGAGACTTAGGTAGGTTAAGATAATTTCTAGTTAGATTAGGCTTCCTCATTACCTACTCAGCTTTCCACTAAGTCATTTTAAAAGGTTATTTTTTCTAATACATTTATAAGTTAGGTGTCAGCCCATGATTAACCTATGACAAAAAGGTTTAGAAAGGTTGCACTTATTAGAGGTTCTTGCATTTGATGTGCCACCTCTTAGGTCATGAAGAATAACTACCTATTCATAAGGCTCCCTTAAACCTTTCTATTTTCTTTTACTTTCTCTCACTTCAATTTCATGAAGCGTTCTCTCCTTTAATAATCTTGAGCTTTCAGTCTTTGCACTTTCGACTTCAGCCTTCATCTTCTCCTTTAGGCAAGTCTCTCATCCCTTTTTTGTTAAGAATTTCTATGGATATGAGTGTTAGGTCTTCTATTTGCAGCCCTAAGGATTTGGAATAGGTGAAAAACAATTTTCCCATTCCAAGGTTTATTTAATTAGAACTCCTCTCTCTCCTTAACCAACCATGGACTTGTCATGAGGGCTGGGTCATTGTCTTTAAGGATAGCCTCAAAGGTAGGCAAGACTTACCCATCCATACCTTCTTTTAAAATGTCTGTCGCCAACTTTCTTTCAAAACGTTTGTTGCCAATTTCAAGTGTCTCCTTCGTAGCTCATTCCCAACACTAGACATTTTAATGATAGCTTTCATTTTAAAATTCTTTTCCATGGACTGCATAGATCTTTTGATGGCATCATTTGCAAAATTTTTTGAGTTAAAGATCCATAAAGATGATAAGGACTTAGACATTAAATTTTACTATTTCAGTAGTGTCAAGCCTAAGTTGTTCCTTAAGGGGTCCACCTTCTAAACATAAAGGATAGAACGAAAAGTATTTTTGGATCTCATGGTTTAAGATTTACCCTAACCTTAATGTTTGGAGAGAACTCTTTACGAAAATTTATAGGATAAGGGTTAACCACAATTAAGTACCCATTTACAAACATTCTCTAAACATTAGGGTAAAAATAGTTTTAGGGACTATATCAACAACATTAGGATAATGACTAATAGAGCCACTAGGACATGATATAAAGTTCTCCATATTTTGACAAGACCTTTCAAACTATTAAGAGTATATCAAGCCTTAATTCTAAGGATGGAAACTTTTTTTATCACCTTCTAACCCTAATTCCCGATCCAAACTAAACACCTCTTCTAAAACCAAATACTAACCTTAATCTAATTTCCAACCTTGATGAAGAGACTAATTTGGCTCCTTTGGATTCAACTCAATCAAGGTCTTCTGCTATTAAGAATCCTTCACCAAGTGTCATCTCTTAGACAAGTGCCATTCTAAGTCTTTCATTAAGATGTATTTAAATTCCTTTGATAAGTAATTTTCTTTTTACTTTTTACTAAACCTTTAATTCTTACAGATCCCAAAGAGATGGCCCCTAACAAAATCCTCTATAATTGATAAAAGAGCAACATTAAGAGGTGATGAATATAATGACCCGTACTCGTGGATTTGTTACTAAGCATAGCCAAGGCCATAATAAAAGTGTCAACCTTCTAAGGTTGCATCGAAGGGAAAAGGCGCCCGACTTAGGCCAAGTATGATTACTGATATTACTCCCTTAAAGAAGGTGAAGGCTCTCCCTCCCCCCCCCCTACAAAGCCAGCTCATTATGTGCAAGAGGAAGGCAAGTGTGGATCTCCAAGATTGGGTACAATGGATGCATTCTTAATACCCCTCAGTGGCCACATTCCTAAGTCTTTGAAGTAAAAAGGTTTTTCCTTGACTAGGACCACTTAACTATTGGCTTAATAAATCATCGTAGCTTGGTGCAGGAAAGGATTTATTAGACCATCATGCCTCTTGACTTGAAGGGCATGGAAGATGATAGTAGTGACAACTTTTAAAGTAACACCATGATGAGCTTCGGGGATGTAAGTGCCTTAAACTCAATCTTTCCTTTTATTATTTTTCTCGATCTTGAATTTAGTTCTTTCCTTCTTGTTGTTATCTTGATCAAGGACTAACTTTGCTTCTTCTTTTTACAGTACACTTTAAGAATGGTTGTCCTAGTGAATAGTATAAGCATACTAGCATTGGGCTTCATTATTATATGAAGAAGGTCGCAGCTGCTAATAAATCTATGGTTAATGCAGTGAATAAAGTACATGTCTACGTAGCTGAGGTAGAAAGGTTAAAGAATTTATTAGCCAAAGTCGAAGCATCATGGACAATGCCAAAGTGGAATTAGTCCAAAGTTGAAGTGAGGATAAGCCATGCTAAAAATGACCTTCTCCTTCAACATTGGCAAGAGTTAAAGGGTGGCCTAAAAGGAGTTTCAATCTCAAGCCATAAAGAAGTTTCACATTTCAAACACTTACAAGGTTGAGATTAGGAAGCAAGCTTCGCGCTTATACTAGCCCATCTACAAGTGCATAGTCGTGGAAAATTTTTAATTTGAAAATTTGAACTTCAATTTGTAATAACTAAAAGCCCTAATGTAAAAGAACACTTAAGCTTGAAATTTCAATCTTAAACCCCAATGAAGATAACCTTTGAATGAACTTAGTTTCTTTGAAGGCAAAATTAGGTGTCAACATCTAGTTTATGAGATGACATCATGATAATGCCAAGGAGTTTTGGTGCATCCTTTGGACCGGGAAGCTTGCAAGCATTTTGATATAATTCACCTAGAGTTTGCATCAAAACAGAGAAATATGCGATTAAGATTATGTTTCTGATGGCTTCAGTCCTTTTAACATAAGCTTGAATATGTATTCTTATTGATCCATCATTTTGATCTCGTACAATCATTCACTAAGTATGTGCATGAAGAAGGAGTATATAATCTTGACAGCGACAATTCTTAGATCGAACAATCCAAAGGCTTTAATAGTTGTGTTCTTATAGCCATTGATTGATAATTTGAGACTGTTATGCAATTATGGTATGGAAATTATGATATTTTTTTCAAGCAAAGATTTTGTATGAAAGTTGTGTCGTTATGGACTATCGATGAATTTTTTGTATATAGAATGTTATCAGTTGGAAAATGGTAGGTCAATTAGGTTGTCCAGTCTGCATGGAATCATTAAAGGCTTTTTACTTAAAACATAGTAGAAAGATGTGTTACTTTAACTACCACAAATAACGTCTTCTAACAGACCACCCATTTTACATGGAATAAGAAAAAGTTTTATTGATGATTAAATAAAATAAGGTGAACCATTAAAGAGACTTTCTGGTGCGAAAGTGTATGAGCTAGCCAAGTAATTTTCTTAAATAAGTGATACAGGTGGCTTACATCGAACACCTAGCTATGGAAAGGTCCACAACTTCACTAAATGTAGCATCTTTTAGAATTTAATGTATTGATGTGATTTGTTAAACACTCATAATATAGATGTAATGCTTTTCAAAGCTAACTTCTTCAAGAATGTATTTCATACAATGATGGACGTTAAAGGAAAAACTAAGCATAATGTTAAAGCAAGGTTAGATCTATCTTTGTATTGTCATCAACATGAATGGAAGCTTCATTAAACCAAAAGCTTAGTATACAATAAATATGGATTAAAAGAGGGTTATATGCAAGTGGATAAAAGAGTTGAAGCTTCTTGATGGATATGCATCTAACTTGGGTAGATATGTTGACCTGTGAACATGCATGCTATAACAAATGAAAAGCTATGATTATCATGTGGTAATGAAGAAATTATGCCAATTATATTTAGTTGCTCACCAACACCTATCTAAGAATGCATCACTGAATTGAGTCATTTCTTTTGAGACTTACGTTATCCAATGCTGGAAGGGAATCACTTAGATGTGATGGATAACAATATTGTCGTAATTTTGTGCAAGTTAAAGAAGATATGTCCCCTTGAATTTTTGTCATAGAACACTTGCCTATATACCCAATGTATAAAACGCGAGTTAGAGGACTAGTTTAATATAAATGGATATACCCATTTGAGAGGTATAAATCGTATGGTGAAATTTTTGTTTGCAACAAAATTAATTGAATTTAACTAACCATCCTAATGTACATGAAATTATTATTTTTTTATTTTGACACAATTTGAAAAAGAAGGTTAAGAACAAAGCTCGTGTTGCAGGTTTCATCTGCGAGGCTTACATATTAGAAGAGATATCAAATGTTTTTCTCACTACTTTAAGCATATGTATAATGTAGAAGTCAAAGAATGCCATAGAATGATAATGGTGGAAAGTCCTCTGATCATCCACAACATTTTTAATTATCTTGGCCAAAGTGAAGGGTTATGCAATCTCTTTATCTCACATGAGAAGAAGGATTCGAGATAATAGAAATACATGCTTATGAATTGCCTTAAAGTTGAACACTTTGTGCATAACTTGTGATGTGTATGTTACTCATTTTTTTACGTGAATTATTTTACATACAAGTTGACACGCAAGATATGTACACTTGTAGAATATATGTCCAACCATTAACTGAATCCTCTTACTGCATCTGCGTGAAGTCGATGTAAATAAACGCACAAAATCAAACTTTGTAGGTTGGTTTAAGGACCACATAAGTAATGTCATAGTAATTAGCATCAGAATTATGAAATAATAAAATTTTTAATTGCATTTATGTTGACAAAGTTTTATTTTTGTCAATGTGTTATTACGTGCATAATCCTATAAATGGGGTGAACGATACATTTTTTTGCATAATTTAGCATAAGGACCTATAAATAAAGACCACATTTACCCAATTAACTATGGCAATGGCTATCATTTTCATACTTTTACTTGAACTAGTAATTGAAGTGCAAACAACTTTGGAGTAGCTCTTACAAGCACAGACTATACGTATCATGGAATCATAGAAGAAATAGTTGAGATATTGTATCTCAGTGTTCTTATGAAATAATTGACACTCTACAATTGTAGGTAGTTTGACCATTCTAACGTGGGTACAATGATTTATCTCAAGCATGAAACCATCAAGGTATAAACCAATAGGAAATATAAGAGAAAGGGTACGTTCATTTTTATACATGAAGTAGACCAAGTTTATTTTGCACTGTATCCTAATGCAACTCCATAAAAGAAAGACTAGTGTGTGGGTATTAAAACTAAAGTGAGAAATCGAATTGAATCTCTAAATGATGCATTCCAAGATGATACAATGGCATCAGTTGAATGCAGTCTCTTCTAAACATTAAATTGCAAATAATTTGAGAGATGTTAATAATCAAAGTAAGTAGATTCAAGTGGAGGAAGATTTAGTTCAATTGGTAAATGAACATGAAGAAAAAGCATCATTTGGTAGTGGGGAAATTGATGTGAAGATGAAAATTCTATCAGTTATGTTGTTCATAGTGATTGATTGTCTAAGTTTGTGATTGTATATGTTATAATTTAGATTTGCCCTTAGTTTTCACTTCCCTCGCTAAATATGCTTTCTTCGTTAGTTATAGATGTCAAAAAGGGGGATGTGTGCTCGTGATGTTAAAGGTAAATTTGTTTTCACATTGGACATATCTTTTATAGCTCAAACATCATCAGCTTCTACTCAAGCACAATCACCTTTAGTTAATGTACCATTAAGCCTATCTCATAGACTGTCTTTCCCGATTAACACTTCATCACCTCTAATTCACACACCATCACTTAGAGGTTACACCACATCACCTTGGCTATAGTTGTTGGAGCATACATCATTTACTTAATATGCTACAATTCACACACCATCAATTACATCTGCATGTCCAGTAGGCAATAAGAGGCTATACATTTAGTCTATGGGAAAAAAGTATGATATCTTATCATTTTTATTACATTTTGATTATCATATTATTACTTATTCTATTTTAACTCTTATATGGTACGTTTTATGTTTTAACTATTTTTCATAGGTTGTTACCAACATCTCGAACAATTTTCATTACTTTTAGAATCATTAAGTAAAAGTTTGATCAAACATAGACTGAATGGGGTGAAGTTTTGATTCAGGTCCATAAGTTATAGTGGGTCAAATTTCAAGTGATGTGTATGACATGTCTTTCAATTTTCATTATCGTAGTTAGCTTGCATGGTCAACTAACTAATTAAGGTTAATATTATTATGAAATATATATATATACATATATATGGGATCTGCTTATAAATGGTATAGTTAAGTGGGTTTAGAAGACTAAATCTATAAAGGTCTTTCAATCGAGTCTTGCATCCATCCTTACATAGAAGTCAAAAGGAACATGGATGCAACTAGCCATTAAAGAAGCATTATTTACTAAATGGATTACAAGCCTAGCTTTCCAAGCCATATTACAAAGGAATAAGAACAATTGGTCTCTTAGTTGAAGCCATTATACATCAAGGAGGATCCATTTCCATTTTCGACCATAGAAGATGAATGGTAAGTTTTCAACTCAATTAATTATTTTCCCATATTTATCATATATTTAGTTATACTTCTACATTTTTTTTTATTTGTTACCTATTAAGATAGAGAGCTTAGGAGGGATCCCAGCATGCCAGAACTATTTTGAAAATTAAATCATAATGAAAAGACTAACAAGTGGGCCACAGAAAAACTTGCATAGATTTATGGGTATCTATAATAAAATACATTTCTCTTTATTTTGATTATGTGTTGAATGGAATGCATTGATCAATGTTTTTTTTTCTTTAGTTTTTGGGTTGATTAGGAATCCTACCATTTTTTATTTCATCTTATGCATGAAGGTTATTTGTCTTGCTGTTGTATTTGGATTTTCTAACATGGAACTATTTGATATTTCTCTTGAATTTGATATTTAGTTATTTTTTGTGCTATGTTGTTGTGAATAAGTGGAATAATGTTATTATTAAAAGTTAAGGCACTTTTATTGCTTATTAAAAATGGATGCTTATGTTTCCTACTTGTTACACTCACTAGGATGCCACCTATATTTTGTTTTCACTTTCTTATCAGTTTGATTATTATTTGTTTGTTTTTTTTTTTTTTTTGAATCTTACTTTTTTAATGTGATATCATTTTTATTATTTTGTTATCAATAGGTTTAATATATATTTTTTTCTTTTTTCTCAATTATGTGTATGTTGGTTATGAAAAATTTAAAAAAAATATCTTACCCTCGGGATCATTTATTGACGATTCCCCCCCTCTTTTTCAAGTTATGTGTGAAAGAATAAAAAAGGTAACGTTTGGATCTGAAGTAGCCTTCTACGAATAATCTAACTCTAGTTCTCAATCTTCACATGGCACATCCAGCAATGCGATGCAACAAATGATGTTCCCTTTCCATGATATGCAAAAAAAATTAAACAGAGAATGTGTAGAGATGAAAGAACGATTGCAAAGAAAACGTGAAGAAATAGAAAATTTTTTGCAAAAAAAATGTGCTAAGAAAGATGCGAAGGAAAAAGAGATAAAAGAATGATTGCAAAGAGAACGTAATGTCCTAGAGATTTAGTAAAGAGTTTTAAGAAAAGAAATGCACAGGTAAATGAAAATAAGAGACCAAAGAGACAATAAACTCATACAAGAAATAACCTTAACGAAGAAGCTTCTCAATAAGCTTGTAAGACAACTGAGTTCACACCAAGGTACTTCTTTTACTTAAGTTGATGATGAGAGTGATGATGATAATGATGGCGATAACCACATGAAAAATGCTTAGATAAGTCTAATTTTTATTTCATTTGTCGATTGAACAAATACATATATGGTGATTCACTACGAATGGATATTTATATGTTTTTCTAATTAATATATTTAATTTATGAAAATATCTTTTCATTATTATTTTATGGATTAAATAAAATATACATTTTAATATTTATATATTTTATAAAATTAAATTAAATAAAAAATTTAAATTATTAAAATAAAAAATTAAATACATTAAATAAAATAAAACAAATTATCCAAATTTATTTAATAGATAAAATAAAAATTAAATAAATATATTAATTTAATATTATAAAAATATTTTATTAACTATATTTAATCAATAAAATTAATATTTTTAAAGTTTTTAATAATTATTTATTATTTACCATGAAAAAAAATCATGGTAAAAGTTTCAATTTGTTGCTGAATTAATTTCATAGTAAAATTATGTAATTTGTCATAGAAATAAATTGTGAAAATCATGCATTTGCCACAAAAAATGTTTGTGACAAATGCTTTGTTATTTTGCCCTGAAAACGTTTTCGTGGCAGAATACTTTAATTTTTCATGGAACAACAACTTACCTAGATTGCCACAGAAGGAATACCTTGGCAAAATTCATTAAGTCTACCAAGGAATGTTTTTCGTGGTAGATGTTCAACTTTTGCTATGATAAATTTTTTATAGTTATTTTTAATTATTGGCTCTAATTAAATGTTCTTTTTAAATAAAAAAATTAATATATATTTTTTTGTGAGAAATTTTAATTTTAATTTATTATTTAATAAAAATATTAATGGAATAATACTAAATAATTCCCATGGAATACCCGTATGAATTTCATTGAAAATTTTCATACGAAACTTCTTTCTGTGGAAAAATCACTTTTTTGAAGTACTAAAGCATTGCTTTTCATGAAAATTTTGTTGGCAACTTTAGGTTGCCACAAAAATTCATAGTTTCTCCATTGGAATTTTTCGTAAAAAATAGTTGCATTTTTTGTATTGAAATAATCGTGGCATTTGCATAGGAATAGTGTTGAAACATAAACAATGTGGAAAAAGTAAAAGCAAAGAGAAAAAAGAAAATGAGGAAAAGAAAACCAAACAATGAAAAAACCAAAAAAAAAAGGTTAACAAATTCAAGACATGAAGCATGTAATATACATGTCCATTGTACAAGGGATAATATGTTGGAGGATCATCGAATGTCGAGGAAGAATCCAATAAAAGATGAGATTTCAAACTATCTAGTAATGAGAAAGAGATCCATCATAAGATGGTTAATTTCCATTGAATGTTGAGGGAGAATTCGATGAGAAATGATTTTAAACCAATGAAGGATGAGAAAGGAATCCATCACAAGATGGTTCTTTGTCATTGAATGTCGACGATGAATCTAACAAGCAATGAATTTAAACCATCAATGGATAAAGAAGAAATCTGCCATAATATGGTTAATTTTCATTCAATGATGAGGAAGAATCTGACAAGAAGTGAATTTAAACCATCAAGAGAAAGAAAGAAATTTGTCGTAAGATCTATTATTTTCATTAAATGTCAAGGAAAATTCAAACAAGAAATGAATTTAGCCCAACGAAGGACGAGGAAGAAATTCGTTATGAGATAGAAACATCGCTAATTTTTGTCAAATGTCGAGGAAGGATCCAACAATAGACAAACTTAAACCATTGAATGATGAGGAAGAACTTCATCAAGAGGTGGAGCAACAAAGGTTATTTTTTGAGTATTTTGGCATCAAGTTAAATGGTAAAGCATCAAGTTAAATGTTAAAGCATCACATGACAAAAAGATATGAAAATGAGAAATGGACCCCATGGGCTATTCCTTTTAAAAGGAATACATTAGGAATTATGACTACTTAGAAGAGATTTTGTCTAGTATTTCAAAAGGAGGAATAACCCATTAATTTCAGCAAAGGTATTCTAGGAGAAATCTTTAAGGAAAAAAATCATGCTCTCATAGGTAAGTAAAAAGTGATTTAACCAAGGTATGTTGCCATGACCATCATCATACCTTTCTTAGGAAGTAGAGACACTTGGTTGAAAAATTATGGGCCATGAAATGATGCTACCTAATGTACTCTGAAAGAACAAGTTAAACAACTTTGTAACGTTTATTGATATCCAAATTTTGCCCTCACTAGAATCTTAAAAATCAAAAGTCCTACTTTCAGTATGCAGCATTAAGAACAACAGCATCAATCTCAAAGAAAACTATCCATTTAGGGATGACTAAGGGAGAAATTGGAGTTGAGAGGGAGAATTTCGTATATAACCTCCTAGAAGTGACAAGCAGAGTGTGAAGACTCTTATTTTGCATATTTTCACACTCATCCCAAGGAAGGTTTGCTTGTGTCTAGGAAGGGTTTGCTTGTGTTTAGGAAAGGTCTTCTTGAAAGTGATGGAGAGTCTAGAATTCATGGAAGAGACTAGAAGATAGTCTACTTGAGGGATGAAAATGAATGATAAGACAAAAAAAAATCTTTAGTTTAAGTTAGGAAGAGTATTTAAACACATCTTTAACTTATTTTGACATTCTTCCTTACTAAAGTCTGCTTACAATTGGGGAAAGTCTGAAATTTTTAAGAATGAATGGTGGACAATTTGCCTAAGATCGCAAAGTGAATATTAGTATGTTAGCAAAAGTAGACTCTTTATCATCTCACTTAATATTTTGACACTCTTCCTAAGAAAAGTCTGCCTATTTGCCTATAGTTAAAGGAAGAAGTCTATCATTATGTTCTACAGAAAGTATAGAATTTTTCATGATGAAAGTTGAAGTTTTAAGATTGTTAATGGTTCTTTCATTTTATGATAGTATCCAAAAGGAGAAAATAGACAAGAAATAGCAAAAAAAAAAAGTCTATTTTATTTCCATAAAAGAGAAGAAAACATTCAATCATTCTTTGCCTCAGTGTCATTAGTCTCTTTATTCAACTCCTACAAATTTGATTCATAAAATTAGGAGAGATGAAGACAGGACTCCCTGTGGGTCAGTCACTATTGGAGTAGTTTAAGAGGTAAAAAAAGAGTTAAGTGCAGTGATAATGAAGTCAAAGTTGAATTGAGGATACTCATTTTAACACTTTAGCTTTAGTGTCCTTCCTTACTTCCTAGAACACTTATACACACTCCTTTAATATTATTTGGTTAAGCTCTTCACAATCTTTAAAAGCTACTATAGTTTTCTCCTTAGCAGCAATCAATTACTTTAAGTGGTCCTTCTTCAGCTTCTCTAACTGAAACCCAAAGTTCACCCTCATCTTCTCCATTTCTACCATCAACATGAAGATTTCCTAATTTTTCTTTTACTTATGTAGTTTGAGGGTAGAGACTTCAGCTGTCAACTCAAGTCCTCTTTTTTAAGCCTCTTTAAGAGCCTTTTCAACCTCTTAAAATGCTAATTCAGCTTGACTGTGAATCTTATATTCTTCTGCTATCAAGAAAAATCCCTAAACAATTGCAAACAAAAGCAATTATGTGTAAACAATAAAACATAAGTAAATAATGTTTAAGCAAAAGGATATGAGTTTCACCACAGCTAACAGGTTGACATCCTTTCCAAGTACATTCTCTTATAGTCTAGTAAAACTGACAAAGTAAAAATTGGTAACACCACTTCATGGATAATTTTCTTAATATTCTGGGTTTGAGAAGAAGTGGTGACAGTTGTAAGCTTTTGCTAAGAAGAGAAGTTTGCAAAAGTCACCATTTGATGGAGCACTCTACTAGGTACCTACCTTCTACAAGAAAAGTGCTGCCATTTTGCCTTTCTTGAAGGGAAAGCCTGAAAGTGTCTTCTCAGCCACCTTTACCACCACTTGAATGTTTCTTTTCCCACCCTTAGGCATAATTAAGATCACCTTTAGGCATAATTAAGAAGTGATCTGCGAAGAAAAAATAAAAAGAGTCAATGATAGTCTTTTAAGAGTATGGAATTCTTATTATAGCAAAAAATTTATTACCTAATGATGGAGACTCTGATTCATCTAAAAGAAGAGGGTTGTGAGCATTTCCAAGAAAAGGTCCTCTAATAGGGAAAAGAAGTCCATGCAGGATAAAGGAAGAGTGGGCTGAGGCAGACTCTGAAGGAGAGTTTGCCGCTGTTGGAGACAAAATGAGAAGTAGGTCGGAAGGCTCTCTAGTGGATGGTGCAAGGATAAGCTCTTGGAAAACTAGGTAAGAGTCTACTCTAGCTATCCAAGCATCATTGAAGAAGGAAGATATAAGCACATTCTGCTTGCTGCTTGCTGCTTGCTGCTTGCTAGGGTCTACTTAGAAGCAGCAAGAGACTCACACAGAATAATATCACTCCTATAATCTTGGCTACAAAAGGTTCATTGGTTAATCCTAGGAGGAGTTCTATTCTAAAACACCCATAAATATATTTTATAATGCTTCACTGCTTTTGGAAGATCAAAAGCAAAGAGAAAGGGTCTCTTGGAAGAGAAATACTGGAATCTCTTATGGGGCCCTAAGTAGGTCGTTAGTTACTTCAGTTCAAAAAATCTAGAGAAAATAAAGATAATAATTCTATTATTACTAAATCTAAGTACCTAACAAAGAAGGTAACTAAGATCCTCTAGGAATTAGGGACCAATTGAGAGGGGATACGTTATAGTTTTTGCAAATCTCTCTAAGTAGAGTGTTTAAAAGAAGTTTCAAGCCTCTTTCGAGACATTCCTCAAACACATAAAGGGCGCTTGGCTTTTCAGACTAAAGCCTCTCATTTGAGGTGGGCATCACCATGCCCACTAAAGTAGGGATCCTATAAGCTCTCTTAATTCTAATCAAATCCCTGTTGGTAACTATTAAATGACTTACAAATTCCATAGTAAGCTAAAGTGTATAAGAAAAAAAAAGAGTAAAAAGAGTTAAATTTTTCGAGAGAGAAAGCTCTACAGAAAGAAAAGAAGACCCACTCTGAGAGAATTTGTAGAGCTTAAAAAGAGAAAAAGGGAGTTTCTAGAGTAAAAGAATGAGGGACACTATGAAGGATATTCGACAAAGTGAAAAGAAACCACTTTAAAAGAAGAATTAATCATTGGGAAGAGCTGTTGCAAAAAATAGTGTCTTCGAGGGTGACGCTTCTAATATGGCACGATGTGATTAAGTACTTCTACTGACAAAGCAAAAAAAAAAAATAACCATTAAAAATTAATGGAATGGCTGGTATAGTAGGGGACAGTAGGTGGCAGGGTGCTAGTGGCCAACACTAATGAGATAGCAAAGTGGAGTTGCATTCACTCAATTAAACATTAATTGATGTGGCATGACGCCAATGGATAACACCGTTGACATGACAAAATATAGCCTAGTTGCTCATCCATGACGTGGCATGGCATTAGGAGGCAATGCTACCACATCAGTTTGGAACAAAAAAAAAAGATGTAAAATGGTGAGGAACATTGACTTAGGAGTAAAGAAATGGAAGTAAACCTGCCTAGTCAATAGAAACTACGCACATGGCAACAAGCCCACTAATGTGCTAGTTTATTTAAAGGCAGCATACTAAATTCTTCGACTAGAAAATGAGTTTTAGGTTAGAAATTTTACAAAGAAGGTTGAAATACATAGGAAGGCTAAAGGTTACTACTAAAGACTAGAATTAAGCTTGAATTCAAGAGAATTGAGTGACACGATGAAAGTCACCAGATAGACCCATTTTTAAGTTACTTAGATGAGAACAAATGAAATTAGAGATAATGTTGCATCCAAACGAGGTTAAGAAATGAGGAAATCAACTCAAAAGTGGCAAGCGCACTCCGACAATCTCGAGAGATCTCTCAAACTAGAACCAATGCTGTTGAACCTAGAGGAAGAGGTTGCCTAAGCGCATTGCATCTCTCTAAATTGCCTGTCATTCGTTGCTAACCTACGCCAACAAAAATCTATATATAGCTGTTGAAGCTTGCAGTAGGGGCATTCATGATCATTCACAAATTCACACTCACACACACAAAAGGAAAAACTCTCTCCTGCATCTATAAACACTCTAAAAAAAAAAGAATTTCATTAGATTTCATAAAATCTTTTGTTTTTGATAAAAAGAGATCCCAATTGGAATCTCGTATTAAAGAAAGGAGGAAATCTACAAAATGTAGCAGAGTCTTCAAGAGGTATAAACTCTATCTTCTTGAATCTACTATAACTTATTTATTTTCTTTAATAAAATTACTTGAATTGAGATATCATTATATTCTTGTTAAATAATTTATTTTAATCTGTTCGATGTTATACCATGTTGTAAAAAAAAATGTTTCATGATAAAGTTCTTTGGAAAATACTATATATATAGTTTTAAATTTTTATTTTGGACAAGAATGGGGTGAGCAAGTGCAAACCACTCTCTTCTACTTAAAATATGTTTAGGTATATGAGAATGGAGCAAATATGAAATTTTAAGTAGTTTGATCAAAATCTCCCTAAAATCATTTTTTTGGAAAAAAACCAAAAGTGGTATCAATTTTTGAGCATTTTGAGTGCTAATACTTTGCCAAGGGTAACTAACTCCTGAACTGGAAATCTTATTTTATAAAAAACTAACTAGCCTTATTTTAAGATGATGAACAATTGCACCTAAAAAGATTTGTGATGACTCTTTTAAGTTTTTTCTCACACTGCAGGTTTTCCTAGCTAAAACCCTGGTTATGACAAGGTTTTTCCGTCAGAGATTTCCAAGGAAATTTTGCATATCAATGAACAAAATAGAATAAATTCTGATTGAAGATGTTCTTGAGAAGTATTCCAGCAACTTCCTGAAAATTGAAAGACATATATAAAGAACTTAAAGTCCTCGGTCAAGTTTTCATGGGGTATTTCTGAGTGTTATTCCATAAGAGAATGTTCATGATACTGGCCAGAAAGGCAATTCTAAGCAGGATTTTCAAGGAAATCCCAAATGATGATAATGGATAGATCAAGGAAATCCTTGAAGGTATTCCAAAGAAAATGGTGCAAAAGAAAAAAAGATATTGGTTTTGAGAAAATAGCATGAGGTATTCTCAAAGTTTATTCCTAAGGATTATTCCAAGTATGCAAAGGCTGCAGTTCTTTGAAAATGCAAAAGCAACATAAGAACCGTAATTGAACAAAAGCATTAGGTGATAATGAGTTGATTCGGTGTTGATACGTGGTTTAAAATAGAAAATAAACTATGGAGAATTAGAGATATGTGTTTTTTTAGAAGCTCACGTAGGGTACTAACTTACAGTGGAGGGTTATTCCTGAGGTTTATTCCTTAAGGTAATTCTTATTATATGAGGAGATTTGCAGAATTCACGGAAGGTATTCTAAAAGGTATTTCAAAGTATGTTTACTTGAAATGCATGCCATTACTTTGATGTATGGGATTCAATTGAGATGATTCAAGTGGTGTTGCAAAGCTAGGAGAAAGGGCTACAAATTCTATGTTAAGGTGGAGTGAAGATTCTGAACACATCAGGGGTATACCTTGCTCGACATAATGTTCAACCACCTTCTTGTATTATGTTCACATAGGAAAGCCGGTAATACTTGTCATAACTTTCATGTACTGTATCCAAATCAAATAATTTTAGTGAAATTGTAAAGCCAACGGAAAGGCCTACAAATGTTGTGTTGAGATCGATTAAAGATTCTAAACACCCAAACAGTATACCTTGATCCGAAGCTACAGAATGTCTAGTTGTCCTACTCTAGTATGTTCACCTAGAATACCTAGAATAATTGCCATAACTTTCACATCTAGGATCCAATTCAAGTCATTCTAGAGGTGTTGTAAAGCTAAGAAGAAGGCTACACCACGTTGAGGTTGAGTGAATATTCTTAGAACCTGGAAGATTACCTTGATCCGAAACTACATGATGTTTAGCTGCTTTGCTGCAATATGTTCACCTTAGAATGCCCAGAATACCTCCTATAACTTCCTCGTTTGAGATGCAATTGCAGTGTGCCAAGTGACTTTGTAAAGCTGAGGGAAAGTGGTACAAGTATTACGTTGAGATTGATGATGATTTGTGATGCATCATAGGTATGCCACTGTCTAAAGGTGCATGACACTAAGACAGAACAGCCAGCAGTTTCATTATAGTATTACAAAGTATAACTTCCTCATTTGAAATCTGATTATAGTGATTAAATTGGCCCCCGTAAAGCTAATGAAAGAGCCATAAATTTTATGTTGAGATCGAATGAAGATTACATAGACATCATGGGTATATTATGTTTGAAACTGTATGACATTAAGCTAGAGCAACCAGTAGCATTTCTATAGTGTTTCCAGCATCACATCTTCATCTGAGATCTAATTAGGGTGGTTCAAGCTGTGTCATAACTTTTATGTCAAGAACGAGAGAGGATTCAAATTACATTAGCAGGTAAAGCCCACGGGAATAGCCTACAAGCAAAAGCAAGGTAGAACAATTAGAGAGAAACACCAAATTGGAATACCCTTTGGGCAGTAACAAGTCTGGCTAACAGAAGCAAAGTGGACTTCAGAGAAATAAGAAATAATGCAAGGAATACCTGAAGAGCATAATTCTAGGTAATAACCCACTTTGATCGACTCGAGGAACACCCACAGGGAAGTATTTGCGAAACACGAGATGACATGGCTGGTGTTGGGTTATTAAAGAGACCCAACCCAAGGAATACCCAAAGATATGTCCATGGAATACACAACGAACTCCAAAAGGAGAACCTGCTCATACAATGATGGAAATTTATGGAGATATTTGCGCAAAAATCCCAAAGATAAACCGCAAAGATTTTTGTATTACAAGAACTTCAGTACGTTGCATTTTAAAAAAAAAGAATTGGATGGACGTAGGCGACGAAATACCAGATGTGATGACCCAGAAATCCCTCATGGGAAGAATAAATCCCGAAGATTAATGAAAGCTAAGTTGCTATTGAAGAACGAAATGCAAAGAGGAGCTACAAAATTTTTTTTTTTAACAAAAAAGGACAAAATGAAGAAGGAATAACCCATGAAGCTCGGCGAGAATAACTCATGGGAGAAGAACAACACTTGACAATAACTGACGGTGCGTAGAACATTCACTCACCATTTGAGTTTAAGTGCGTCAGATTTTTCCTATGAATAAGGGCGCCTCCTCGGGGCAAAGGGAGGAGAAAATCGTCCAACAAGACTAAATAATAGTTTTCAAAAAGTTTCCTTTATTTAGATAAAAAAATTATCTTTGTAGTTTTTTTCTCTCTCTAGAATTTTTTCACGCGACAAGATAGAGAATATCTTAAATTCGAGTTGTAGTGAGGAAAATCGTATTCCTAGTTAGCAAAGAGAATCGAATTAGCATCAGAGATCTTGCTGTCTTCAGAAGAACCTTAAGCATTTTCTAAGAATACCTTTCCGGTAATTCTACATTAATATAAAATCTTAAATTTTTTTAAATATTTTTAGAAAATATATTTTATATTTATATATCATTACCCATATTTTTTTGGAAGAATAACAAACGACTGACTATGAAATTTTTTATAAAAAAAAATCTTTTTTAGTACAAAAAATAAAACAAGTGTGAAATTTTTTCACATTTTGTTAAATTATTATTTATTTACATAAATATTTTTATTTAAAAAATAAAAATAATTTAAATTAATATCCATTATGAACTTTTTTAGATGCCAATCTTTGCTCAAATGTAAATGATTCTCGAATTTTCATTTTTTTTTTAAAAGGCCAATTTGTCTTTCTGATTTAATGATGATCAATCCCACTTAAACAAAATTAATAACGACTCCAAATTTTTTTGTTTTTAAAATCCTTTTAGTTGAAGCCACGATTGTGATGCCAATCAAAAACACTGATTCAGACATAATGGTAGCAGTGTAATCTCAAGCGCAGCTGCTTCTTTGGTTGTACAGCTAGATCCACTCCTGCGTCAACTGCCATGTTTCTGTAGTGAACTGTTTGGCATGGAGAAACATTTTGGCACGGAGAAACATCAGAAAGCTGAAACATGCAAGAGCATATAGCTTACATTCTGCAGAGCTGATAATTGTGTGAGAGTTTTCGAGGTAAAAGTTACTGGGATGGAATCTTGAAGTCACACATAATACAGGATAAATCCTTTCGGTGGACCCCCAGTTAATAAACAAGCTACTTTATGGCCCCTCCTAGGTGAAGGATGGAAGGGCTGCAAATGTTGTTGCGCCGGTTGTTCCTTATAACATATTAACCGTGAAAGTTGCTCTCAGTTTGAGTTTGGCTTGAATTCTTTGACATTAACAATTAATAAGTGGGTGAGGCTGTAATCTTGATCTATTTAAGTGCAGATTAATGATGAAAAAAGGATATTGAAGTGGATGCAAAATTTACAGTCAAATCACTGTAAATCATCTTGCAATAGTTGTTAAATCTGGATTTGTTTCATCTTTTAATTCAATCATCAAGTCATAAGCAAAGAGACATCAAGACAATTAGGCAAAGAGACTTGGGGTTTTCGGGTAAGTCTCATTGCTGGGAATTGTGCTTCTGGGCTCTCGTCTTTGGTTATTTGGGTATACATACAAGAAAGCGGACTCTAGTCAAATGTGAAGCCCAAGTGAGCTGCTTTCGAAGATCAAAGTCCAGCAACCTGTTTCTTTTGAAAACACAGGTAATCAATCTGGATAGAATGTTATATAAGTTGACTTATTAAAGCTTAATTATATATAGGAAAAAAAATTTCTTAGGTAGATACATTGTTCTGATGATATACAATACCTATTTTAATTTTTTTAATACATGATATTTATTTATTCTTTTTGAATAGTTAACAACCTTGGTCTGCGGTATATGAACACATTCAAGGAAAACAGAAATGAGGAGTGGCCTGGTATGCTAAAATCTTGAATGCTCAAATGCTTTAATTATCTAAAATTGTTTGTTATAGAAGGTGTTGAATTTGTGGTTTGAGACAAGAATGGTAGTTTGCATAAAGTGGAGTGAGCATCAAATCCTGTTCAAAGATGAACCCATAATCAGTATGTTCTAGATTAATAGACCAAAGGTACTGTGTCACTGCTTCGCCATGTGAGAATCAGTAACAGCTCAATTTTTATCTCAACATTTTATGCATTATAATCCATTTTTCTTTTTCTTTTACTGCTTTCAAGCATCGTTTTCATCAGCAGATTCACCAATCTTTTGGTCTATTTTCCACAAAGGTGATGTCTGCTTTTAGAGAACCAAACAAGGCTAGAAATTGATACATGGAGAATATCATTTTTATAGAGAACATTGCTTTTGGTCCACTGTCATCAAGTCTGGGATATGGTTCTCCCAAAGATCTTGCAAGTCTAAGGTTCATTATGGGTATAAATTTGCATATTTGATCAAGTATAAGAGGAAATCAATGAACATGAAGATCAAAAGTTTTTCTGATAAATTACAATAGCAGATAGTACGAGGGAAGCTAAGACATGACACCAAGACTTTGTCAGTTCCTACCTGAACTGGAAAATGCATGACAAATTCCCAATATCGGCCATGACAGCACACCTAACATGGCAAAATTGTTTAACAGTATTTCAACAACCAGCCAAGATAGGCTGATTCACACAGAATAGTATGAACACTCTTAGACGAGACATGGATAGACAAATGTGGAGGCATAAAAACAAGGTGATAAGCAAGACTGAAACAGAATTTTGATGAATAAACTGTCACCTTGATATCAAAACGAATGACATTTTTTCTGATACATGCGCTTGATCTATCATAGAAATGGGCATAATTAATGGCAAAGGGAATTTTCTAACAACAATTCGTTATCACTAGAAAACAATTAAAATTTGTATATTGCAAAACTAGGAGTCCATGAAGCAGCCAAGACATACGATACACCAACGATAAAAGGTGTACATTACTAGAAGATTACTTCCACTTGATGAGGGAGCACAAATAAAGAATAGACCAACATGAATATCTGTGCATGACTGAAGTTTGTGCAAAACTAACCATCTCAGCTTGGGTGGATTTATAGATAGTCAATGGCTGTAAAAGATTTTGAGCCACACTTTCCCCAAGATACAAAAACTTTCCACTAGTTTTCTGCAAAAGTATAGGCTCTCTGCATCTCAAATATGTCATTAACTCTAGATCAACAATAATGTAACAGATACTCAATTGATAACTCTTGTTTACTAAAAATATAACCATTATTCAGTAAATGATGATATATAAACTGCACAAAGACCACAACACTTAAAAAGTTTTAACTTTTACAGTATAATCTCAGACCAGTTCAATTCCCTATGCAGTAATGACAAATTGACATACAATAACAGTAACTGACCTCCAAAGTTCCTTATTCTCTAATCACAAATACATACCACAAAGCAATACCAACAACAAGACAACTGTAAGCAAGAAAATTTAAAGATATAAACCAAAACCCTTCCTCCAAAATTGTTTCATCTTTCTCAACTCATTGCTGTGAAGTTCTGATCTGCTGCTTCATGTTCTCAGCTGGGAGCTGAGCAGAACCTTCTGGCAACACCATACCTGCAGATGTCATGGTTTGGTACTGGGAAGGCATTGTGGGTGCAAGAGGTTGAGTATAGTATATATGGGCATGAGAAGGATCCGCAAATTCATAGGCATAATTAGCACTGCCAGCTGAAGTAGGACCAACAGACTGAGAAGGGTGATGAATCTGAGAGTAACCAACATATTGCTGTTGATGCTGACTGGGAGGCACCTGAACTAACTGAGGAGCCCCAGCAGCTGTAGTTCTGTACATCCCAGCTGCACCCATTTCAGATTTAGCAATAGGAGCATTCCTAATGGGATTGAAGGCTGCAGGGGAAGACACCATGCTAGGGTTAGGAGGTGGAGGTGTTTGTGGGCGACTGGATGGAATTGCAGTGGCTGCTTCACTGATACTAGATTGCTGCACAGGCAAACTGTAAGCTTGGGGTTGTCTAGTGGGCATGTAGTACACAGAGTATTGTTGTTGATCCAGTTGAGGGTGGTGGTGAGGATGGGAATGCTGCTGGGAGGGATATACAGGGTAGTATGGAATTGGCACTGGCCCTGTGGGATGATGGTGAATATAATGTGCACCAGTATGGATAAATTGTTGTTGAGGTTGTGGTTGTGGCTGCTGCTGCTGCTGCTGTTGGTCATACTGGGGTTGAAATAGATAGCCAGAATCCTGAATCTGAAGCCGGGTGTTAGGATCAGAGACATTGATCTTTGGATCAACAGGGTTACCAGCGATCCTGCTGGCTCCAGAGGGAATTTGAACAAGAGGGTCTTGATAAAGTACAGGTTTTTGGCGAGACATAGCATTGGTTATACTACTATCGCTGAAAGATAAACAAACAAAAAAGCCAAGTTCAGATTCTGCCAATCTTTGCCCACAAGAGCAAATGATCTAATTAACAGAAGCAGAACTCAAACCATCAAAGAACCATTATGAAGAAAAAATGGTACCTCGAAACTGAATCTGGAGAAGGCAATTCGTGACCACCACTTGACTTTTGTTGAACTTGAGGTACAGTTTGCGGCTGCGACTGCGGGGTTGGCGGTTTGCGATACCCAACCGACACGCCATGGTCCGATCTCTCATCATCGGAGTAAGCCCGATTCAGGTACTCACCAGGAGCTGTCCCAGCACTGACCGGCACACCAGATACGGCAATAGTAGTTGGCATAGGCGGCGGAGATGACAGTACCACAAATCCTTCATCCTGCTGCTTCTGCATGCCACCAACGCTCATCTGAGCAAACTGTTCCTCGATTCCAATCTTCTGATCCTGCACCCTAACGCCACCGCCACCGCCACCGCCCACTCCGTCATCCACATGAACCCGAATAGGTGGCAAATTCGCCAGGGACGGCGATGAAGAAGTGGAGCCAAAAGACGACGCGGTCTCCAACATAGGGGAATCCGGCACAGAGTGCACATCCTGACCTCCCTGCTGCTGATGCTTCGCATTCTTCTGCTGACCCTCGACATCTCTGGCACCCAAATCGAGATTCCCTCCACAACTACCACCACCACCGCTACCAACATCGTCATCAAGACCCAATAAACAATTCACCGACGTTGAATCTGAAAATCCCCTATTTAACAACCCAGACCCATTCAAAGCATTCAAGAACCAGTCATCACCTTTTGTAGTAGTTTCCAGAATCGGGCCGATCGACTGGGACGATTCAGGTTTCAAAGGAAAGAGAAAGAGACGGAGGCGAGAGGGCTTATTAGAAGAATTGGAAGTAGAAGTGGTTCGATCATATTCATCAATCATATTGTCTAGGTCTTCATCGGTGGTGACGGAGATGAGGGAGTCGAGGTCTTCGCTGGGAAGCTGGTACTTGAGAGTGAAGGAGCGGCCGTCAAGGAGGGTGTTGGAAAGTCGGGAAGAAAGGGAAGAAAGGGAGGTGTTGCGGTCGACGACGACGATGCGAGTGTCGCCGCCGACATAGCAGAGAGACTTATCGTGGGGGCGAGGGACAATATGACCACCGTAGCTACACATGAGGCGGAGCTTGGATGAAAGAACGGAGGCCGCCAGGGCAGGGGGGTCATCCCAGGAGTCGGTGTTGCGGGAGCGAGGAGAGGAGTCGATGGAGTCAGGGTATGATGTCATGTGAGGGGTAACAGCAGCTGCCGTAGTAGCGGGTGCAGCGGTGGTCAGTGGTGGCGCTGGTGGGGCAGGTGGAGGCTCCATGGTGCTCCCGAAAGTGGGTTTTGATCTCCTGTTTTGTGCCTTTTTACGGAGAGAGAAAGAGAAAAGGAGAAGTGATGTAGTGGGCGTTATGGTCTCATAGGTCGGCAACAGCTGGTTTGGTCTAGCTGTTTGGCTCTTGGTTTCTTTATTTTCTTTGCCATTTTGAAATTACTGCTGCTTGCTTCTCTTTTCTCACTTTAACATTAGGCGGTCAATAGACCCACAAGCGGTTCGAACCATTGAATTAGGTATTGTCATGATCCGTCAAAGTTGATTCTTTTGGAAGTTTCATAGCAAGAGATTTATCACCTTAATAAAATTTATGAGGGTAAATTTGTAATAAAAATAAAAAGTTTATTATAAATAAATAAATTATTAAAGAGATATTTTTTATTTTATAAAAAATAATAATTTTTCTTGATAAAAATGTTTATTTTTTTGTAAACAAAAGTATTTTATTTCGAGATCTCATGTAAAATCTTAAAGATATCAAAAATATTAATGAAACGATCTTGAATCGTTAGATAAATATCAAGTGTATAGATTTAGACTGTCTGTTGATTGCCCTTTAGGAAATAGGAAAGAGGTCATTGGTTATAAAGCATCTAACTTTGAGAGCAAATAAGAATTCTTTATAAGACTTATCTCTCTAATTTCTTTCTTTTTTTTCCTTATAGTTTGTTTGAGCTTTACTTGAGCTCGATTATGGGGTGACTTAAAGAGATGGACTTCTTTAAATGTCGCACGATTCAGCTATAGGGAGTTTGGGCCATAACAAATGGTATCAGAGCCAAGTATTGTGGGGGTACTCGAGCTAATGGGAAGCCATGGCAAGTGAAAAGAATGGTGGAGAAAAGGGCGACGTTGAGAACCAACCTGATCGTGAACGGGAGGATCCAAGGAACCCAAATGTCAAGAAACCTAAGGATGAGTCTTTTTTTAAAGACATGAATATGAGTTTAGAGTTATGCTTGAACCAGGAGGAAACCCACATGGGTGAGTGAGGAACCAAACTGGAGAACATGAGCCTTAAGGTGGATGGTCTAGAGGTCGAGGATGTTAAGATATAGAGAGGGCTAAACATTTGCTTATTAGAATTTGGGTATGACTCGATGAGGGAGATTCAAGCTCTTCAAGGCCTTCTTATGAGGGAAATTCATGAGTTGAAAGATGATTTTCAAAAGCATATTAACGGGATCCTTACTCAGTTGGAAAAAATCCGTAATGATTGGATCTTATGTAAACAGGCCATCACTAATAAAGTGGTGATTTCCATGAAGGTGCACAATGGGGACAAGCCCAAACTATAAAGCTTTTTAGGCACAAGGAATGCATGAAAAGTAGATAAGCACTTTGAAGTCATAAGGATCAATGACGAAAATGCCAAGCATCCATTTATCTCATAAATACCGTTATGTTATAGTGGAGGAGAAAGAGTAATGACATCAATAAAGGCATCAATGTCATAAACACTTTTGTTGATTTTCAAACAGAACTGAAGAAATAAATTTTTTTCTTGAAATTACCACTATGTAAGTAAAGGGAAAACTTCGTCGACTCAGGCACTCAGGTAATATACATGACTAGGTAAAGGAATTTACTATATTGGCATTGGAAGTCCTTAATATTGTAGATGATGAATCATACTTCCTCTTTCAAGATAGGTTTAAAAAGTAGGCCCAAAGTTGAATAGGCGTAACATTTGAGATTTGGCCTCTACAATAGTAATGATAGAGAGTTTGATTGACTATCCTAGCCAAAGGGATGCCAATAAGCCCAAAATCAATGGTACTAACAGAGAATGAAGAGATCAAGGCAAGGCCCAACCCAAAAAAACCTAGAGAGAAGGGTTCTACAAATAAGTTCAAGGGTCGATTTGACAAGAAAACTCTTAATTACTTCTTTTATAAAGGTTTTATTGGGTTAACGATTGATAAAAGAAGAAGACCTTAACTACACTAGCTGCAGAGTTCTAGAAAAAATAGAGGGGGACCCAGAATAAGAGGGCTCAACTAAGGTCATTTTGACTTGTGATAGCACTACAATCCATTCCAAAGCCACAAGTCAAGAGTTTAATGTTTGTGAATGTCACCACCAATCGATTCTCACTCGGGCACTAGTAAACACAAGTGCATCACATAATTTTGTTTCTATTGAGAAAGCTCAATGAAATAGACTTAAACTCGTTATACAAAAGGGCTCTCTCAAAGCAGTCAACTCAAAGACAAACCAATTCAAGATATGGCTTATGGGATGCAGACTAACATAGGAGATCGGTTGAATCAAATGGATTATTCAATGGTATCATCGATTGAGATAAAGCTTGCGTGGTACCTATGGTATGATTTATAAAAATTAACTTTAAAACTCTTTCTACCTTGTAGTTTAAAAAGAATTGAGGAAAAGAGGAGAGCTACTTAGCAATTCTCAAGGAATATGATGATGAGGAGTTATCCCTACTAGGAGATGCCTTGTGAGATACAAAAGGTGTCAACCAAGTTTGCAGATGTGATGCCTAATGCATCACCCAAACAAATACCATATAAGAGAAGGATAGACCATAAGGTCAAGCTTAAGCTTGGTGTTAAACCACCAATCAAACAACCTTATCGCATGTTTCCACCAGAATTAGAAAAACTTCATAAGCAATTAAACGAGTTATTAGAAGCAAGGAGAATCAGGCCTTATAAGGCCCCATTTAGTACCTTATTACTTTTCAAAAAAAGAAAGATGGCTTCCTTCAGATGTGCATTGATTATCGGGACTTGAGTAAAGTAATAATGAAGAATGGCTATCCAATCTCACTCATCGCTCATTTTTTTTAATTAGTTAGATCATGTGAGGTACTTCACTAAACTTAATTTTAAATCAAGGTATTATCAGGTTCTGACTGTGGAGAGAAACGAACCATAGGCTACTTGTGTCACGAGATATGATGCTTATGAATTTCTTGTCATGCCTTTCGGTTTCACTAATGCACTTGTGAATTTTTGTATCTTGATGAATGAGATATTCCACCCCTACCTTGAACAATTTGTGGTGATATTTCTTGATGATATAGTAATATGCAGTTTTACCTTAAAAGAGCACTTAGAGCAGTTAAGAAGGTATTCAAGGTCTTAAGGCAAAACCAGCTGTATGTGAAAAAAGAGAAATGTTCCTTTGCTCAAAGGGAGATGGCATTCATGGGGCACAAAATCAAAGATGGCAAGCTCTTAATGGAGGACGCTAAGCTGCATGCCATTTAAACATGGGAATCGCTTACAGAAGTACTTAAGTTGAGATCATTTCTAGGACTAGTTAACTATTACTAATGATTCATTAAGAGTTATTTAACAAGAGTCACCCTTCTCACTAATCTACTTAAGAATAATACCATAGGAGTGGAGTGTAGAATGTTAAAAGGCCTTTGATGGCTTAAAAAAGTTAGCAAGGGCCAATACTTGGCCTTCTTAACCACACACTTGCTTATGAGGTACATACTAATGCTATAAATTTTATCATTAGTGGTGTTTTGATGCAAGATAGGCATTTGATAACTTACTAAAGCTGTAAGCTTAATAATGCAGAGTGATGTTACACTGTCAAGTAGAAAGAAATAATGAGAATGATCCATTGTCTTCAGGTTTGGTGCCATTACTTATTAGGATCCCACTTTACCATCCTAATAGACAATATTACCACTAACTACTTTCTATCATAGAGAAAGTCGAGTCTAAAACAAGTAAGATAGCAAGATTTCTTGGTAGAGTTTGATTATGAGCCAATATATAAGCCAAGGAGTACGAACCATGTAGCATATGTTTCAAGCCAAAAGGGCAAGTTGGTAAGCATAACTCGAGTGGATAATACCTTATTGACTTGCATTAGAAAAGGACTAACCGATGACCTATTAGCTAAGAGTCTTACTACATTGATATAAGAAGAAAAGTCAAGGAAGTTTTATCAAACTAACAGATTGTTAGACACTATTGGGTCATTTGTATGTACCTAAAAGTGAGAATCTATATAAGGAACTAATCAGAGAGTACCATGATTCTTTATGGGCAAGACATCCAAGTACTAGTTGTACTTTTACTTTACTTAAATCTGCCTACTATTGGCCATAGATGAGGGATGAGATGGAGTCCTATGTGTGAACATGTCTAGTGTGTTAACAAGATAAAATAAACCAACATGCATCAGGGGGATTGTTAGAGCCATTACCTATTCCGGATAAACAATGAGAAAGTGTCTCGATGGATTTCATTACTTACCTGTCTTAGTTAAAGGGATTTGGGAGCATCATTATGATAGTCGACCGATTTAATAAGTATGTTCCTTTCATCTTTGCACCCTCAAATATGATTACCAAATAGACAATTAAATTATTCTTACAGCATGTGATCAAGTTGTGAGGGATATCTACCACAATTATTAGTGACCATGATCCTCACTTCACCTGGAAATTCTGGATGGAACTATTTAAGCTATTGGGATTAAATTTAGATTTCTTAATGAGTTTTCACCCACAAACTGATGGTTAAATAAAACACATATATGGCTTCTTAAAGTTATATTTACAATACTCTGTGAGTTCCAACCAATAAGATTGCGTCAAGCTGTTGAATGTAGCTTAATTCTCTTATAACTTGTAGAGAAGTGAATCTACCAGCAAGATTCTATTTCAAGTGATCATGACAATAGCCGATAATACTACATGCCCTCTTTATGAGCTATATAAGAAAGAGCCCGACAGCTTTCAAACTAGTTAAGTCTTGGCAAAAGTATATGGAAAATACATTGACCTATCTCCATAAGGTCTCAAAGCGGATGAAGAAGTTGGCTGACAAAAAGTGAAGATTGGTAAAGTTTGGTGTTGGGGGACTTAATCTGGGTAACACTTCTTCCCTAACAATTTAAAGCTTCAAGAAAGTGCACAAAGGGTTGATTTGAAAGTATGAAAAAGTCTTTTTTTTCTATCATTAAGCATGTGGGTAAGGTATCATATTGGCTCCAAGTCCCACCTAAACTTAAGATTCATCTTGTCTTCTATATGAACATGTTGAAACCCTATCATGAAGACTAAGATTTGTATGAATTCAAAAAGAGCTCCAATGGCAATTGTCATTTCTTTTGATAAAGTAGTTGATTGCATCATGGTAGACCAGCTCATCCGCAGATGCGGGGTGTCAAACTATTGAGAGTATCTTGTTAAATGAAAGGACTTACGAAAAAAGGAAGTTAGTTAGGAGCATGAAGACTCCTGTGGTAACTGCAAGTTCAAAGAAGAAAATGCGACGATGCCATCATGAACTTAGACGGGGGAGAATGTCATGGCCTATCCAAGTTGGCCCATTTAGAGGTTTTATGTCAAAAGACTTGTTGCATTATAGGATCCATGAAGGCAAATTCATAATAAGGGATAGGGATCTTATTGTAAATAATAGATTTGTTAGGGAAATAGTTTCCATCTTATAAGGATGGATAGTTTCCTCTTGATAAGAATAATTAGTTTTCTCGTAAATAAGAATATTTAATTTTGTGATCTCATCTAATATCTTGAAGATATCAAAGATATTAATGGGATGATTTAATATCGTTAGATCGATATCAAGTGTACAGATCTAAACTGTTGTTGGTCACTTCTTTCACTATAAAATAGGGAAAGGATCCTTAGTTGTAAAGCATCCAGCTTTAAGAGCAAATAAAAATTCTTTACAAAGCTTATCTCTTTAATTTCTTTCTCTCTATAGCTTGTTTGAGTTTTACTTGAGTTTGGTTGTGAGCTGACTTAAGGACATGAACTTCTCTAAGTGTCAAATAGTTCAGTTTTAGGGAGCTCAGGCTATGACAGTATGCTCGGGTGGTTTGATAGCTTGTTGGGCCCTCTCTCGTGAAACTACTGCTCCATCTCTGATCTTTGACACTAAAACCATGTTTATTTATCTCTACTGAGAATGGTTAAGAATTAAAATAAATAAATATTATAATAAATTAAAATGAAAATAAAAAAATTAAAATAAATTATTTAATTAAGTTTTTAAAGTTGAAATTAGAATCACATTTTAATCTACAATCAAAACAAACTATTATAAATTTAATTGCATAAAATTTATGTATTTAATTTAAAAAACAATATTGTATTCTAAGAATTTTTATAATATTATAAAAATATAGATAAATGTTACTTAAAATTATTTTTTATAAAATATATTAAAAATAAAAATTAAATATTAATTTTTTAAAATAATAATAAATTTATATCACTTATCAATATAATCAATGTGAAAAAAAAAATTATGACACTTTTAATTTTTTTAATTTTTTATTTATATATTTAAAAATAAAATAATAAAAAAATAATAATTTATTTAACATTTAAGAATAAAAATTCTAATTCGATGTACCGTTTAAGTTTGTCTCTCTTATTCTTTAATTGTAAAATTTACATAATTTTACTATCATTTTATAATGAAAATAAATATATAATCATATATTTTATTTTAATTTTCACTTTTAATTAGTAAATATATTATAAATTTGATATAATTTTTTAATATTAAAAAATATTATGTGACAATTTTTAAATAAATTTAAAATAAACAGTTTAGATTGACATTATATTTCATTAAACAATTAATACAAAAAATTAAAATTACTAATATATTTTAACATCTCATTTTTTACATCGCCATACAAATCTCACAAATGTTTAATTAGTGAATTATGAAATAGGGGTAAGCCCCTTTATCTTTAATTTCTTTATATTTATCAAATAATTCTTGAAACGTAGTTTCAACTACTATCATCTCAATCGCAAAGATTAGCACTTTTATTCAATTTTTAATGTTTGCATTAAGATCAAATTTATTTTAATAATTATATTATAAATTATTATACACGTAATCTTATATAAGGGAGTACACTTTTTATCATAAATTTTTATCTAACCAGTGATGTTTAAATATATTTTATAATAAAAATATTAATATTATATATAATTTTAACATTAATAAAGTATTTAATTAATAATAATAATTTAAATAAATTAAATTATATATTAAATATTATTCTTATTTTAAAATTTTTATGAAATATTTTAATAATATAATTTTTCATAATAATATAATTCCTATGTTAATTATTTACTAAATATTTAAATTAATTTAAATTAAAAATAAATATTTAATAAATATAATAGTAGGTTTAAAAAAATATAATTATTGAATAATTAATCTAACATCAAATCTAATCTAATACTATTCATTTTATTTTTTTAGTGGTATCCAAGCGACTCATTAGAGACGAAAATCTCCAATTTTCCACGACATCATTTTAGTGCTTTAACTTATTGGAGATGCTTCAAATAACACTTGTATTTCTTTTCATAAATTATTTTATTAATTCAAATATAATCTTTTAATTTTATATATAAATATAATCAATATTTAATATCAATTTTTATTTTTAAAAATTTTGAAAATATCCCTATAAAAATATAAAAAAAAGTATTTGTGACGTGATTAAAAATCAACGTAACATTATTATAATTTATATTTAATGTCTTATCACGGTCCCATATTGGTTAATATTGTTTTGAATTAAAACTACATAATTGCAATTAAAATTAAACAATCTTTTACTAACTTTAATGAGATCATTATGAACAAGTCTAAGTGTATACATAGATTATTGGTTTTATAAAAATTCAATTAAGACGGAGGAGGGACAAGAGTGACTTTGATTGAGGCACCCAACTTGGGACAAGGGGAAGAAATTTGCAAGAAAGATAGAAACTTTGAAGTCCATGCCAAGCTCCTATTGGGTTAAGGAGAGAATCCCTTTATTCTCATCCACAATCATGCAAATGTCGCCTTCCCAATTAGTGCAAATTTCTCATTTCTTCAATTAAAAGCGACAAAAACATATGTAATGGGAAAATTATTCAGAATTTGGTTAATTAAATAATTATTTATTGTAAAAATATTTTTTTATTTAAAATGTTTTCTCAAACTCACTCAATAATAATACTAATCAAATTTTAATTACTAAGATTAATACTAAACCCACATCTTTAATGTGGGGCCCACTTTTTAAAACTTATAAATATTAAATATATAATAAAAATGAAGAGATTAAAAAAGAAAAAAGAAAAATAAATCTATAATTCAACTTTGGTGGCCGCTGTCACTCCCTCCGCTCCTTGTTTTTGCTTTCAGAGAAGAAAAAGCCAAAAAAAGATGAAAACTGAGCACAAAAGCAAGAAACGCACCTGAGCCAACGCGCAGTGTATCACAACGCAGAAGTAGTATAGTTGTGGGGCGAGTGGACGGAAAGGAGCGTGGGGATATGACAGGCGGCGCTCATGCACTGCTGTAAAGCTTCAAATTCAGCCTAACTGCCAAACTCTTATGTCACGCTTACTTAATATATATCTCATCTTTTTTCATTTTTATTTTAATTAACATGGTATGGCAACTCAAGCGTCTTGACGTCTTTCATTTTATCTAAATTTTGGTGAGGGGTGTTTACGACATTCCTTCTATTCTGTTTTAAAAACTAAATTGATTTTAATTAAATTAGTCAAATATTAAATTTAGTTTTTTATACATTTTAACTGTTTTTATAATACACTTTGTAATTTAAAAAGGGACTTATAAGTCTTGAAAATTTTAAATCTACTTGTTAATGAATAAAAATATTTTTAATATATAAGAAATTAAATTATATATTATCAAACTCAAAAAAAAAAAAAAAAAAAGCTAAGTGCATGGAAAACAATGGGCTAAAAGGGACAGTGAGGACAGGGAATTATTAAATTGTGTTAGGGTAGTCCACTCTTTATGTTAGGTTTAATTTAATGAGGAAGTGGGTGCACCCATTGCTTGCTTAAAGCTACCATATCGAGCTAAGGCAAGCAATCCTACGAGCAATCCTACGAGCAATCCTACAAGCAACCAAGCTTATGGAAGACCAAAATTGTTGTATACATTTTCAGTGCTACCGTATATTACTTGCTTCTCCATATGATAAATAATAATTAAAAACAAAGGGGGGGAAAGAGAGAGAGGAAGGCTGCATCAATCCAAGGTATTATTGGGGAAATTCTGGTCAAATTGGACATTATGAAAACTTGTCTTTGGGTAAACTTGTAATAAGTGAGGCGCTTAGTCTACGCACACTTAAATCCCCCTCTACGTCACTAGCCTTTTTTTAAAAGAACAGGTTCCGTCTCTCATTATGTCCAACCATACTACATTTTGAGTTACTTGCAATAATTGATTAAATTTTTTAAAAAAATTCAAGAAGATTAAATTAGTTTTTTATTCTGATTCCTTCCTTTCTCACGTTTGTCTCTCATCTCTTTTACATTTTTTTTTTCCTCTCTTCTTAATAGCGAAGACACATAAATATTTTTCTTTACAATTTCAAGCACATTTCATGTCATAATTATCAATATTTCATGCTAATTAAAGTAATAAAATAATATTTTATTATGTTTAACCTTATGTAAGAACGAGTTAATTTTTAAGATTTATTTTTATAATTTCAATAGATATTAAAATAAGTTGAAACCCATAACTGCATAAGATAAGTTAGATTCTTTTTTTTTTTTTTGGTTTCAATGGTGACATTAAATCAATTATAAATGCATTATACAGTTGTATATAAGTTCAAATGCATGTTATTTTAGCTATACTGATTGTATAGTGATTTTTATTGTTATAGAAGTGAATTATTGTTATCGATAGTAAATTATTGTTATTGATAATAAATTATCATTGAATTGATAGAAAAAATAATTTACACTTTAATATTTGTAAATCTTTGATTATATGTCGGTATTCTTAATGTTAGCGAATTACTACAAAGTAGCACCATTAGTGTGATAAAATTACAAATAAGGACTAATATGAATTATAGTGACTTAATATAGTTTGATAATGTGCTATCCACTTTTATAGTAAATTATTACTTTTGAAACATCGCGCATTTCATATTGATTATTGCTTTGTGAATAATGATTATCATGTTCATGATGCATAATGATGAATAAAATTTGAGTAATGATATTTTTTAATGGGTTGCTGGCCATAATCAATAGACGTACCCAAACTTATCAGACCCATAGTTTGTTTTATAACTAATTATTTTATGCTAACTAATTATTTTCTAATAGTATTTTGGTATTAGCTTGAATTAGGAATATTTACAGGTAATAAAATTATTTTAACAGCTTCACAGTGACATTGAAATTTCATAATGTACTGTGGATATGTCATGGTGTATTAACTTAGCAAAAAGTATTTTATGGTTAATGATTAACATAATAATGAAGTGTAACATTGTGAAATAAATTAATTATACAACTACACTAAATGATCATCAAATTCTTATTTCACTAAAATAGTTAGTGACACTATTAAAATGATTATTAACATGAAATGATTGCTAAGTTTTTATTTCATTAAAATAGAGATAATATAACTTAAAAATTATATCCAATTGTTTAACATATTCACATTGTCAAACTAACCGTTAAATTATCATACTAAAGATATTTGGTTCTCAACTTGAGGGATTTTACGAATTTACTGTCAAACTAACTACCAAAATGTCCATACTATTAAACTAACTAACATGTAAATTTTTGAAAAAACAATTCGTTACTCTAACTATTTGCTATATGTATAATATTAAACATTGTAATAAATTAGACTATCTAATGATGTCTCACTCATAAAATCTATTTGAAGATTTTTCATAAGTATCTCTTGTAGTTTAAATAGAATACTCTATAATTATCCCTGCAATAAAGCCAATATTATACTTTACGATAATAAATTGGCAACGTATAAATTATACTAAATTTAAAATAATTTTTTAAAAAAAAAAACTTGCTCATTCTTTTGTTGTGACAGTCTTATTTCGAAAAGAAACTCACAATAGATGTTAATATCCAGTGAACCAAAGGTAATGAATTCTTTTTTAAAAAAAAGAAAGCTTAATAAACTTTTTTCATGGAAGAATAATTTGTATAATCCTTCAAGTACCATTGAGATCATCTAAATAAAAATCAAAATAATATTATATTATAAAAGTAACTATAGCTTACTGTCAAAATATCTAAGCAACTATACTTCATATATAAGCCATTATGTATATTACATAAGTTATTATAGAAGTCAACAAAGTCTGCTTAACTATATATCATATACAAATTACTATGCAAGTTATATAAATTATCATGCATGTCAACCAAGTTATTATTGCTCACTATTCAATATCTAGTTAGCTATGTTTCACATACAAGTTACTATGCGAGCTATATAAATTACTATATATGCCAATCAAGTTACAATTGCTCACTATTTAATATTTATTTAACTATAATCTTTTAACTTACTGGGTAAACTTTACAAATTATTATATAGATGCACATGTAGTTATGGTCAAATTAATACAAATTATCATTCAGGTTCAGATGATTATTAAGAAAAGAATAGGAAGGAATAAACGAATTGAGTTCATGGATTTACCTAAAGACCAATGAAATAAAAGATTTTTAGATTCGAAACCAATTAAATTATAAGGGTTAAATTTTATGGGGTAGTGCGCGAGAAATTAAATCATACATAAATGATCGAATTCTCGAACGCCCTGAAAATGCCATAACATAAGGTGTTCGAAAATAGTTGAAGTAGTTGAATATGAGGACCATTATGACTATAGCCCTTGGTAAATTTACCAAAGATAAAAATGATTTATTTGATATTATGGATGATTAGAAAGGGGAGTGATGGAATACACTATTGTGGTAGCCGAAACGGCAGATTACTAGCGATTTCAGCTTCATGCAAGTGAGTTGCTGCCTACAATCCAAACTGAGGATGGGTTTTTGGAGTAAGCTCACCCTCGTGGGATCACGACCTTTTGTCCCGGCCATTATAGCACGTGTGTCGCCCAAGGCATAAGGGGCATGATGACTTGACGTCATCCTCACCTTCCTCTGGCTTACCACTAGCAGTCTACTCAGAGTTCCAAACTTAAATGTGGCAACTAAACACGAGGGTTGCGCTCATTGTGGGACTTAACCCAACACCTTACAGCACGAGCTAACGATAACCATGCACCACCTATGTCCGCGTTCCCGAAGGCACCCCTCTCTTTCAAGAGGATTCGCAGCATGTTAAGCCCTGATAAGGTTCTTCGCTTTGCATCGAATTAAACCACATGCTCCACAACTTATGCGGGCCCCCGTCAATTCCTTTGAGTTTCATTCTTGCGAATGTACTCCCCAGGCGGGATACTTATTGTGTTAGCTATAGCACTGCATGGGTCGATACGCATAACATCTAGTATCCATCGTTTATGACTAGGACTACTGAGGTATCTAATCCTATTCGCTCCCTTAGCTTTCGTCTCTCAGTGTCAGTGTCGGCCTAACAGAGTGCTTTAGCTGTTGGTGTTCTTTTCGATCTCTACGCATTTCACCGCTCCACCGAAAATTCCCAAGAGGTCACAATTACCATGAGCAAACATATTAATTTAATGACGAGGAACGTATTTTTGCTATGCTACTAATATTTGTACTTGCTCTGCTATTCCTTGTCTAAAAAAGAGTTATGGAGCATAAAAAAAATATGCTGATTTGGGCCGGGAATACTAATATTATATGGTAAAAAACCATTTTTGACAAATTTTAAATATAAATAAAAAGTGAGGTGACTCCATTTCGACAAAAGACCCGCCCCCAAGTTCCATAGCTTTGAGTCCGCTATCCTGATCATGATTTTCCTACTTCTAGAGGGAAAAGTCCTTCCCTTTTGGGCCGGTTATGGGCGAGGAGGGATTCGAACCTCGACACCGTGGTTCGTAGCCATGTGTTCTAATCCTCTGAGCTACATGCCCTATCCCGTCTCCACTGGATCTGCTCCCAAGAGTACCCTAAAAAAAAAGAACCTTTCCTCTCCCCAGCCATTTCATTTCGGGTTAAGAAGATGTAAAAGCGCCTTTCTCTCTATAAGAATGATGCATGGCAATATGTCTATGCTCAAATCTAGTTCGGCCCAATAATTCACTGTCTACCATAAAAATGATATAACCCATTTTGTTTTTCATAAATGCCTGTCAGATATGGAAGAATAAAAAAATAAAAAATATAATTATTTATATTAAAGTAAAATCAATCCATTATGAGACAAAATTGTAACACAATCAAGTTCGTAAATAAAATTTAAGTCAAATCAATATAAAATAAAAAATAAATAAATATAAATAAATAAATAATAATAAGAAAATAAATCAATATAAAATAAAAAAACATGTCATTACAAAATAAAAAACAAATAATACAAAATAAAAAAACAAATAGCACAATATAAGGAACAAAATAATTAGAAATCAAGAAAATGAAATAATAAAGATAGTTACAAAATAATAAATATGAATATATGTTGATTTTCATAACTAAATTCTTTAATATCCAACTTAATTATCCTTATCAAACACATCTTAATTTACTTTTATTTTCTTTTTTTGTTTGATTTTTTTTTTAAAAGAGGAAGTAGTTAAAAAATAAAAGATATTTGTCATCAATAATCTCTATCACTTACTATTTATATCATGAAAAACCTAAGTAACAGTACATTCTCTACAAATTAATCAATAAGCCTAGTCATTATAACATGAATAACTTTAATCATTTATCAATACTATTTTTGGTAATTAATTCATTTATTAATATCATTTAGTAACATCACTCTATATCAATGCACAAATCAAACAAAAAAAATTGAGTCATGTACCATGTTCCTGCATAAGCTTATACTATTTGAAATATAAAGTGTAAACAAACAAATAATCTATAAAAATATATACCTCACCGTACCATATTCCTGCATAAGCTCATACTAAAAATTTGAAATATAAAGCGTATACTCAAAAACTTAATATATATATAGATCTTGTTAAAGAAGTGAGCCGACCCATGACTTAGTCAACAAATGGTCTCCTTCGATGGTGCTAGCTTCACATAAAATAAGGAAAGATAGTCTAAAAACGGAGAGAAAGAATAAGGATGGGTTTCAAACTCATTACAGCGAAAGAGATGGACCATATGGGTTTCAATGAGTCAACGACATGAAAAAGGAGAGGTACTGGTTTTCGTCGCTTGACATCTAGAGAAGGATTCCAATGGATATGGATTACAAGTATGAAGTGACAGCAAGATAAAGTGGTCCCCGATGACTAAGAAGATGAAAATGTTGCTTTTGAATGTGAATCAACACGAGAGGGAATGGTGAGATTAATAAAAAAGAAAGAGAGGTTGGTTTCGGGTGTTTTAGATTTAGGTATCAATTATACAAGAAGATGAAAATATTGGTTCTCTAAATTCAAAATTAATGGTTGTAAACCTGTTGGATCAAAAAGTGCATGTAATCATTATCCATTATTTTGCATTTAAAGCTATGATAGGCACGAGTAAAAGCAAACATAGTACAAGAGGTTTTTTTGAAATTACTTAGGGATTATATGGTATTATTTTGATAAAAAGGTTAAAACAATCAAATTTAACTTTGGACATTTTTATAAATATTAATTATCAAAAGACTATTTTTTTTTACCCATCTGAATTTAGAAAACCATCCTTTTTATTTTCTTGCATGATCAATACTTAAATGTAAACATCATATCCAACCTCTTTCTTGTCGTCGATCAAGCTTATCACTCCTTTGGATTCATATCAAAAAACAACATTTTTATCTTCTATGTTCTCATCAACTACTTTATCTTATTGTCATTTCACACTTGTAACCCATACCTACTAAAATTCCTCTCTAGATTTTGAGTAATTAACACCTATACCTCTCATCTCACTTTTCATTAACCCATTGAAATTCATATCGTCTCTCTTTTTCATCGTAGTGAATTTGAAACTCATACTTATTCTCTCTATCTATCGGTCACATCGTCATTGAAAGAGAAATTACTCCATTTACAAGCCACCTCTTCTTATTCTTTGTGAAGTCAGTGCCATCGCAAAAGGTTCATTTGTTAATTAAGTCACCGATTGACTCACTCTTTCATGTTAGGCATATATTTTTTTGGGTTTTTTGTTTACATTTTATATGTCAAATTTTTAGCATGAGTATATGCAAAAATATAGTATGGGGAGGTGTATATGTACATATATATATATATATATATTTGAGTTATTTGTTTGTTTACACTTTACATTTTAAATTTTTAGGATAAGCTTGTGCAGGAATATGGTTCAGGACTTAAGTAATTTTTTTTTTTTTGATTTATGCATTGATACTAAGTATGTTACTAAATGATATTAATAATTGAGTTAATTGCTGAAAATGATATTCATAAACTATTAAAGTCAAGTTTTTCATGTTATAGTGACTAAGCTCATTTGTCCATTTGTAAAGATTGTATTATTACTTAGGTCTTTCATGGTATAGATAGTGTGTAGTAGAGTTTGTTGATAATAAATTTATTTTATTTTTTAACCATTTCCTCTCTTCCTTTGAAAAATCAAATAAAAAAATAAAAGCAAAGTAGGATGTGTTTGATAAAGATAATAAGAATATTAAGAAATTTAGTTGTGAAAATCAATGGATATTCACATTTATTATTTTGTAACTATCTTTATTTGTTTTTTTCTTGATTTATAATTATTTTATTTTTTATATTGTGTTATTTGTTTCTTTATTTTGTATTGATTTGTTTTCTTATTTTGATGATTTATTTCTTGATCTTATATTCATTTGTTTCTTTATTTTGTATTAATTATTTCTTTATTTTGACTTTATTTTTTTTATTTTGTATGGATTTGTTTTCTTATTTTGTGTTTTTTATCTTACATTAATTTGTTTCTTTATTTTGTATCCATCTAAGCTAAAATTTACTTACAATACTGATTGTATTATAATTTTATCTTCTGATGAATTGATTTTATTTTATTTGAAATTATTAATTCGTTTAACTTTAAAATTTTGCATCGATTTGATCATAATGACATGTATAGCTACATAACAATTTTATACAGCTTGCATAGTAATTTATATATGGAATATAATTAAGTAAGTATTGAATAGTGAGCAATAATAACTTGATTGATATACACAATAATTTGTATAACTTTTATAGTAACTTGTATAATTTGTATAATAACTTATATGTGAAATATAGTTAACTAGATATTAAAAAGTGAACAACAGTTACTTGATTGACATGCATAATAATTTATATAACTTGTATAATAACTTATATGTGAAGTATAATTATGTAGACTTATATGATTGACATGACAACTAACATTAAATGCAAAAAAGAATTTAAAAAATCAACTTATCTTGCGCAATTGTAAGTTTTAATGTACTTTAAAACTTACCTTAATACCTCTTGAAATCGTTGAAAAAAATCTTAAAAATTAGCTCATTCTCATACCAAATGCACAAATATGAGGCCAAATTCAATAAAATTTTATTTTATTGCTTTAATTCCCATCATTTATTGATGATTATGATATAAAATGGGTTTAAAATGATTAAAAAAATATTTGACGCCTTGGTTGCCAAGAAAAGAGAAAAAAATGTGAAAGAGATGAGAAATAAACATGAGGGAGACAAGGGCAAGGAGATAGTGATAAGAAAAAAAGGCTGGGAGTACAGTACTCATAATATTATGTTGTCAGTGAAAGTGGGAAAACATGAGTTTCACACATTTTGTATCACTTAAGGGTAAAATTAGTTTAACAATAAAAAATGTTCTAAAAATAATTAACTTAATAATAAAAAATAAATTTTTTAAAATCAATTATGACAAATAACTCAATTCAAAATCAATAGTTATAAATTCGTTAGATCAAATGGTGCACCCATTATTACTTGTCATTTTGTCACTTAAAAGGTTTGACATGAATGAATAAAAATAAATAAAATATAAAAATTATTTTAAAATTATTTAAAGATTATATGATATTATTTTAATAAAAAATAAAAACAATCAAATTAATAGTTTTCAATATTTTTATAAACATTAATTATCAAAAAAATTTCTCTTTATTTTTAAAATTAATTTAATTTTGATTCGCATCACCATCTTAAATACAATATATACATATATATATGTTCCTAATGTGATGTTACTTAATGCTTTAAACTTCCTAATGGTACAACTGTGCAGCATCTTTTATGTTTAATTATTTTTTCCAATAGAAAGATGGCAACTTTACAAATAGGAAAGAAAGTGCAGATTCATCCCCGTCGGGCCACCCGTATGCACTATGAATTTTATATTGAACAAATAAATCTTAATATAAAAAACATATAACAAGCCTGTGATGGGTAATAATGTGGCGTATCGCACCAATAGTTAACTCAACCGCATCGTCAAAATGTATTATGATTGTTACCATTAGCATCCAAACCTCGTCATGACTACTATCATTATCAGACCCCTTATACTAAAAAATAAAATAAATTAAAATAATTTTTTTATCATTAAATACATTTATTAAAAATTTACATATGTAAATAAAATTGGTGATACATGACTAAGTTTTTAAATTCTACATAGCTCAAAAGCCATTTGATTAATAAAAACATTTGATAAACACGTTTTAAAACCATAAATAAAAACAATACTATTGTTAATTAAATAAAAATTAATTAATTAAATATCATAATACAATATCATTAAAATTAAATATGCAATTATCAAAAAAATATAATAATATAATAGGACGATACTTATCTTATTTGGACCAACAAAATCTTTTTAAACTCGTCAACATGACGCAACAATGAGTGGGCAAATGAAAATCACCTAATCAAAGTTTTTGCCATTTGGTAGGTTTTGCTTAAGCTAATAGAGAATTGAAAATGATCTAATAATTCATGGCTTGATGCAAAGGTTGTATAAATGCCGACGGCACATGTTGATCCGTCGTGCTCTGTTTAACATTTTATAAAAAAAAAGAACATAATTATATGTACTTTTCTTGGATTTTAGGCTAAATTTAAGAAATAAAAGATGCAAAACATCAAAGTCTGAAGTTGTTATAATATGTTTTGAGCATTCCATAGTGAAGGAAGTGATGGCATCAATGAAAAAGATATGACAACAAAATGCTACCAATTTTGGTCACGTTGTGAAAGCCATAGCTGTCCATCATGATTGCCCCACGCTCTTCTGTGATCCGTACTGTAAAATTGTTAATGCAATTTATCCACTATATATAAATTACATGACTTTAATAATTTTTTTCCCCAAAAAATAAAACCTAATGCTATAAAACTGTTGCTGGACCTCACCAATCTGAAGAGTGAAGGAGGGACAAAATTTTAGAAAAAAAATGGTTATAATAGTTTATTTATTTATTTTATTTTTAAAAAATATTTTGTTGAAAAGCAATAAAAATGAAAATGATAAAAAAAAGGAGGTGAGGAGACAAAAGAAGAAAAATGAGGCATGGAAAATGAAGATGAAAAAGGTGTGATCTGAGTCAGCGCCAACGCTTAACATTTATGCATAGCGAAAACAGATTGATGGTTCACTGGAAATGTTAAATGCATGCTCTCCAGTCACCTCACAGTCACTTCCTCTTACCTTTTAATTAACTTCTTCTTTAGATAATTAATAAAAAAATATTTATTTTCCATTAAGATAAGCTATGTGATTTGGAAACTAAAACCCATAATACCATAAATTGGGTAGTGGAGACCACCTCCACTAAATCTTGGCTTTATCAAAAATCCATCTAAATATAAATTTATGAAAATATTCTTTCTCTTCCCCATATCTTTGATGATGTGATAAAGAGATCATTTACGTACATTCCTTTCTTTCATTTTTGTCTTTAATTTCTCGTGAAGCAACCACTCAAAATGGATGAGGTATCTTGCCTAAACAAGAACAAAATGGCACTGTTATCACCAACGTGTGACGTTTACCCATAAGCAGTGAAGCAACTTACCAATCCAACTAACGGCATTAGTGTTCAACCTTGAAGGCCACATGAGCAGAAAAAGCCCATTCAACCAGTCCCCAAGGATTCAATTCTGTATTGGGCCTGCCGACACTCATCCCCCATTGTTCAACAATACTTTCTTATCATAAAACTCCTTTTTCTATTTCTCAAAATGATTAATTGGGTTGAAATCTTTTTTTTTTTTAATAATGTATGATAGTGACTACCAATTGCTAGCCCAGTCTCGTTGATTATTATTGCATGTATGATATATCCTCTAATAATTGATTGCTTGCTGTTAAACCCGGCTATACCCGACATACCTTTCTTATACTGAAATTTCTTTTTTTAAAATACAATAATAAATCTTAAAAGTATATAAAAATACTTTAAAATTGAATTTTAATTTTTTTATTTGACTGATCGAACCTTAAAATTGAATTTTCCGCATTGTACTAGTCAAACTTCTAGAGCTAATGGAGCATTAATCTACTATGATCACTGGATATAGAAAATTCCAGAGCTATCACAAACACTTGACCAGATCAATGAATCGGATGATCATATGGCATCTGATGATCAAATCATGTTGGACAAATAAAGACTTTGGGTTCTCCGATTGCCTAAGATGCACTGATTGTTTTGTAGATTCTCTGTATTGTATCAGTTGACGGCAGGAGAAGACCGAAGTACTGAAAATAAACGAACTAAAAGAGTCAAAAAAGAATTTTAAATAACACTGGCGCGTGGGTCCACGAGTCATAACCTGTGATCCAGTCGTGCTTACTGCTTACCCGACCGGCGTCCGCTTTTGACCGTTTAAATTTCAAAACATCGCGTACAATAATTATTCCAAATTTTGTTTTGAAGAAAATAAAACAAACAGAAGCCGTTTTCTGGCCTTAAACACGATTAGTAGGACGATTAAGGTTGAAGAAGACATAAATACTTGGTTTAACCGCCGGGCGCCAAATCTTTCCATTTTAAACTGCTTTAACCTCTCTCTCTCTCTTTCTCTCCATCTACCAGAATACGGTCCACCATAAAACCTGTATCTACAGGTCATAGGAGAGGAGAAGACTTTTCGGGTTAAGGGGCCCCATTTGTTTAATCTGATTAGTGCCACTCTCTTTTTCCTTTGAAACTGAAATTCAAAGTTTTGCAATGAAAATACGTTGATTAGATTTTTCTGAGAAGTACGTGTATGATCCAGTTTGTTGCTTTTTTTTGCTTCATTTCCACTTCTCCTTTTAGTTTTTCCCTATTGTCTTGTTTGGCTCTCTTTGAATCCATTAGTCACCCTTTTTTTCCTTTTCTGTTTTTTTTTCTTTTTCCTTTTCTCTTCCTGGTGAAGACAAAGAAAGATTGTGATTCTTACTTTCTTTGCTAGCTTGGTATTTGGTTGCCTCCTTTTCTTATCTTCTACAATCACTCAAACTGAACTGTACATTGATTATCTCCCTGTTTTCCCCTTTGTTTAATAGAAATAATATATTCATCAGAATCTGAGAGTACAGATTGGGTGCAAGTGCTTCGTTTGTCCATCGATGATGGCGTGGAGGAGGTTGGGATCACTTTTTTCTTTTCTGAATTTGAGGAATGTCTTTCAGGTTAGTTGGTTGCGGTTACTTTTTCTTTTCAGTTGTTGTTGGGTTATACTCCAATAAAGATTTTTTAATTCATTTAAACGGGTATTAACCTTGCATTTTCACTAAAATCATAGATATATACCATAAAAAAGTTGTTAATTAGTTCTTAATAGAGCCATCAGTTTATTCTAATCCTGGAGTATGTATAGTTGACTCATAATTGGTTTACAAGAACACACATGAATTCTGTCATTTGTTCAGCTTTTGAACTTTTCTGATCAAAATTACTTTAAGACAATCCTGAAGCTTTGCTCTCGATATACTTGGGAAAGACAATGTATAAAGCAGCATAAGGGTTAAGCAAGGAGTATGTATGTATCATTAAGTTCGTTCAAAGTTTTTTATTTAGTTTGTATTGACCTCTTTGTGCGTTCAGCAGCATGGCAGAATGAGGGAGGTGGAGCTCGGTGCACACACTATCAAGAGTCATGGAGGAAGAGTTGCAAGGGATCACAAGCATGATTGGCTTATACTGCTGCTGCTTATTGTGATTGAGGTCATTCTATTTGTCATCCATCCATTTTACCGCTTTGTAGGAAAAGATATGATGACAGACCTCAAATACCCTTTGAAAGATAACACGGTGCCTGGGTGGGCTGTGCCTGTAAGTTCATTTTCTATAAGCAAAAGCTATTTAATTTTAAGTACAATGATACTGTGTAAATTGGATTTGTCTCATTTCAAATGTTTCAACATATATTTTCTTTTGTCTCCTTTGGCCCTTCAATTGAGTTCTTCTTTAATCTTTACTTGTTAAAAGTTCAAATTTTTTCTTAACATGTATGCAGGTTTGAGTTGTTTTCTAACAAGTATCTCTCCCTTGATGATCAGTTGTATGCAGTTCTGTTGCCTATTATCATCTTTCTCTGTTTCTATATTCGTAGGAGAGATGTCTATGATCTGCATCACAGTATTTTAGGTAATTAGATTTCATGGTCGGTACATTTGATTAAATATGAAATTTTCTTGTTGCATAGACAAGAAAGCTACTAGATATGTCAACTAACTTGTATCCATTTATAAGTGCAGGCCTCCTATTTGCTGTGCTAATTACTGCAGTTATTACTGAAGCAATAAAAAATGCAACTGGTCGTCCTCGACCAGACTTCTTTTGGCGTTGCTTTCCTGATGGAAAGGATGTATGCCTCTCTCTCTTTTTCATGCGTTTTCCTTCTCCTTCTTTCTTTTCAGTAGCATCTTAGTTTTCTCCTTTTTGTAATAAATTTTACACTAATATTCTTCCTTCCATATTCACGGGGCTTTAGTTAAAAAAAAAAGAAGAGAAAATAATTTGAGGCCAATCTCTGGTTGCTCTTGATACCATTATCACTTTGCAAAACGTAAGTTTTAATTGGCATGATGGATTGGTTTCAACAGAGGTTTTGCAAGTTGATTAACAAAATGGAACAGAGAAATGTCATTGAGCTCCTTTGCTTTTGTTCTCATTATGGAGTCTGAAGACTCTGAACCCTTTCTTTCCTTATATTTAAACTTTTGGTAATAAAATTATGTAACGTAGCTAAGCAAATCTAAATCCTAAATTTTCCCTTATGTATAGACCAGCTATTTATTTCAAAGTACAACCTGATTATTTGTCATTATACTGTACTGTTTGCCTGTTTAGGATTACGATCGTTGGGGAGGTGTAATATGCCATGGTAAGGAGAGTGTTATAAAGGAAGGACATAAAAGTTTCCCCAGCGGCCATTCTTCAGGTAAGCTATATCTTCTGCTTGCTATGATGTTCGACAGAGACAGACTATGTTTTGGGAGAATTGCGTGATATGGTTTAGGATGCTTTGCAGGGTCCTTTGCTGGATTAGGTTTCCTTTCATTATACTTATCTGGAAAAATCAAAGTATTTAATCATCAAGGGCGAGTGTCCAAACTATGCATCGTTCTTCTACCTCTTCTGGTTGCATCACTTGTTGCCATTTCTCGAGTTGATGACTACTGGCACCATTGGCAAGATGTGTTTGCTGGCAGTATTTTAGGTCCGTTTTTGTGCAGTTCCATAATCATGAAGAAATATATATAATGTATTAGTATTGGTCCTGTAGTAACTCATAGGTCACTGACTTTTGTGCAGGGCTAGTTGTGGCAGCATTTTGCTATCGGCAGTTTTTCCCAAACCCATATGATGATGATGGTAATAGCACTTTCTTAGTCTTTCAATCATTTAATTAAACAGAAGTTTTTCTCTTTAACCTTTATATAATATGGTGTGGAATTGTCCCAATACTCCACGAGTTTTTATTGCATCTGATTCATATATTGCATCTCGTTTTATTGGAAATGCGTTTGTCATGTTGCTAATTTCTCATTTCCTGTTGGTGGTCTTTTGGTACATATCCACCAGCATGAAATGTTTTCTCTGCGGGGGCATAACTATTCTATAATGAGGCAGTATGAGAAATCAACTGTTTACTTAAGGATAAAAAAATGTGTTTCTAAAAGCATTCATGCTTAACTGTCATCCCTTGGAAAAACTTATTTTGATTAAAAGTGAGTTTTGGTCCTTTGGAAAGGTTAGTTAACTTCGTGTTGCTTCATAGCAGAAACTTATTTCGATTAAAGGTGTTCATGCACTTTTTAGTGCCGTACATGTGAACATTCACAGAATCACTCAGAGAACAGTTACACTTGCTTTACCGGTTCCTTTTCATGGATTGTAATATCTAGGAAATAAGTAACAGTCATTCTGATTCTTGTATTAAATGCAATTGACCCAGACAATAGCAGCTAAAACGTTGAAGTCTTCCATAGAGAAACTAAACTAGTCTGGGTCCTACCCACTCTTGATACCAGTCAGCAAATATGTCACTGTGTAGTTTAAAAACCATACATTTTATCTGTTGGGCGTGCTATTGTGGTACCTTTAATAATGGCTGATCATGGGGGGTTTCAATATTTGGACTCAGGTTGGGGCCCTTATGCATACTTCCAGGCACGGAAGGAGACACAGGCCAACTCAAATTCTGCCAATCAAATGAATGCACTGAGTGTGGTGGCCACAGAGGTTCATGTTGTGAATCAACAACAGTGCAGACAAAATGATGATGCATTCACATCTGTGCCAATGCATTCAGATGAAAGCTCAATTCTGGATGAAATTGAATTAGGAGGGAGGTGATAACACATAGAGTGGATTACATTTGGTTGAGTTCTTTGTGAATTAGCTGATGTGTATATCTGTTTAGATTGCATATGTTGTAATGTTTACTTAACTCCTTAGCTTTAGTGGTCTGGAGTAGTGTTTGATTTGCTGGCTGTATCAATAAATGAATGCTTTGCTAATATAATATAGCATCCTAAATTCCTTAATCTTCATGATGATGTGTGCAAAGTTCTCTAAGGCATTTTCTTGAGGTGATGCAGAAGGGTTTGCTGCTGGAGGCCTACTTTCACTAGTAATGGTCCCACTTCCCAGTGATCTAAATTGATAAGTAGGGTTGGATGAAATGTTATGAAGATGAAGAATGCCCATTTTGTGTGAGGACAAAGAAAGCATGGGTTCAGATTCTATTTCTATGCATAAGAGGTAGAGCCTGTGCAGGCCTTTAGGTATGGTTTAAACTTTAACTGATTGATATCTGATGCTACCGGGAAAACTAGTGGTGAGTGATTGTCCGACATGTGTGAACTTTGTGGCACGATGCCAGCTAGAATTAATGGTGGAGGAACTTGCAACACTAATTTAGGTCAAGGAGTCGACTGCATTATCGCTAATGCGATCGAGACACCCTTCGACGATTAAATCAGTGATGAACACGGCGTGAAAGTTGATATATACGAGAGGATTCTCTTAACTAGCATATCTGCAATTTTTAATTCATAGAGCCAAGTCAGAGGATATTGTGGTCATTTTATCATAGTGTGGACTGTCTTCGTAGTGATAGAGGGATGTTGACTAGCCTTTCATCCTTGCTTTTTGGATGTCTAGCACCCATACTTCCTGTTGCTGCTTGAATGGCACCAATTTCAATTTGTCAGATACCAACCACATGTCGCTTCCGTATGTTTGACCACGTTAGCTATGTGGTCTGACACAAGTCTTGAGGTGGCAAGCCTTTGCATCGGCTAGGTCCCAAGAATGGCCTTCGATGGGTCAGACCTGAGGGTTATTTGTTTTTTGGATCCATTAGAAGTCCCCCACTCCTTAAGTCAAAAAAGCTTTGTCTCACGTGTTTGGTGCAAAAGAGATTGAAGGTTGTCAAGGTAATCGCTTTTCGAGTGCTTATTCGTTAATCTTCAACTACTCTCGGATTTATTAGATTTATATGTTTGGCGAATCGATTGATTCCGTTGCTATGAGGACTAGTTAGATCCATCGACGGACTACACATGTTCGTTTTCGATCCGGTTAGGTTCATTGGTAGACTAGTTGGATTAGTGCAAGGCCTTTTAGTTTCTCGGAGGTGCCCGTTAATTCTTTACCCCTTTTCCTAGATGACCTTTTCCTTACTTTCTCGTGCTTCATTTAGGCTTGATTAGCGATAGACGACACCTTATTCTTAGTGAAATTTGACGGATGACGATTGCCCTAATTACCTCAGTTTAAGTTTTCTTCTTAAATTCTTTCGATTACCTTATTTCTCATGCTAAGTTTGTTTTTGAATTTTTTTAGTTGAGTATACATCGTGTGTTAGTCGTTTCGATCGACAGATGCCTCATTTACTATCCCTCGGGTCTTTTGAAGTCCCTTATTAATGCAGACGAAAAAATTTATATGTAGTTTACTTTTCCTCCTCCTTATCTTTTACCTTCACTTTTCATCTTTAGGTAAGGAATCCCCCTCTCTCATTTTTTTTTTGTCTTATCCATATTTTCTTCCTCTTTGGTTTATCATGTTCGAGTCTTTTGCAGATTCCTTGTTTTCCTCTATGGTTACTTTTTCTCACCTTAATTCTCTTTCCCGACTATATAATTCGGGTGGGTTTCTTTCTGTCTACCCATTTTCTTAACAAGTCAAGGCTTGCAATTTTCATCAAAACTACTTGTATATCTATGAGAAGGCTTTATTTACTAGCATTAGCTTCCTTATCACCCCTTTATATGTGAGCTATGTGCCTATAATTACATATTTCCCTTTTAGTTGACCCCAAAGAGCTAGTACTCTGTAGTAGGTTTCTTTGGGGCCATAATGAGGGGCTTGTTTCAACTACTTCCTACTGGAGGTTTGCGTTCACTTCTTTTTCTTAAACCTTCTCTTCCTGGTTGGTTTTACTTCATAGCTCATCAGGGTAGAAAGTTTCTAGGGCTACCTCGCGTGACCTCAATCACTAGAATGGGAAATTCTTCTTTGTGTCTTGGGACTGGTTACCAGAGCATAGCATCGAGTAGGGAACCAATCTTACCTAGGCAAACCCCCATTCCTTTTAGATTTACGCAGCCAAGAGGTATTTGAGAGCCTCCAAAATTGCCTTTTGATCAACATGGACAAAGTCTCCGAGAGGTTAACCCTAGGTAGCATAAATATGTTTTACCTCGTTCTTATTAGTATCAACCATTCTTTTTCCTTTTCTTCTAATGATGTGGCAGAAGCCATAGGTCAGTCACTTCTTCTTTGCTTTTTTTTGTCATTATTATTTTCTTTTCTTTTTCTTTTGTTTTTTAGGGCTAACCTTTGATTCTATTTCCTTTTCACAAGCTCATTTGAGTTAATACTTGGCTTAATCGATCGACTTGAGCAGCCTGTAGAGTCAGGCGAAATGTTAGGCTTTTACAATCAAGTTATCATGTCGCAAAAGTAAATGTATCTATTTCTTAACACCATTGTCTGCCCTGACGGCTTTTTCACTTTTTGCACCATTCCTTCAACGTCGCCTCACCCTACTTTCATCTACTGTGCGATGCTCGCTCTTCAAGTGACTTTTGCTTTTGCAACCCTTATTTTGCCACAAGCACTAAAGTTCATGCCCAACTAGGGTGTACAGGTTACTGATTCTGTCCACAGCTAAATCATTGCATTTGAGATGGCTAATCATCTCCATATGCCTACTAACATCACGTGGATTAAAGAAGAAAGCCTGGACAAGGCAACTTATACTGTTTCTTTTTTCACATAGGTCGGGTAAGAGTTTTTCGTTTTTTGTCTTGCCTTTTTGCTTGGCCCTTCTCTCTTTCTAATTTTTTTAATCTATTCTCACTTTACAGCTCGCTTTTGAGGGCACTAAAGGCATCAAGTTTTTGCTTCAAGAGATCAAGGTTGGGTGTGAGGCCTTGAAGCCACTCGAGGTCGCTCGCAAGGCCAAGGAGGCTCTTAATGTTGAGTCGATTCACACACAAATGGAGTAAGATGGAGCATTAAAGAGGGCGACTAACCTTAATGTGTTACTTCACGCTTTTGCTACTAAGTTTTCATGGCTAAGAGCCTATGCAGTAAAACTTCATGCCTAGCTTTTAGGCTTTAAAGGTTATCTTTCTGAAGCATGTTGTGATGCCATGGATGGTTATAAGGCATCAACAGAGTGTTTGGAGGAGAAGGAGAAGTTCTGTGCCACAACCTTTGCCATTGTGCTTAGGAGACCAAGAAGAAGTTGCTTGCTGCCCATCCCGATCTCGACATCTCTCATATGGATTAGAGTGATGAAGCTGTGGTACCTCCATCTCTAGCCTTCCCCAAGGAAAATTCTGATCCTCTGATGGATGAAGGGGCAGTAACTTCTTCTAACACCATATAGGATAAGCTTTTTATTTTTCTTAATTCCTTTGTAAGATGACCGAAATTTTTAATGAAGAGAATTTTGTTTAAATGTGCCAACTTTGATCTTTTTCTAACTTAGAGAAATCTTTCTCTTTTCTAACAAATTTCTTTCCTTTGGGTTCTTCTAATGTTTCAAAATGTGATTTGTTACTTGATTTTAATTTAGGCTTATCCCTTTATTTGTTATAGTAGCTCGCTGGTTCACCTTCATGGGTTACCTATGGATTAATGAGATGGTAGTCTATAAGTTTGATTTGAGATTTTCGTGTAGTTCGTAAGTTTGATTTGAGATTTTATTGCAAACCGATGACGTAACAATCTATAAGATTATTTTTTTGAAGGTCTTGTAAATGCGAACCTTACATCGTAGTTTCTTAGATCAATTTTCAACAATATCAAGAGTTATGGAGCAAAAAGGTACTTCATTTCATTTCTTTGCAAAAACATTATAAGCTTCACTCATTGATAGTACACTTTCAGATTTCCAAAATTCCATGTCCTGAAAAATTTTTTGCCTTCCAAGATGGCGAGCTTGTAAATGTCTAGTCCAACGACTTCTGACACTTGATAAAAACCTTCCTAATTTAGAGTCAGCTTTCCAATGACTTCTTAGGGTTTAGACATGTTACCTTTCTCATGACAAAGTCACCCTCGAAGAATGCTTTTTTTATGACCCTTTTATTATAATATTTGGCTATCTTTTGTGGATAAAACACTACCCTTATCCTAGCCTGCTCGCGATGTTCCTCCAACAAGTTAAGGTTAGCTTATAAGTTTTCCTTATTGGACTTTTTTTCATAAGAGCTTAGTTTACGCGACATAATTTTAATTTTCATTGGCACTATGGCTTCTGTACCTAATACGAGGGAGAATGGAATTTCTCCCATTATTGTTCTACTCGTTGTTTGGTATGCCTAGATTATATTGCATAGTTTCACCCATGCTTCTTTCGCTTCATCCAACCTTGTTTTTAGTGGCTGAAGAATCGTCCTGTTGGTGATCTCTACTTGTCTATTTACCTAAGGTGGGGGTGTCCAACAGGTGTAAATCTTAAAACAATTTGGAACTCCTTGCAGTTGGTTATGAACATGGTGGCTTGAAATTGAGTTCCATTGTCAACGATGATGGCTCTTGGAATTTCGCACTTGCATATAATCAATTTCCATGTGAAATTCCATATATTGTGCATTGTTATTGTGGTTATTGCTTTTGCCTTCACTTACTTTATGAAATAACCGATGGCCGTGATCACGAATTTTCTTTATCCTAAGATCATGGGGAATGATCTTGGGAAATCGGAGCATTTATCAAGGTTGCATGCTTTTGGCATTTTTCACACTTTGTCATATATCTCCTTATGTCCTACTTTAGTGTTGGCTAGTGATAGCCCTGCCTTAGTATCTTATATGCTAAAGATCTTACTCTGATGTGGGTACCACATATTTCCTCATGAACCTCAGCCAGAATGTATTCATGTTCCTTAAGAGTTAGGCAACGTAAAAGAAAGAGGCTGAAAGATCACTTATAAAGTAGTCCTTCCACTAAAATGAACTTGTTTGCTTGCATGAAGAGCTCTTTAGCTTTCTGCCTTGTCTTGGGACAGCTTACCATATTTTAGAAAATTATAACATGAAGTTGTCTAATTTTTAGAATAACTTACTGGCATCAGCGATTTCTTTGTAATGCTTGGTGACTTCAACATTTTCACCATTGTTTCCTATACGTGTCCCGTGTTTAAAGCTGGCATTAGCCACGGAGTTATCCTCTATTTATTTTTGCCCAATCCACCACCTTTGAAACCCTCCAAGGAGTTCTTTGGCTTCTACGAGATACTTGATCATCCTTTCCTCTCACACCTCGTATTCCCCCAGTATTTGCTTAACCATAAGCTGTGAGTCACTTTTTATTTCCACCTCACTCATTTAGATGTCTTTTACTATGGCTAGCTTAGTAAGCAATGCCTTAGACTCTATTTCATTGTTAGATAATAAGAAATTCAATTTTATCGTGTATCGGTACTCCGTTCCATCTGGCCCCTTCAATAAAATACCAGCTCCACTTCTTGTTCTACCCACTATGCTGTTAACCAACAGTTTCTACTCAAACGGTCTAATCGTGGTCTCCTGATTTTACAAATTTGGGAATGTTGACTCTTGTGGCAGATTTATGACAGTACATTCGACAATGAAGTCCACCAAGGCCTACGCCTTTATTGTTGTCTGGGTTTGCACTATATATCAAATTCCTTTAACTCTATCACCCATTTTACCATTCTTCCTGATATCTCTAGCTTGTTAAGGACTTGTCAGAGTAGTTGGTCCATATTGACCACTATTGAATGTTCCTACAAATAAGAAGACAATTTTCTTGCCCCCATTATTACAGTGAATGCTAACTTTTTTCAACTTCGGGTACAACGTTTTTGGTCCCTAGAGTACCTTGCTAATGTAGTACATTGGTTTTTAAATTTTGCCCTACGTTTTCAACAACACTGCGTTGACCTCTTTTTTAGTTGTGATGACATACAAATGGAGCTCTTCATGTAGTTTAGGCTTAAGTAACAGCAAGGGGTTTGCAAATAGTCTTTTAGTTATTCAAAGGCTCCCTATTACTACAATGTCTACTCAAAATTCTTTGCCTGCCTCAAAATTTTGGAAAAAGGAAGACAACATTTTGCAACTTAAAAATAAACCTATTTAAGGCCACCAATCTACTGATTAACCTTTGAACCTCCTAGATATTCTTTGGGGCCTCAATATCTAGGATTTCCCAAATTTTCTCCGAGTTGGCCTCTATCCCCATTTACATTACCATGAACCCTAACCATTTTTCAGAGGACACGTCGAAAACACATTTGCTTGAGTTCAACTTCATATTGTACTCCCTCAACATCCCAAAGGTCTCTTTCAAGTCTTTTGTGTGTGTCGGCTTTTTCTTGCTTTTAAGTATGAGGTCGTCTACATACACTTCTATGTTTATTCTCAACTGCTTTTTAAAGATTCGGTTAGTAATACATTGGTACATAGCTCCTACATTCTTTAGGCCAAAAGGCATCACCCTGTAATAAAAAGTATCCATATCAATAATAAAATAAGTTTTTTCCTGGTATTTAGGATCCATCCTTATTTGATTGTATTTTAAGTAAGCATCCATGAAGTTTAGCATTTCATATCCGACGGTGCTATCCACGAGCTGGTCAATTCTTGGTTGTGGATAACTATCTTTTGGGTAAGCATTGTTGAGGTACATGAAACTGACGCACGTTCTCCATTTATCGTTAGATTGCTTAACCATCACCAGATTTGCCAATAATTTTGGATACTGGACCTCTTGAAGGAACCCGACTTCCAACAAGGCTTTTACTTCCTTCTTCACCAATTTTTATATTTCTTTTGAGAATGTTCTTTTCTTCTAATAGACTAGTTTGATGGTCGAACTGACCCTTAGCTTTTGGACTGTTACATCTGCCTTGATCCCAAGCACATTGACTGTTGTCTATACAAAAACATTGGCGTTAGTTTTTAAAAATTTTACTTAATTCTTTCCTTTTCGCTAAGTGTTGTTCCATCCTTAATAACTTGGCCTTGTTTTTCTCTGATCTAAACCTCATCAAATTTTTTGACAACCTCGTTCTGAATTACTATGACTTATCTCATTGATCCAGATTGAAGTGGCACATTGAGTGTGTTTGGACCTTCAGAGATATAAGGTAGCACTTACACGCTATTTGTTGATCTTTCTTCATCTTCACTAAGTCAAATGATACGGCAAAGTTATTGCTTGGAGGGCATTCAAGTAGGGTCATCCCAATAAGGTATTGTAGGCTGATGCTATCTTTACAATTGAAAAGTCCACCATGATTGCTTTTTGTGCTAGAATTATTCCTCCGATAACTAACAAAGTGGTAACGCCCTTAACTGGAACATTGGATACTTCGAAGGCTATAAGTAAAGGGCAGAATGGCCTCATGCTTTGCTTGTTCAAATCATCCTTTCAAGCGCTTAAGAATACAAAATATCCATAGAACTTTTTTTATTAACTAGAATCCATTTTAAATTCTTGTTGGCTATTTACATCGTGACCAATAGTAGGTCTTGGTGAAGGGTGATAATTCCTTCTAGGTCTTCGTCAGATTCGTAGTTTGTGATCATTTTTGGACCTCATAGTTCTTTTTCTTCTTTCTTACATAAGCTTTCCTTCTTGATGATGTTTCTCCTTCTAACGCAAATCTCCCCGCTATTACATTGATGTCAATCCCATCGGTGATGAAGTTGATGTCTTGGATGTTCTTATCACCAATCATCGATACTTTTGACTAAAGTTGAAGAGCCAATTCCTTTCTAGATCTTCTTTCTTCCTTCGACCTCCCTTTTTGGATGGGATGAGGGCTCCTTTTTCTATTCTTATCCCTATAACTCAAGAGTTGCCTTTGCTCTTATAAGCTCTTCAATCTACTCTTTCAATTGTCGACATTCCTCCATGTCTTGGCCATGGTCCTTATGGAAATGATGGTAGTTACTGTAGTTTCGTGTCTTTGGTCTCGAGTATATTCGCTTCAATCACTTCACTTGTGGATCATCCTCGATCTACATTAATATATGCCTCTTTAAAGCCGTGAGGGGTGTATACATTTTTTCAATCTCATTTAGCTTACGTCTCCCTCTTGGACTGTGTCTTCTTCGTTTGTCATTATCACTCATTCTTTTTTTCCTATTTTCTTGTTTGTTGTACTCAGTCAAGGGTTGTTAGACTTTCAATTCTTTTTCCTCCTTCGTTTTGGCCAATTTTAGCAGTTGTTGTTAGGTCTCTAACTTTCTTTTGTTATCCTCTTCCTGATTCATGTACTTCTTTACTTTCAATAGTAGCCTCTTTGAGGTTATTCAGGGTTTTCTACTCATTGCATCATGGAAAGCTCCTACTAACATTCCTTTTTTTTTATTTATTACTGACATTACCATAGACTAGTCTAGGTTTCGTAACTTCTAAGGTTGCAGTTACAAATTTTTTCACTTAATCACGAAGCAATTCGTCATGCTAGTGCTTCATTCGAAATAAACTAGCTACATTTTTCTTCCTGACCATCCTGCTTATAAAACATCATAAAAAGACCTGTCTAAGATATTCAAAACTGTTAATTAATCCAATTGAAAGGAAATTATACCATTATCTTGCTACCTTAACAAGGGTTATAGGGAAGGCTCTGTATTTTATCGTGTTCGATGAGCCTTGGAGGTTTGCCATGGTAACAAAGCTTTTAACATGGTCTCTCGAGTCTATAGATCCATCAAAATTGTCAATTTTTAGACATTTAAATTTTGACGACAATGGCTTTAGTAGCACCTTGAGGGCTAGGGGGCATCCCATAGCTTGTCGAAACTCTAGGTTGTTGTGGTCATTCCTATTTAGTTAGGCGTTCATCAAGAATTATGTTTGTTTTCTCATTTTGCCCATTTCCTCCTTCTAGGGATGTTACAAGTTGTACGAGCATTCATCGACCACTTTTTTTTTTCCTTTAGCTGTTTGGTAATTTCAACTTTCTTTCCATCTTTTGTTGGCTCGTACTAGTTCTATGCGACCTCATTTATTGCCTTCGATAACTCTGATGCGGATAGCTGGTGCATCGAAGGCTAGGGATGATGTTGCCCTCTTTAAGAAACCTGTTAATGCATTGAGACGTTGAGGATATTGGTGATTTGATCCATAGCTAGCTTAATGCTACCAGCGTGTCTGATTGAGGTATTATAGGGGGGAGAGCATAGGGCCATATATGAGGAAAGGCTATAGCCATGGCAAGCAGCATTGCCACATGTGAGGCAGCGCTTATTAAAGTTATAAGCAAGGGTAGTATGGTGTATAGGAGACTATTGATTTGCTCAATGGCTGTTACAGGTGGGGGAGGTCGTAACGCCACGATAGCAACGAGTGGTGGTGATGATGAGGTTATTGAGGGGCGCATCACTGTTGGTGGTAAGGCGGGTGAGATGGTGTGACCCATTAGAAATGGGTTTGAGAACAGATTAATTTCTTGGTTGTCTATCATTTGACTTATTGAGCGGGTCTTTAAGGGCATAGTAAGTTAAAGTGCAAGAAGTGGCTTTTTTCATAGGTTTCTGTAGGCGACACCAAATGATGCTATAGAAAAAAAATTACTGATGAGCAATTGTCTAATAAGCGTGAAGTTCGCGACAAATACTAGCTAGAATTAATGATGGATGGACCTACAACACTGATTTAAGGTCAAGGGATAGTCTTTAATGCGATCGAGATACTCTCTGACAATTAAGTTAATGATGAATAAGGGGTGAAAGTTGATATATACGAGAGGATTCTCTCAACTAGCATACCGATGATTCTTATTTTATATAGACAAGTCGGGGGGCATCGTGATCATTTTGCCATAGTATGGACTGTCTTCATAGTGATAGACAGGACGTCGACTAGCCTTTCATCCTCACTTTTTATATGTCCAATGCCCATGCTGCCTATTACTTCTTGAATGGGATCAATTTCAGTTCGTGAGATGCTAACCACTTGTCACTTCGATATATCTGATCACAGTTATATGGTTCAACGTAAATCTTGAAGTGACGAGCCTGTACATAGATCGAGTCCCAAAAAAAAAAAAACCTTTGATGGATCGAAGCCAAGACATCATTTATTTTTTGAACTCATCACTATCATATACATGACACCCATAATTGTTGCAACACGAAACATGATGATGACAACGTCAAATGGTTATGTAACTCTTTTGCTAGCAATTGCACTGATGTGGTTGGCATAACATGGAGGACTAGTGAGCTGTTTCGCGGGTCAAATTGTTAAAAAAAAAAAAAAAAGAAAAATCGTACCATTATTACAACCTCTTTTCCCCTGTTGTTTCGTCAAACCGTCCTTAATAATGAATTCACATATGAATTGTGGCCAAAGAATAAGATAGTAATTTTGTAGCATTGATTAATCTTGTAGGAAGATGGCATTTGATGAGGCAACCTTTGCTTTGAAATCAATGGACGTGAAGCGGCCTCCCCTGGTTGGTCCTCCCCCTCCGAAGCCTCAGCTTATTTATTTATGACCATAAACGTTTATACTTTTCTTCTAAGGTTAAAGGGCAAAAGAGAGAGTGCAAACAAGAAGCAAAGAATATAAAGATAGAAAAGGAAATGCAATGTCACTTGAAAAGGACATTCTTCTTTTCAAAATCCTGATTCAAATCTCATATAAAGACCATAAAGTGTAGTAGATATGCATGTTCAGTTGTTGACCAAAACCAATTATGGGTTTAAATTGATTTCTTTTTAGAGCATTCAGAGAACAGCCTTTACTTTGTATATATTTGATTAATTGATTAACACTTAAAAGGTAAAACAGACTTACATGCACCAAATCCAGATTATTTTTGTTCTTGGCAACCAATTTTGTGTACCAAAAGCTGGACAAAAAATTTCTCTCAAGAAAAAGTATGCAGCAACCTCGTAATTGCCAATCCCTAAATGCATTTCTATCCACCATTTAGATGACACAAAGGCCTCAAACTATAATTTATTAAAATCACTTTATTTCATAGAATTGAAGATTTAAAGAAAACTACAGTATTTACCAAATCACTGTGTTCATCTTTTTTTTTTCCTTTTCTTTTTTTGGCTATGGTTTAGCAAAGTCCATGTCATATTTTAATGATCTTTATATTTTGAAGAAGTTAACCCTAATTTAAATAAAATCTCTTAATCCAATCTTTGCTAATAGTTTCTTTGACAAACAAATTTCCCCATCAAATTTAATCTCTTCCCATTTTTTTTAAAGAAAATTACAATTGGATGAGAGTTGTACTGTAGTTTGTTTTAAGCTACCATTTTCCAATCATTATTTCGGCCACCTTTTGTCGGCTTTCCGTGTCCCAGAGCGCCGAAGCGCCAACAAACCTGAGAAAAACATAGCCTCGCATTCGCCGATGATAACGATTGACGCGTTTCAACGCAGAAAAATTTGTCTTCAGAATGTGACGCGATTGTTCTGTCAGCTAGTTGTCCGCAACAGAAAAGCGAACAAATATTAAATTTCTCTCTCTATATGTATTCACGCGCTTTTTTCACTCTGTCAATCCCTCTCTGTTTTGCTGTCTTCTTCGCTTCGAAGTTTAAATTCCTTTGACTTGTCAACTTTTTTTTTTTCATCTTTCAAAATTGAACTGCAAGTTCATACAGGTCAGTTCTTCTGCTTCCAAGTTAATCGTCTCTTTTTCAAAAGATTTTTTTTTTTGAATTCGTCCAAGTAATTTCTCGTTTGGATCTGTGCCTCTGTGGTTGCAGTTTAAGAAGTATTATTTTTTTGTCTTGTTTTTTTCTTTCTGCTTTTGTTTGATTATCATGTTTCAGGTTCTATTTTGCTCAATGTAATGCCTGTGCTCTCCGATTTTCTTTTGTCTGTTTGCTATGGCATGCATCTCATATGGATGCGTTTGTATATGTTATAAACTGGTTTGGATTTTGTATATTGCTATGAATTTGTTTCTTGTACTGTGGTTCCTGCGAATGCCAAGGAAAAGGAAGAGAATTATTAGTTCTTTTTTTTTTTTTTTAATTATAGTTTCTCAAACAAAGGAAGAAGGTAATTCAACTCAATATGCTTAATTATTTGATTAGGCTTTAGCTGACTGGAGATGGTTCTTTTTCTTGTTTCTGTTTTTCCATTAATTGTTTCTCTGAAATGTTCTGAAGAATGTTTTTCTCTTCATTTCCTCTGCATTCTTAACTAGTGAGGGACTATGGTCCTAGCAGTTTTGTGTACATTTGTGTTGAAGTGAAATCACACAGTCCAAGTGCAAGGTAAATGTATTTTCAATACCTAATAAAGACATCTTTCTGTGAGGCATCTCCATCTGGTGAATGCTTAGGTATCCAGTAGAATCATTACCTTTTTAACCTGTAGTTAACCAAGATTGCTTTCAGACCTGGGGTTTTTCTGGGATCAGTCCTTGATTTATTGCAATCTAGCTGTCACTTGGACCTGCTTATCTGTTTTTACTGCGGTTTGCCAAAATAATTAGCCAACTGTCCCTAGATTTTCTTACCTGAACATCAAAAGCCATGCTAACCTTTGGATAGCCCGGGGCCATGAAGCTATGCATCTGAGAAACTGTATACTCCTTTTCTTCTTCTTCATTATGATAGAAAATGTGCCTTTACACCCTAGATATTTCATGCTGAGGTTCCAAGGTTTTTGTGGTTGGAAGACTGAGGGATCTGGGTGATAGAGAATCAGTCGTTCCATGTGTAATTGTTGCTGTTGCATTTCTGTGTGTTTTAGCTCAGCCACTTATATGGTTATCACTATGAGTGATTGCTATTTAGCTTTTTATTCCAGCTCAAAATACATGTAATTTGGTTATGCTTTAAGTAAGCGTGATGCCTTTTGTTATTGCAATTGATGGTCATGCATTATGTCTTGTCACTGAGATTGCTTTTGCTCATGCCTCACCATCTTTTCTTTTCTCTTCTTTTTTCTTTTTTGTTTGCTCCCTTGAAAATTGTAAATTTTTGTGTTGCAAATTTTCAGTCTGATTTTTCTGCTTCTATCACACTTCTATTTCTCTGTATATTTCCTCGCATTAACCTTTTCCCTTGTTTTCAGTTAGTGAAAAATGCCAGAGATTCAGTTGGGTGTTCATACTGTAAGATCCCATGGAGTTAAAGTTGCAAGGATACACATGCATGACTGGCTGATTCTTATGCTTCTTATTGTCATTGAAGTCGTTTTGAATGTTATTGAACCATTTCACCGTTTTGTTGGAGAAGATATGATGACCGACCTGAAATACCCTTTAAAAGACAATACTGTTCCTTTCTGGGCTGTCCCTGTATGTTCTCGTTCTGTGAGAAAGATTATATATCACATGTAGAGTTTTCCTGTGATTCAACTTCCAAGGATAATATATTTGTTCTTTGTTTCTGGAACAGTTAATTGCAATAGTGCTGCCATTCCTTGTCATTCTTATTTACTACATTATCAGAAGGGATGTTTATGATCTGCACCATGCTATACTGGGTAGTATTTTTCCCCATGAATTTTTTTAAGTTTGATGCGTGATATATGCATGTTTTGTAGATAGCAAGAACGCTTACTGTTTTTATCTATATTCAGGCCTTCTGTTTTCCGTTCTTATCACTGGTGTCATAACTGATGCCATTAAAGATGCTGTTGGTCGACCACGTCCAGACTTCTTTTGGCGATGTTTCCCTGATGGCAAAGGGGTGAGTATTCCACCTTATTGAATTCCCGATTTGATGTGCTGTATTTTCTGGAAAATAAAAAATCAGTAATTAGTTGGGTACTCAGTTAACATGCAATTGATGCATGGCATTTCTAGGTTTTTGATCCTGTCACAACGGATGTTAAGTGCACTGGAATAAAGAGTGTCATTAAGGAAGGCCACAAAAGTTTCCCTAGTGGGCATACATCTTGTAAGTAATACAATTACCTCCAGTTGTTATCTACCTTGAGTTCCTTGTACAATAAAGAATGGCTAAGAGGAAATTCTCGCTGTCACCATCAGGGTCCTTCGCAGGTCTTGGTTTTCTTGCGTGGTACTTGTCTGGCAAAATCAGGGTATTTGATCATAGAGGTCATGTAGCAAAGCTTTGTATTGTTTTTCTACCGTTACTTGTTGCAGCTTTAGTTGGAATTTCTCGAGTTGATGACTATTGGCATCACTGGCAAGATGTCTTTGGTGGGGGTCTTATAGGTTTGTTATTGTGGACTGATTATTTGATTTTTGCATTGCCTGCTTCACACAACTAATGCTCTTGACTTTGTTTTGTATTTCAATCATACAGGAATAATAGTCGCGTCATTTTGTTACCTGCAATTCTTTCCTCCCCCATATGATCCAGATGGTATGATCCCTATTGTTTCTTAAGGTTATTTGCTAAGTTTATTATGCCGTTCATGTATAAGATTTTATCTATTGTAATGGATTGAATTAGTAACTTTCTAGTGCTAGTCTCAAGTACTTCATATTTTTATGCTGCTGAGTCATTGGTGGAGTCCAAATTGGAAATGTATACCTTAATAGATCAACAATTAGAATATAAGGTTTTGAGTTATATCTGGCTCACTTTCTTGGAAATTATTTTTTTATTTGAAAATGTTTGACATCACTTAAAAGAAATTTTTACTGGCCCCTTTTGCTTGAAGTATTTTAATGAAATTGAACGGCATTATAAAAAAATACTGTAGTCACCTGTAGCCTATTATTTAAAGGTTTATACAAACTGTATTCACTTTTCCTTTTTTTTTTTTTTTAATAATCCCTGCATAACATTAAAGTTGCACCCCTGAGCTTTGGTTCTGGTGGTTAAAGGACTATGGTTGATACATGGTAATTCTTTGTGTTTAAATTTTCCTGGCAATTAATAAATAAAGTTCATTTTCAAAAAATGTAAGTGTTTCTTCTAAATTTGTGGCAGTAGCATCTTGCTTTCCTCTTTTTGTGGGGCTGATGAGTGGATATTAAGATGAAGATAGCTCCTCTTCCTCAAATCCCTTTAGCCCTTTGTGCCAATGTCATCTTTTCAAGTCCCGAAGCTACACTACCTAGCACTATAATCAGTTACCAATTGTTGATTAAGCTAAGAATGTTCCAGGCTTTAGCATCCTGTTGGTAACTGAGCATGTATGCTATAAGAACATGGTTTCTATGGGTGCAGTTTTGGGTTATTTGGTACTTATGGTGTTGTACCTACACTCTGCAGCTATTCCCTTCACTGTTCCTCCTGCTAGTTTTTTCCACCCTTACGTTTATGTTTCATTAGTTTCAATATTTTTCTACTTTCATTACCGGTTTCCTTTGAAAATACCATTTGTAGCATGATATAAGCTTGTTCCTTTCATTCAAATGTCAATTTAAAGGAGCCTGATTATGGCCCATGATGATTCTCATGGCCACTTCTCCATGAGGTTCTGCATTATTTTCTATAATGATTCTTCGTTCAGTGGAATGTTGAAGCAGTGTAGTCAAACAAAATATGATTGAATAGGAGAATGCACCATGAAAAAAGAAATAAAGAGAACTCGCACTTTCATTTTGAAGGAGAAAGTGAAGGTATACTCAGAGACCCTTCTCTTCATTGGGGTTACAAGTCACTGAATCCCTATATTTCAGCTTGCTAGGACTTTTTAGTGCCCCAACGTTGGGAGCACTGGCATTACCTAGGCATCAGATTGCCTTACTTCAGACGGAGAACTTCTTTTGAAAAATAAAAAAATAAAAAGGAGGTCCAAGTTGTTATTTTGTTTTCATATTGAAAAATAAGTGTTTTAACCTGAAATGCATGTGAATTAATTTTCCATTTATTTATTATATCTGTCTATTTCAAATGGTGCAGGCTGGGGACCTCATGCATATTTTCAGATGTTGGCAGACTCTCGAAATGGCATCCAGTCATCCACTAATACCAATCGACTTACTATGCGGGAAGCAGAGCTTGAGAGTGTATATGTTGAATCTCAACATCGCATGGAAACATCGAGAGTTGGTGATCATGATACTAGCCCCATTCTGGATGTAGCAGGACGGTAACATTGACATTGGGATGGACTTTAGAAAAGAACACACATTACAACACATTTGTAGTCTTCTAAACTGGTAGAGTTTGTTCCCCTGTTTGCTGTTCTCCATATGTCATTTCTTTCTGGTAATGTGCATATTGGAAGGCTATTGAGATCAAGGTGGAACTATTCCTTCTCATGTCAGATTCATTTGATTTATTTTTTAAGGTCTATCAGGAATATCTGTTGTCTCTTGTCTGATTTCAGTTCATTTCGCTTTGTCTGCCCTGAAACCTAATTCTGGCAGTACTAATGCAATTCTCTGGACCGGCAACAGGAAAAAGTACAACATGGTAATGTATACATGGATGATAGGCACAAGTTATCTAGATACTTGTTATAACTTGAAAAAGCTATGAGAAGCTTTCCTGTCATGTCACTGTCTGATATAATTAGTTACAGGAAGAGTCTACGTTGCTTATATGGTCTGAATCTTCATCTGCAAGGCTATTTAGCTTATAATTGTTGGCAAATACACAGGCAGGCTTATTGTTTTGGCCCTAGTAGCACTAGTTTTCGCATGTTATCATGTACGGATAGGATTACTATTATGCTTTAATTGTTACTTTTGAGTATTGTTTAGTAGGCAGAGATTTTTCTTATACATTTAGGTATTACATTGAGAGTTCGTTATAATTTATTTCACTGTCTTGTGAAAGCTTTGCTGGGTGTTTTGATCTTCAGCTCTTTGACATAATGACTTGCTTGTTTTATCTACCAGTGTGTTTCAATCACTAACTTAGGACCTCTGTGGTCAATTGTCTAAAGTTCCTATGATGATCAAAGTCCTGAATTTCCCTCCCCCCCAACCCCAAAAATGGTGTCAGGTAATTCTCAATCTCCTCAGAGTTTCTGTTTCTTTCTGTTCTCTGTATTAAACAAATACCCTTTAGCAACTAGAGAAACAGACAAATTTAAAACCCAAATGCCTTTGAAGTAAGTTTGCACTAGTTAATCACCTTATTGTGAATAAACTGTTGGTTTAGGTTACTTTTATTGTGATGTACATATTGGCTTTCTTGTTTGGTAAATATAAATGACTACAAATTCTTGATAATGAGATAAATGGAATTATTATTGTTTATGGGAGATGTAGTATATTTAATGTATGGTGTGTCTTTCTAACCTGATAACTATTTTATGGTCCAAAAAATAATATAATATGGATAAAGACTAAGATTGCTACTACAAATATGGTTTTTGCATCAACAATTTTTGTTCCAGTATTAGTTTGACCTGTTCATTGTTCACTGACATGGATATTAATACTTGTGGTGACCATGTCTTTAATGAAAGAAGTTCCAGTAACTTTCCATCATAGGACAATGGAAGACTGGCAAACTGTTTCCTTTGAATATCAATTGATATTCATCGTTAAACTAGATAAAGAAAAAAGAAATTATCAGTTAAAATTTTCAGACTGTTATGAACACTTTATTGGTTTAAATAAGAAAAATAAATCAAAAAATTTATTTTTAAAATATTATAAATTTAATACTCAATAAAAATATATGAGCTCATAAAATGAGTGATTTCATCCAACATACAGACCAGATTCTGTCGCCTGACATTATGAAACATGAGTAATGAACTCTCCTGGCCAGAATGAAGAAAAAATCACCAATTGGGTATCAGATTTTCTAATATTATTAGGAAAATATAATAATAAAGACTGAAGAATTCTTTTTGATAACATTAATGTTGCTTTGAATTCTTCCCAAGAGGTAATAATTAATTTAATTAATGGCTAAACATACTAAAGCTGTCTCCATTGGAATTGCAGTGGGTGGTAACGACATGCTCACAAAGACAAATTCCTTCTGGTCAAATGTTAATGACAACATGGTTTATGAAATATTATTTATTCATCCCTAGCCTGATCCGACAAGTTCTAAGCTATTTGTTTATCAATGACACATAGTTATTTTTTATTTGCAATTAAACCAGGTCCACAATTCATAGAACATTATATTGAATGTATCTAATTTTACTAAACACTCATTTCTTATTTGTCAGTTCTATAGATTTGATTGCATCTGTGTATGGCACCAAAAAAATATATTTATATATTTGCTTATTAAATTTTTATTGAAATTGGGTTTAATAATTTTTGGTCTTAGTAATCATAAATCTTATTAAAAAGGTGCATTGAATTTCTGCTAATCTTATGAGGAGGAAATGAATCATCAGCTAATCTTATACTTGTTGATTTTTTTAAATACATATTTAAAAAATAATTTTTTTTTGATTTATTATGTTAATAAAATAAAAAATTTATTTTATTAAATTATCCCATATTAATATTTTATTTAAAAAATCAGTAGAATTCAATTCAATACAAAACTTAAGTCTATATTTGATAAAAATTTATACTTCCACATGAAGATTTATTTGCGTTGTTTAGAATTATTATTAAATTTATTTATTTATTTTCATTTAGAAGCATTTGTAATTATCAGTAAAAATTAATTCAATACAACATTTTCAGATTTCTTGCATCACTGATATTCAAGAGAATATGAAACAAATTGAATTGCTCAGTTAACAAGTATTATATGTTTCTTTAAGCGGCATGGAGGTACTGATTAGTGTTAATACTAAAAAGCTAATTTACTTGACTAAGCTGTTACCTATGGACCATTTCAATCTTTTTCTCTAAATTATTTAATTATTTATAATTATTTTATTAGATCATAAGAACTAACTACTGACATGTTAGGTATAATGAATATCTCTAAGCAATATAAAAACAATATGATAAAACCAAAATTTAACTAAATCAGATCACCGTTACTTTTAACTCGTACTTTGGTTAACTATTACTATTTTAATTAGAATGTTTTTGCGATATAATCTTTTAATTATTGTGTCTAAAAATATATGAAAAATTAAAATCATATATATATATATATTGATTGATTAAATTGATAGAACGGTTTTGAGTAAAATTGAGATTTAAATTAAAAAGCAAGGTAACATGAAAATAGATAGTGACATTAAGATTAGATTACATCGCAATTAACATTAATTAGATGAAGCAAGACTAAGACTCTCTTATTCTATATTAATCATGAATTGCTTGGTCAGTTCAGAGGAGATATTTGACCAACATGAAACATCCTAATCAGTACTCTCTTGTCCCATTATTTCACTCATTCTTCTCAACAAATCTTGTTGTTGACGAAAACAAACTTACATTCAAAACACCCATTATTTCTTCACTTATATAAACCCTCTCTCACTTCTTCACCTTCTACATATCTCTCTCCTTTTCTCTTTCTGTGTCCGCGGGAATCATCCACAGAAATGGAGATCGTGGGTACAGCATATTACGAGAACTTGAAGAGGTGCTGGAGGAGGAGAAAGTACCAGAGACTGGGATCAGGTGCAACAAACAGCAAGAAGAAGGTGAAGGTGGCAAGGCTAGGCAGAATTAGAAGAGCCCCAAAGTTGGGTTTGAAACTCGTTTCCCCCATCAAGCTCTTGGCCAAGTTTCACTCTGCTTATATAGACACCATGATCCGTCTAACCAACACTCTCGGCAACGCCACCAACAATGGCTTCTTCCGAGAGAAGAAGGTGGCCAAGCCTCGCCACCTTGCAGTGCTGTCTTGTGGTGACGAAGTCAACAGCAAGCTAGCTTTCGATATCTATAAGAAGTTAGCGGCTTCCCGTGAAACCCTTGATTTGAAGCCATTCGTGTGACTAACTATCTTCATAACACCCCCACCCCCCTCCCCCCTTTATTTTCGCTCTCGTGTGTGAATTTATAGCACTTTGAGATAGAGATTAATTGTTGGCTGCTGAAGGTACTATATCGTTGGCTTGCTGTAACTCAGAAAATTAATCAAGTTGGCATTGGAAGTGTGATCCATACATGTGTTTGGTCACACAGAAAACACACCTTACAAGAAAATAAACTACAATTTTTTTATCAAGCCATAGTAACAAAATCAGATAGAGAGCAATCAATTTAGGTAGGCAGTGAGAATGGGCAGTACTCTGCTGGAAAGTTTAAGCTTTTTATTGATTATGTATCATCTCATGGAACGGTATAAAAAGATGAGAGGCGGTCGTGCAAAAAAGAAGCAACCAGCTGTTCGACGGGACAGGCCAAATCATGTTGTCTCTCCTTCTTTGCGGGGATTCCATTTTATCTCTCTGGCTCATCCTTTATTTTAAAATAAAATCTACATATGACACGTGTCTGCTTACTATTGGCCCAGTTGTATGCAAGCATCTAAACGGAGACGATACCTACAGACGCATCGATAACGCCAATTATTGCAGAGAAACCGACCGGCAAAAAGTTCTGTGAGGCAGAAATGGCCCTATGTACCTCTACCAAACAGACACGATGACGCTCGCTTGAAACAACTCGGTTACAAGCAACAACTTAATTGCAGCCTCTCGTATGTCATCTTGTTCTCTCAATCCTTCTAATTTCTTCTTTTTAAATGTCAGCGAACTGTTCGTTATACTGTCTGAATATCATTAGGGTTTTCCTTTTGTGGATCAAGAAAACAGAGGACGCAAAATTAAAGATTTTAGCAATGGTCACAGCGAGTGGCATGTTTTTGTAAATCTGATAAGTCATGAGGGCTAATGAGGAACAATGGAGATTCGTTACTGTGTTTTGGCGTGCACGGCGTTTGCAAACTTCTCGATGTGTTTGTCCATCGTATCGATCCTAACAGCGTTGACCACTTTGGACCCTTTACGATTTTTTGGGGTTGGGCCGTAAGTGGCATGATGACTGTGATTGTGGGATTAGTAATGGCTGAGATTTGCTCAGAGTACCCAAATTCTGGTGGGCTTTGTTTCTGGACATCAGAACTGTGTGGCAGGAGTGGGGCCCATTCGCAGCCTGATTCACAGGCTGGTGTGTGCTTTTCTCTTTGTTGACACTTTCATTTTTAGTGGGCCATGGAGGTTGCAGTCAACATTTACGCTCTTTACCTCAACTGTTTGGTTTAGGTACTTGGGGGTCTATTGTTGATCGGGTGCTCCCCCTTCATGCTCATGAATCCTGCTAATTGTGTTGTTTGAATTGTGGTCCCCATCGATAATAATTGATTAATAAATTTTGAAACGTGTAAAGGATAATTAAAGTAGATTACCATAAGAAATTTTATAATTAAATGTGTTAAATTTATTAATGATTTATGGAATAATTATAGAACAGCTTTGTTGCATGTGAGGGATAAGCTACAATTATTGAGCACTAAGCCTTAGTGGGGTGCCAAAGTCAATTTTGGCAATTTTGGATTTTGCGATGCCAAATAGTTAGAGTTTAGGTTTGCCAATAGTTGTTATTTTATAATGAAAGGAAGAGAATAACCCCAACATCATATTAATCATTTTGATTGGTTCGATTTATACGTAACACATGTTGTTATCCAGTCATTAGTCACAGACGGACCTGGCTGTAGGAAGTTGCATAGTGTTTGTATGATTTGGGCATCTGGGAACTAATCACAGAATCTGTACCATGTGCCCTCTGTCCAATAGCATTTCTTATGTTGATGGAATGGGCTCCATCTTCATTCAGCATGAGCAAGTCAAGCATTTCAGCTTCCCTTCTCACCTAGGAAAGTGCAGAAAATGACGTGCGTTTGCATATTTTAAATAAAATATCTCTGCTTAACGTTCAATGAATGTACTAATTAAATATTTAAATCAAATATCATTTCTACGCTCCTAAATGAAATGTTGTAATGACTCAAAAACTATTCTCCTATTTTACCCATTTGCATCGCCGAATCAGAATCAAGTTACGGTCCTGGTAGAGTTTTAAAGCTTTACGGAAATCAAATATGTAGAATTTATATTTTTTCATATAATGCAAAACTAGAGGAAGAAAAGAAAGATGAAAGAAAAAAAAAGAGAAAAAATACAAATGCCTACAGGGAAAGTCAAATAACGAAATGTTAAATTTAGGTAGGAAGGCCGACACCCGTACAAATCTGTCATTTTGTCAAAATTGTGTGCCACTAGCTGTTCTGGTTGACCACCAAACTCCATTCCGTATGAATACTTACATTTTAGTGTCTCTCAAGAGAGACTTATAGCTAAAATTATTTAGAGAAATTAAACTCCCAGAAGGAAGGGAACTGGGAGCTAGAGAACGGCAGTTGACACACTCAATCTCTCTCTCTCTCTCTCTCTCTCTCTCTCCCTGTCTTTTTCATTTCGAACCGCTCTCCTGTGGAGATGGTTTTGGGTGATCAGAAGCTGGGTCTTCCGTTACATGCAGCAGAGAACGGCAGCCTGTTGGTGGATTCGGGCCATGCCCGTCTCGAGGAACTTGGTTACAAGCAAGAGCTCAAGCGTGATCTATCGTAACTTTTCTCAACAGCTCTTTTCTTGTTTCTCTTTCATGTTTCCTGTTTTGGTTTGAACGCCCAGTTCAGTGTTTGGTCTGGGGCGACCAACTATGGGTTTTGTTAAGGGCTCTTTGGTTTCTGGGTTTGGTCCAAATGTGCAGGATGTTTTCGAATTTTGCGTTTTCCTTCTCCATCATATCGGTGCTTACCGGAATAAACACCCTTTATAACACTGGATTGAATTTTGGTGGACCAGTTTCTTTGGTGTATGGGTGGTTTATTGCTGGTGGGTTCACCATGTTTGTTGGATTGTCTATGGCTGAGATTTGTTCATCTTACCCTACTTCTGGTGGTCTCTACTATTGGAGTGCAAAGCTTGCTGGCCCAAAATGGGCACCCTTTGCCTCCTGGATGACTGGCTGGTAATTATCTTTGGACATTTTGTATTACATGGATGATATTGTCTATGACTTTCTACAGACTTTTATACTTTTGGTTGCGTTGACCTCTGCTTGATCCTTGAATTAATCAGTAATGCTTCGAATTGAAATTTTAATGGTTAGAGATTTCTGTGCCTGAATGAAGATGGTGGATGAAAGTTCCAACAGTCATGCTAAGACATGAGGGTCATTGTTTTCCTTTAAGTTCTCGATATTTGATGTTCCTCAGTTTTAAATGTTTGGTGCCTCTAACTTGATTACAATAGTGCCTGTGTTCGAGTTTAGAACTTGGAAGGATGTAGTAGTGCTTTAAAGAGAGTTCAATAGTTTCTGGAATAACTTGTTTAAGGATGCTTTGGAGACTTCTTTGAACTTTTGTTTTAAATTATTTTTTAAAATTTTGTTATGAACATATAGTTGCTAGGTGCAGAGTTACAACATTGGATGTGCAAACGGCTACTTCTGTTTGTTTGTCTTGTTTATTGATGTTTTTATCTTGTGTTTGTTTTGTTTTATCACATGTACTGTACAGATCTGTTGTCACAGTGATCTATAGTCATGATTGGGTATACAAATGCTACTACAGGGGAAAGGGTGCTGACAAATGTTGATAAGAGGAATAAAAAGTAATATTTTTGAGAGAGAAGTGTCATTTGCTATTCCTATTGAATGCCATGTTTAGGCACCTTCTTCATAATTACACGAAAATCCTTGAGTTATCAGCCAGAGAAAAGAACAGGGTTGGGTGCATCTCACCAATTGACACACGCCCTTGAAACACATGCCTCAGCCTGTCTCATACAGCTTGGAGTCATTGCTGCTTGTTTCCACTTTCTGGTAGCTTATTTAGTAAATTGAACTATTCTGTCATGGTAATTGGATTGTTTAAGGTTAACTTTTTTCTGGCTGTTGTCTTCTTTCTCCTTTTCCCTCATGGTTTGTTTCACTTTTCTATTTGAAGCACAGAACAAAATATCTAATTTCATTCATTCCTGTTTTTGAGCCAAAAGTCCTATCAGTCATATGACACACCCAATTCCATTTTCCTGTAAGGACTTTCTGATGCAAATCATTTTGATTTTCTTACAGGTTCAATATTGTTGGTCAGGTATGACTACGAATTCTGAATTCTGGAGTTTGAATTCCTTAATGCGAAGTTGTTATAGGTGTAGTCCGATCTATCACAAGCTTTGACAGCTAAGTGTATGTTTTCTTGCTTGCAGTGGGCAGTCACAACAAGTGTGGATTTCTCCCTTGCCCAGCTGATCCAGGTGATCATCCTCCTTAGCACTGGTGGAAAAAATGGTGGTGGATATGAGGCCTCAAAATATGTAGTTATTGGTTTCCATGGAGGAATCCTATTACTACATGCTGCAATTAACAGCCTCCCCATAACAGTATTATCTTTCTTCGGACAGCTTGCTGCTGCATGGAATCTTGTTGGTATTAACAACTCATGGCCATAACTTTTCAATTATTAGGCATAAGGCAACCCTTCTCTTGGATTGCTGATGTTTCTTCCTTCTTCAGGTGTTTTGGTTCTAATGATTCTCATTCCTTGCGTTGCAACGGAGAGAGCTAGTGCCAAGTTCGTTTTCACTCACTTCAACGCTGATAATGGGGATGGAATTGACAGTAAAGTTTACATATTTGTTCTGGGACTTCTAATGAGTCAGTATACTCTTACGGGATATGATGCATCTGCTCATATGGTAAGTTGTCTTTCTATTGCCTCCACTACATTTGCTTTCTAAAGCTGAAACAATTGTCTGGCTTGATTTTTCTAAGAAACTTCGAACCGATTAGTGAGTCATATATCACAAAAATATATCGATTAAAGACATGTTTTCGGTGGCTAGTAAACTTAAAAGTAGATACGCTTGCATTATGATATATTCATTCTATAAAAATTTTGGTGACCAAAATAACTACATAGTTTTTGGACTTTCATCATTTTCTACCTTTTCCAATTCTGTTGATTTTGTTTCTTTCTGCTGATGGATCAGTGGTTGATCCAATGACTGAATCTAAATTATCTCTTTCTTTAAATGTCTATTTTCAGACAGAAGAAACCAAGAATGCCGATGAAAATGGACCAAAAGGAATAATTAGTTCCATTGGGATATCTATTATTTTTGGATGGGCTTACCTACTGGGTGTTACCTTCGCAGTTACCAACATCTCAGGTCTTTTGAGTGAAAGCAATGATGCTGGTGGTTATGCGATTGCTGAAATATTTTACCAAGCATTCAAGAGTAGATATGGCAGTGGAGTTGGAGGTATTTTCTGCTTAGGAGTAGTTGCTGTTGCCATATTTTTCTGTGGCATGAGTTCAGTTACTAGCAACTCCAGGTAGTGGTGCTTTTGATTTGTGGTTTAATGATAAGAAGCACTTAGGACCTTCTGTTCTTGTAGTTAGCTAATGATCCGATATCCATTGTCAGGATGGCTTATGCATTTTCAAGAGACGGAGCCATGCCGTTCTCATCCTTTTGGCATAAAGTGAACAAGCAGGAGGTCCCCATCAATGCAGTTTGGCTCTCTGCTTTTATATCATTCTGCATGGCACTAACTGTATGCACATCTCTTTTCATCTGTCTCTGTTATTCTTCTTTCATCATAACCATCTGACAATTTAGATAAAATGTCTCTTCCATTGCAACCATAACTGGTATTGCACCAAACTTTCGGTGAAAAATATGGTGACTGGGAATCTTAGACAAACTTGAAGAACAGAGATTACAACTGGTCAATTCTGTTGTCCTTTACTCAACTTCTGATCCATTTCAATCTTAATGTCTTGCAGTCTCTTGGAAGCATTGTGGCGTTTGAGGCAATGGTATCTATAGCAACTATTGGACTGTACATTGCTTACGCCCTACCGACCTTCTTCAGAGTAACTTTAGCACGCAATTCTTTTGTCCAAGGACCTTTCAACCTGGGGCGCTACAGTCTCCTGGTTGGTTGGATAGCTGTTCTATGGGTGGCAACCATCTCAGTGCTCTTCTCTTTGCCTGTGGCCTACCCCATTACCTCAGAGACGCTCAACTACACTCCCATTGCAGTTTGTGGTTTGCTGATTCTTACTGTTTCATCCTGGATATTTAGTGCTCGTTATTGGTTTAGAGGTCCTATAACCAATATAGATACCTGAGTTGTGTATGTACTTTCATTTCTTGTGGCATCAATGATATATCATGATTCTTTCAGCCAGCTACTGCGATGTTAATTGGATGTTCCACTTTCATGGACTTTTTCCTGTTGCAAGGTTAAGCAGATTTCATACTGTCAGTAGTGAAACTAGTTGTCATTTTCAACCAGCATGCAGTTACAGAGCACTCTTTGTTCACATCCTTCGCTATTTACCTATAAACAAATGGTGAGTTAGATATGGTCGGATCAGCTGTCAACAATGTATTATAAATGTTATTTTATTGTGCAGAGTAGCAATTAGGAAATGGTCTGCTTAAGTGTTGCTATGAGTTGGGCATATCTGCAAGTTGTTTCTACAGTTATTATACCATTTACTGTCTTGAGTGTAATGGGAGAGTGTTTGCGAGTGAGAACAGAGGTGCTAGGGTTTACAATTGGTGATTGGGGTTGAGTGATTTGGGTCCGTGGTTGTTACATCTTACTAGCAGTGGATCCTTTCTCCTACATGGTGAACTGACTCTTCGTTTGTTTTGCTTTGAAAATGGAGAGAGCCACAGACAAAATGGAATGAAGAGGCACAAGCTTTTTGCTGAGGCTGAATCCTCTGAAGTTGAGAGCTTTATTGCGAGATATACAGTGTATTTGATGTTGGCTTTGTGGCTCCCTGTAGAGTTGAGTCCAGGATCAAGTGATTTATGGTGTCTAATTTAGGTGGAAGGTGTTGGACTACTCATCGATTTAATGATGTTGATATAGGAACTCAATATGTGTGTCTCGATTCTGAGTTCTAACCGTACACAAAAAATTCCATTGAATCTTGTATTTTTTACCGGCATGGGTTCCTCAGACAGAGTTTCATGTTTATCTTTTTATATTATGTTACTAAATTCCCTCTTCTTTGTCTATGTCATCCATGCCTTATTTGTTCAGCCACTAATATTGTGCTCGTGCTCCACGGACTCACTCACCCTTCCTTTCAGTTGATACCCTAATGGCCAATTTGTAATGCGTCCTACCCAGATATAGCTTAGATCATAACTGAGTCTGAGAAACAAGAAAAATTTCTGTATTGTCTCCGTTTTCGCACTGGTCGAATATAGAAATCTGTATATGTTACTGATAAACAAAAGACGAACATTTATTCCATGGTCTCCTCCTATTCCTCTAGCTCTAAATTGGGAACACTTAGTTCAAACTGCTCTATACTCTGCAGCAGAACCAAAACATTAGGTATACAAACTCAAATATGGCTTACAGATTTAGTTTTCTCCATATCAACTCTCAAATTCTTCAATATGGACCCTTGCTCCACTGCCAAAATTTCAAGGATTCCCATCGTTGTCAAGTATAACCTTTGTAAGCCATTCACAAAATTGTTCAACATCATCTGGATTTAGTTCATCTCCAGCACCTTCTGTCCCTTCTGCCTCGTCATCTAGCAGTCTCAACAGGTCACTGTAGTCTGTCAAGGGCTGCTCCTTACTTTCAAAACAGCATGGAGCAGTTGCACTGGCTGGAGGAACAGAGCTGACCGAAGGAACTGACATGGATGCAGAAGCTGAAACGCTTGCAGGAACTCGCCTTGCGGAAGCAGCTGAATTAGGGTCATGTCCTGACCTGCCTACGGGAAGTGGGCTGACTGAAGAACCCGAAATGCCCACAGGATCAAAATTGGCTGGATAAGCTGAAAAGGCCTCAGGGGCCAAATTCCCTATCTGGCTTACAGTGGACACAGTGCCTGAAGTAAACTGCCCTGGTGCAAATCCAAATTTCTGTGTTGGAGTAGTAGATGATGTGAAAGCAAGGTTCTGATTCTGGGAAGAAAAGAGAGCATTCCTGTTTGCTGTTAAAAATAAGTTTTGATTCAGTCCATGAGCTGCCATGGGGACCTGATATATACCTGGCCAATCAACACAAGAAGCAATCTCCAAGTCATTATCCACAAAACTGCTGAAAGGCAACCCACTAGTGCCAGCTGGAGCGAGTTGTTTTACCTCCAGTGAGGAAGCCAGGATTTGTGTGTGCGAACTGATTCATGATTGAATTGTTCGGGGCGGATCCATATCCATATCCATATCCATATCCACTGTAGATATTGACTGGGTGATTGGCTGCTGGGAAAACATTTGTGCTGGCTTCATAAAGGCGCTGCACCTGAGCTTTGTACTTCTGCAACCAATGGTAAAGATCAGTGATATTGAGCAAATAATGTAAAGTAATGTTCAACAAGAAACCGACTAGGTTCATCTGTCATAATCTTTTCTCATTTCAACACTCATACGTGACTCAAACTTATCCTTTGACACCTGAAGAAAGGTGAAGGCAATTCAGAAGTGATGCAAGCAGAAGAGATGTTTATAACATCTCACTGCCAGTGCCAGTAGTCTTATTGGCAAATCTGATAACAGTAATATCATGATACATAGTCACAGGAATTTGCGATCTCAATTACCCTGATCAGAGATAATTAAAACGCGAAACGCAATCCAAGACAAATGAAGAGATCAGGCAAACAGTTATAGTGGAAAACCTGCAAATGACTAGCAACCTGGCGTTGTGTCAAATGTGGGACATTCATCATCTGTAGTATTGATTTGGGGCGAGCATCTGCATGCAGAAAACAAACAAGGAACCACCAGAGAGTTAGTGACGTACGTAGGAGGAAAACCGAAGAACTTACAAAAGATAGCTCCTTGGAGCGGCAGACCACTTTTATCGCCTAATGCACTAAGGGCTGCCGTAAACTTGAGCTGCAGCCCAGGACTCCAAACGCTACGTTGTCTCTTACCAACGGAGGAGATATTGTTGCTGTCCTCCTCAGTGGTTTTCTTGCTATTGGAATTACTGTTTTCTGAAGAATAATCGGCTCTGACTTTCTTCTGATCCGCTGAACCATCATTAGTAGATGATCTCTTGGCCTTGGATGATCCAGTTTTCTGGGTGTTAGCGGACATCATAGACTCAACGCAAGCGATCTTTAACGCTCCATAATCCTCAACAGTAGCCCTGTCTGCTTCAGTTAGCTTGCCTTTTCCTTTTCGACTAGTCTTACTTTGAGGATTAGCGGGAGCAGCATTAGATGCACTCCCTCCCTGGTTGAACTTGATGCCTTGTTGTTCGTTATCTGCTTCCCTCCTCTTCCTGTAGGCGTGTTGCCACACGTACTTGAGGTCATCCAAAGAGATTGGCTTCTCAAGGTAAAAGCACGCCCCATCAGCTAGGGCTTTCAGGGCAACACTCATTTTCTTTTCAGAGGATATCACTGCATGATATTACCATCAAAATAATGCTAAGAGAGAATTGTATTCCAGATTAAGAACCGAAAAGGAATCGGTAACAAGCCTAGCGGAAATGAAACTCACAGATGACAGGAATGTCCAACTGGCGAAGCACATGCAGGAATGAGAGACTGTCCATGTCCAGAGTTATGATGTTAGCCATTACAAGTTTGAATCGATCCTTCTCTTCCCGAATCATTGACAAAGCAACAGATGCCAGTTCAGTTGTTGTTACTGAAACAACAAGAGATCAAACAGTTTAATCAAACAAAGTATACCATTCTATCTATGAATCTATCATAGGAGCAACACAGAAATACCAAGGTGTAAGACCATAACAAGTAAATTGTGAAATTGACCATAAAATTAATGTTAAATAAACAAAGAGTGTAGTACAGATAAGAATGCATAATATGGTAACATTTAAATCAATGATATGGTATGTGATGAAACCGTATGTCACTCTCAATGTATAGCCTTTATCTTCTTGTTATTATTGTTCATGTAACATGATTATATTGCGTCGAATATCATTTTTCGTGAAGAAATTATCAGATCTAAGACTGGGCAAAACAGAAAAGAATGGAAAATACCCAAATATGAAAAATTAAAAAATAAAATAAAATAATGGCACTGTTTTTCCAAATACGAGGATATGATGTAATAAAACAAGCCAAATTTGAAGTTAAAATTATGAGAGTTAAAGACCATATGGACAAAAATAGAGTTTCCAAGAAAACTTGACAAATATTTATTGATCAAGAAATGGAATAAAAATACTTATTTGAGCTGTCATGAGTGGTTCAAAGATAAATCAGAAAAGGAAAATCATAATCTCTATGCAGAGGGTATTATCATTTCATTTCCATACACTGAACTTCCATTTCTTTTATGCTTTCTGGTGCAGGAAAATCTTCTGGTTAGATCCATGAAGAAACTCATGAAGAACTTGAGCTGACAGATATACTCTCTGGCTATTTATGCATGATAAGATAATGAACATGCTGCATTGGATGACAGATATGTTTATGTATGTGAAGATCGGATTCTGTCCAGCCAAAATCACCAAAGCATTGGATTAAAAGTTTAAAATAAGCGTAATTAACACGTGTTTGGATGAAAAGAGAGAAACTAAATCCATCGTTTTACCCTTGTAAGAATACTGTTCAAGCAGTGACGCTAGATACATGAGAGATGTCGTATCATGATCGACCAACAGAATAGGGAGGCCTCGGGCAAAGCTGGGGACCAAGCTGCTTGGTGAATTATCGGTTCCTTCCATTTTCCCGAGAGAAAACTGAAAGTGAAAAAAGAGAAGAGAAAATCACGACTAGGCAAGAAGAAGAAGAACACAAGGAACGCGAGAGATAATGAGAAGACAAATAACGATCAACGGTGGGTTAAAAAAAGAGATCCAGACGATCAGAGAGAGAATATCTGCACCTACGCACACTGAGGCAGACGAAGAGAGACCAGGAACCTGAAGCTTCCACCCTAAACTGACAGATAGATATCTGATGAGGAGAGCGGGAGAGATGAGATAAGACGAGACGAAGAGAAAACGCAACAGTACTGGGATGCTTTTAAAGTGGGAGAAGCCAAATAAGTGGGGCCCTTCACTACAAACTCATTAAAGCTGAAAAAATGCGGCCGTGTCTTTTGTGGGCCACACTCGGGAAATCGCCTCGGTGGCTGCCTATTCATCAATCCGGATGAAGAGCTCATAGTCAACCGTGCAGGTAACAATTCAGTTGATACTTTCACTGCAAAGCCTGCAGACTTCAGACCTTCCATTTATCTTTTTATTTTTATTTCTATCTTTTCTGTTACAGGAACTACTTTTAAAGTATTGCTTTTCTTGATTGACCGGTGAATTAGAAAATAATTTATAAATAAATAACCGTAAAAATTTGTATAAATATTGAACAATTTTGTATGTTTAAATTACAGAGTTCACCTTGTGGCATTTGGGTAATTCCCCTCTTATTTGCTATAACTAATATGTTAATAGTTTCTAATAATTAAAAAAAATATATTAACTGTGTTCTTATTATTACTAGATGTGGCCTTTAAATTTGTAATCACAACGCTTAATTTTAATCCAAGAATCTACTCATGATGTACATTTGTGAAAGTACGTAAATAGTTAGGATCTTTAATAATTTGTGAATTTTATTAATGGAGTCAAACAGTGTAATTTTATTGACAATTTGCTCAATTAACCCTATTCTTCACATCATGAATCAATGATTAGACTCGTAAAAGAACACAAGTATTTTTAAATTAAATCGATGGCAGTAAATATTGTAATAAAAAAGGAAATATTTTCAGTTGAATAGTAAATACTTGAAGAAATAAAATTTACCATTTACTCTTTCACAAAAAAAAAAAAAAACAATTAACAGACTTCAAAAGTGTTTTTGAACCACTCATATTTTTGCAAATTTTCATTTTAAGGAGCCAAATTATTTATTTTGAATTAAATGCTTAATGATTGAAAGGACTACCTTAGCAAATTGAACAGAATTTACTTGGTCTCCTTTTTATGAAAAGATTTGCAATTTGGCTTGCCTTTTCTAAAGTATTTTTGAGATGATCAACTTAATTTCTTGTTTTTCATGTTTAAAAATAAATTAAATAAAAAATATTTTTGACATATTATTTTTTAAGATCTGTTCATATTTGCTATCTACACGATCATCATTTCATAGATCTTCAAAGAATTGGTTGTCTTAACTTTTCAGTCACAAAAAAGATTTTTCAACACACCTAAAGGAGATTATATTGAGCACTACTACAAGGTTGTAGGTGGAGAGAAGAAGCCTAAAGTGTATGAGATTTGGAGTCAAGCTCATTCATGATATTCAGGCGATAGCACTTGTAGTGAACATTTTATTGATGATGTAGTTGTGTAAGATATGCGCTTTGAGATTAGAGTTATTGAAGAACACATAGAGTTGGAGTATAAAAGTTACAAAGGAGTCGTTGGACAAAAAGCATATAGCGAGAAAGTATGATAAATTATGCTATAAGAGCGAGATACAGAAACACTTACAGAAAGAACTTGATACAAATGAGCTCATCCGTAGAATGAAAACTCTCCTTTTAAGAAGCGCAGCACTAGGATTGCTTGATTCTTAGATGTAATTTCTTTTATGAATAGAATATTTGATGTTTTATATGTAATTTCTTTTATGAAAAGAATATATGATCTTTTATATTTGATTTTTTTATGAACAATAAATTTTATGAGAATAGAAAATAATATAATTATTTTTTATTCTATGCAATTTATTTTTCATAAATTTTATATAATTTTAAATTAAATATATTTTTTAAAATTAATATTAAATTTAGTGATTGATCTGAATCAGTCGCTAAACTAAAACTTAGGGATCAATTGAATTAATCGCTAAACTAAACTTTTTATAGAATGTATATATAACATTATTTTAGTTTGATCCGGTACGGAATGAACTTATAATCATGGAATTGAGATCGATTTAAATCAGTCACTAATTAAAAATTTTAGCGACTAATTTAAATCGATCACTAAATCATTCGTTAAAATTCATAAATTCTTTTATACCCCCTGATTCTTAGTAATGGATATTGTTGATCACTAAATCAGTGACCGATTTAATCGGTTACTAGTTTAGCAATGAATTTCAAAATTGGTTGCTATTTTCTTTAGCGATGATTTTTTTGATACAAAAAATTTTATCATTAGTCTATTGTTAAAAAATCTAGCAATTGATTTTTTTTACTTTAACAATGAATATTTTCGTTGCTAACACTAAGTTTTTTTTTTTTTTTTGTAGTGTAATCAAACTTAAGGTCTAAATCACCATTATCCCAATTGGCTTTTTACTCAAAATTTTTTACAAACAAAGCTATAGAAAGATTTGAGCAGTTTACAAAGAATAGTTTTGAAATACAGGTAATCATATGTTGTCAAACGTTTGGAAGAAGCTAGGATGGTAACACGCTAAACTAGTAACAAACGGTCTAAAAAAAAGCATGGATGGGTAGATCTTGCCCATCCTTTGGATTATCCTCAAAACCATGACTCAACCCTCATGACGAGTTGATGGTTAGTGAAAAGGGGAGGAAAGTTCTGATTGTACGAATTTAAGAATAAGGAAGTTATCCCTAACCCATTCCAAGTCGTCGATGGTATAATAAGAGGGTTTTAGGTTTCTAGCAATGGAAAGAAATTAACTTGGCAAAGAAGAATAAGAAAGAACTCACTTAGAAAGGAGAATAAGAAAGGACTTACCTAGAAAGGAAAGTGAAGATGCAGAGAGAGACAAGGGAGCTCAGGTTGCAAAAGAAAGAGAAAGTGCTCTAAAAGGAAAGTGAATGAAGTAAGAAAAGGATAATAGAGTGAAAAACTCCTTATAAGTGTATTTGCTTTTCAGGAAGTCGTTTGATTGAGTACAAGCAAATTTTTTCAATCACAAAAATCTCAATCTTGTAAAATCATGATTTGTAAGTTCAGCCTAAGTTGCTTGGCGAAATATCCAAATTACTTAAGAAAAAGATATCCACATTAAGAGTGAAAATCTGACATATGTAAACTAGAATTAGTTAAAAGACTAAAATCCAAGAAAAAGGTATGCAGTATAAAAGCGCCTCTTATCCATGCATTGTAGGCCAAGGGCGAGAGTACGTGGTTTTGGTTAAGCACATCGTATTTTTGGACTTTTGGCAGGCTTTTGCAAGAGACTACCTAAAAATAGACCTTTAACTAAAGGAAAAAGGACCTTTGCATTTTTTAAAGATTCAAGTGTCTATAGAGAATTACACATGCTGATTTATGAGTTTGAGTGTTTTTCGCGAGTTTTCCTTAGTGAAAAGAATTGTGAGTTTCCATTATGCTTTCCAATGGAAGGGACATAGTAGGAAAGCATTAACACAGCTAATAGGTATAGTTTATATCACCCTTTTTAGGTAATTATATCTCTGGATTCCTAAAACTGTACCACTTTCGTTCAAATAAATGCAAGTTTAGTTCTTTCTTATTTTCGCAGTACTTTCTTATTTGCTTTAATGGGCTCCTTTGTTACTATTACTACAACATCACGTGCCCATAATTTTAGGATAAATTGAATTCCACAATGAAAAGGATGGATGGTAGTCCTCTCAGAGACTTTTAAACAAAATTATTTTGTTTTGGGGAATGGGATATGAAATTATTCATATCCTCATTCCTTACCTCAAAATGCATCATGTTGATTGCTTCTTGTTCCCCTAAAGAAAACAAGATTTTTTCATTGCAATTTTTCAAGGCTCAAGAATTTGGTGATATCAATTCCTTAGTCTAAACAAAACCATTTTTTGGAAACAAAGATATGATGGTTGTCATAATAGAAAATTTTCATCATTCGTACATTTCTCAAGAATTTTTTTCATAATTATTATGCATTGCTTTACATGAAAATCAATTTCGAGTTGTTTTCACATTATTCAATAAAATATATTTTTGTCTAACTGGTACCAATTTAGGGTATTTATGAGGATTTTAATCCTTCATCACATGTAACCAAATCACAAATTTAGATTCCTTGGTGAAATTTGATCATTGTCTTAAATCTTTTTTTTCTTGTTGCCTTTTTTGAGTTTTTTTACCAAAAAAAAAAGGGATTTGAAGAGGGAAAAAAGTATTTTTGGTGGCTAATCACGTTAAAAAATTGATTGATGGGCTACTCCTTTTTTTTTTAATCTTTGTCAAAAAGATTGATAAAAATAAATTTTAAAATTTATCAAATTTTAAAATCAAATCAAACTAGAAAGAGAATTTTTTTCTCACCTCAAAGAGTGACCAATCCATGAGCCCTGCCATGACAAATGCTATTAACAGGTATCAACGAAAGTGGAAAGTCTATTATTGTCGTCATTAAGAACTTACAACATTTGAAAGAGATTATGGTCCTTCTTCCAAATGGTATGAGTAGGACTTACGATATGGATATAATTGACTGAAGCCTAATTACAATTTAGCCTTCTTGATTTAATTAAAATGTGGACAGCCATAAACCCAAACCTGATTGAAGCCTAAACTAAAGAAGTAAGGCTTAAAGGACTAACTCATTAAAAGCCCAACTTGAACTTGATAAAGACTCAAAAAAATCCCAACAGGGGCTTTTTTCTGAAGTTATTTTTTAAGAGTTTCTTTTTGTCGAAAAATTTTTGTGACAAACTGATAAACTCAATTATTTTCAAAGAAAAGATACCCAAAAAAAAAGTTACCAAATCATCTGTGAAAAACTCAGGTACGTAGTCGTAAAGCTGTAAGGCTACATTACTTTTTTTAAGTACTTAATCTTACTTAAGCTTCATAGTAAACCTATCGATCACTCACTTGATGCTCACTTCACCTCTCCTTATGTTATGGGATTTTGAACAAAAATTCAATCAAAAAAATAACCACCCCAATAAAAGAAAGCAATCTCCCATAACCTTATTGTAGATTAAATGTGTATTTCATTTATCTTTGATGGGTAAAGTTATTTAATTGATAAAAAATTAATTATTTAATCTTTAGATAAAGTGACCATACTGATCATAAGTTGCTAATGCAGCTGTAAGCCTCCTCCATTTTCTGGGTGCACCTTTTGCCCTTAACGGTCAGTCCCATGGGTACGAGAAGAGAATAATGATGAAACATTGTTGCATGTCATAGCCATTCTTTATCTTTTAAAGAATATTATATAGTAATGCACGCTTTAGAATTTTTTTTTCCTTTGAATATTTGATAATTTTTTAAAATTATTTTTAGATATTATCATTTGCAGATAGTTTAGATGTGCAAAGGGCACATGGATGTTTGTTTCAACATGACATGAAAGACTCAAAAGATGCGAGGATCAAGGCCTACTGAAGGACAAGACAACCGAGTAGGTCCATAAAGCCTCACCTAAATTGTTTAAAATAATTTTTATAAAGTGATAAATATCGTTTTAGAAAATGTTAATTATCTTAAATTTATTTTAAATTATTATTTTATTTTATTTATTTATTTTTAAACTATTTTTATCGTTTAAATGATTTTTTATTTTTAATTTAAATTATAATAAAAAATGTTTTTTTAATTTTGATTTGTTTTGCATTGCAATATTGATGTTTGAACTTTAATCAAGAACAATTTAAAATAAAATTAAATAATTTAAAATATATAAAAATATTTTTCAAATCATTTAAAAATTAAGAATTTTCTCTAATAATGACTTGAAATTTTTTATTATTATTTTGAACTTTTAAAAAAATTGCTAACAAATATTAGTGATTTAAATTTATTTAGTGAATTAAAAATATTTTTAAATACATAAATTGCTTACATGGTTTTATTAACCCATATTTGTAATAATAATTTTTAAAATTAAAATTAATAAAATCACATTTATATTGAATGATATCATAAAGAAATCCAATTATAAATTAACTGCTTTGTCAATTAAAAACTTACCAAAATTAAAATATAAAAATTTAATTAATGATATTATATTTTATAAATAAAAAATTAAATAAACTTTATATATTTTTATATAAAATAACCAAAGATACTTTATCATTTTGTCTTATGCCTCAAAGCATACAAAGTGTCACACGGTTGAGCTTTAGACTTGAATTTTCACTGGGTGATAACATGAGTGACACCCAACTCGTTAGCCAATCCGCTACGAATGCCCTCAATCTCAAGTGAGCTTTAGAATAGATTAGAAACCCCACAAACATACACACAAGAGAGAGTTAAAGAGAGACACAAGTGTTTATGGGAACCAATCCCAATCTTTTTCATTTATGAATAGGGATATAGACTCTAAACGCAGCAGGACATCACACCTTTTGATGATTCTGCCCTTGGGTTTATATAGCCTATAAAACTTGGCAGTTAACACCCCCAATTGCCCTAGGGTAATGGCATTTCATCCACACAAAATCAGCCAAGCATGCAGTTTTGACTTCGACGCTTAGCGACAAGTGTCTCACTCATTCGTAAGTGCCTGTAACTTGTGGTAACCATTGGTAACCACTGTCAACTGCTGCAAATGCTATAAACTGCAGTTAACCGCTGCCAACTGCATGGGCTAAGCAAATCAAGCACACCTCGGGTGCCTCTTGCTCATTCATGTGCCTGATAAGGTGCCAATGCGAGCCCATGTTTGTTTTTTACGAATGTTCTGCTCATCCGTTGCCAAGTGCCTTGCACCATTTCTGATTCCAACGAGCCATCTCTTATGACCCACACGTCAAGGACTTTCTCGACACCCATGGTGAGTAGACCACTCCCGTGAGTAGCTCCAAGCATGCATCAACACCCACTTGCGATGCTTTCCATGGTATCACTTAGGCTGGGGCCTCGATAAGCAGTCCATGTCTTTAACGTGCCATCACGCTACTCAAAGGTTAGGGGCTTACAAACCAACCCCACCAAAAAAGTGCGACGTCCTCGTCACGACACCTTCTAGATAAGCTTTGATCTTATCTTCAAATTGCCACAAGGTCACTGCCTTTTCCTAAGTAACATCGGCTGCTTCTTCGCCGTGCCATCGGACCAAGTATTCTGTCCGCCTATTTTTCTTGCTCGCCCCAAGCGTTCTATGATCAAGGATCTCCGCAAAGTCCTTGTCAAAGTGCTTTCAAATCGTTAGGGGAGCTCTTTTTGCTTTTACCCGATCTGTGTTAACATATTCATGATATTTCTTTAGGAAGCCAACATAAAATGTTGGATGTACCTTAAATCATTCGACAGCCGCAATCTGTAAGTCACGTTGCCTACCTTCTTGACAACTTCGAATGGGCCATCATACTTTTGTACGAACCGTTTATGATATCTTTTATCGGTGACCTTTTTTAGATTTGTGGGGCAAGCTTTAGTATCACTTTATCCTAAATGTTGAACTATAAGTCCCTTCTTTTTTCATCAATATACTTCTTCATTCGTTTGGTTGCCTTAGCCAAACTATCATGGGCTTGCTCCATCAGTTTTGTTTTATCCCGAGCAAACCGATAAGCTGCTGGATAAGGCCCTTACGATTTTTATTTCACAATCTCATGTGGAGTAAGTGGCTACCTTCCAAGAACTATCTCCGCTGAGCTCATACCCATAGCAGAGGAACGATGGACATTGTAGCAGAACTGAGCAACGTTCAACAAGTCCAACCAGTTTCTTTGGCTAGCAGTGATATAGTGCCTCAGATATTCCTCTAATAATTAGTTCACTCGCTTGGTTTGGCCATCTGTTTGGGGATGATTTTCACATCATGTTAAAAAGAGTGGTCCAAAACTGACTTGTGAACCATGAGTCTCTATCACTGATTATGTCCTCTGGCAACCCAAAATACTTTGCCACATTTCTCATGATTAATTCAGCTGCAATAATCTCAGCTAGACAAGCTTGTGGTGCAGTAATGAAAATAGCATACTTAAAAAATCGATCAACCACCACAAGGATAGATCTCATACAAACATTTCTGAAAAACCAATAATGAAGTCCATGGAGATGGATTGCCATGGCTTCTCTGGAATGGGCAGGATCTGCAACAATCCTACCTTTTTATTTCTTTCGATCTTGTCTTGTTGGCACATGAGACAAGTCTTGACATAGGACTCAACGTCCTCTTCCATCTTTGGCAAAAAATATGACTTTCCTAGCAAAGTCATCATTCTTCTCGCTCTTGGGTGACCAGCCCATTAAGGGTCATGGGTTTCCTTAAGCAACTCTTGTCTCAAGCTATCGTCACTTGGCACAAATAGCCTACTACCCTTGGCATACAGTAGGTCATCTTGCAGCTAACACTTCTGCACCAAACCTTCTGAAACTTGTTGCTTAAGCTTCACATAGCTCGAGTCTAAGTAAGACTGCTCTTTGACTCGATTACAAAATGTTGCTTACACCGAAGACAACGCTGCAACATAAGCTTCAACTTCTTTTTTGCTTAAAGCATCCGTCACCTGATTTTGCCTACCAAGTTTATGTAGCCACATAAAATCAAACTCAGCAAGAAACTCTTGTCAACGTTCTTGCTTGAGAGTTAACTTTTTGTGGATCTTGAATTAAGTATTTACTACGTTGTCCGTCATCATTGTAAACTTTGTACCCAGTAAGTAGTGCCTTCACACATCCAAGCAATGCACCACTGCAACCATCTCTTTCTTATGAACTGAATACCTCTGCTTCGCATCCTTTAACTTTCGACTCTCGAAAGCAATTGGGTGCCCTTCTTGCACCAAGACCCCTCCGATGGCCCTATTCGAAGCATCAATTTATACTTAAAAAGGTTTCTCTAAATCAGGCAATGTCAAAATAGGCTTCGAAGACACTGTTATCTTTAGCTTCTCAAAAGCATCCTGATAAGCATCGTTCCAGCACTAAATTTGCTCATTCTTGAGCAGATCCGTCAAAAGGTTCACTTTTTTTTAGTACCCTTTAATAAATTTTCGATAGTAGTTGGTTAACCCAAGGAATGATCGCCAGTCAGAGATCTTTCTTGGTGTAGACCAATTTACAATAGCCTCCATCTTTCAATCATCCATTTTGATTCAGCCCTTACTAATCCAATGCCCAAGAAATGCACTTCTTGGTAGCAAAATTTACACTTCTTTTTTTCACATAGAGGTGGTACTTTCTTAACTTAGAAAAGATAGCTCTTAAATGATTTACATGTTTCGTTAATGATTTACTATACACCACAATGTCATCCAAATAGACAACTATAAATTCATCCATAAATTCATATAGCACATCATTCATCAGATTACAAAATGTGGCAAGAGCATTAATTAAGCCGAAGAGCATCACAAGAAATTCATTGGACTCATATCTGGTCACACATGTTGTCTTCGACTCATCCTTCACCTTGATCCTTAGTTACCAGTACCCAGACCACAAGACCAACTTTGTGAAGTAAGATGTTTTAAACAATCGATCAAACAAGTCAACCACATTTGGGATAGGGTACTTGTTCTTCACTATTACCTTGTTCAATGTTCGGTAGTCCACACATATCCTCAAGGATCCATTTTGTTTCTTTTGAAACAATACTGGTGCACCATATGAAGCTTTTGAAGGTTGAATAAGACCTAGTTGCAACAACTTATCGAGTTACTTCCTCAACTCAACCAACTCTAATGGAGACATTCTGTAAGAAGCTTTAGTCGGTAGTTTAGTTTCTGGTTCCAACTCAATTTTGTGATCAATTACCCTCATTGATGGCAATTCTTTCGGTAATTCAGGGGGCATGGTGTCCGAGAACTCTTTTAAGACTTCCATCACCATGTTGGGTACTTCGATCCTTGATCAAGCTTGATCTCAATCAAAGCAGTCACATATGTTTAATCACCTTGTTTTATCCCACTCTTGAATTGCTTGGCAGATTGCAATTCGATTCCTTTGTCTTTTGCTTGTTAACCATTCTCCATGGCAGCAATAAAGCATGAGTTTTCGTCATCACCTATAAGTATCACTCGAAGGTGTGGAATCACCAACACCTTAGCCAAGGCCAAAAACTCGATCCCTAGTATCAAGTCGAAGTCATCGAGGGGTACCACGGTTAGGTTGCACTGCCCTAACCATTTATCCACCTTCAAGTTACAAACCGTCGAGCCTAAGATAGGCTTTGCCTCCGAATTCAGTGCCTTTAGCTTGATGGAGTTCTTCACAACGGTCAGACCCGACGAACCAGCCACACATTGTGCCACAAAATTATTGGTAGCACCCGTGTCTACCATAGCTTGCACAGCTTTCCCATTGACTTGCACCATCACATACATCAAGCCTTTATATTAAACTTGTCTGCGCATCGTGATTGCATTCAATAGTTGAAGAGGGTTCACCCACGATGGTCCTTCATTCGAGTTTTCCTCCTCCTCTTACGCTATCAAAGCACTTAATTTCTCTCACTTTGGGCACTCTCTAGTCATGTGTGGTCTACTACATATGAAGCATCTCGTAAGATTTTTCTTTTTGTCTTGTGAAGAGGACTTGTTGTCACCCTTTCGATTCCCACCGTTGTCTTTCTTGCCACCATTAGGCTTCTTGCCATCCTTCTGGCCAAAGGCCTTCTAGTTTTTCTTTTTGCCATCATTTTTCTTTTTTTCACCTTGTGAATTGAACGCACCAGCATACTTGTAATCTACAAGCTTTTTCGCAACGGTAATTGCACTCGGTAAGTCTTCAACGGCTTGCCTTCGTAACTCAGCCTGCGCTCAAGGCCGTAGTCTGGATAAGAAGTTAAACATCTTATCCTCCTTCGACATATTTTTGATGTCTGGCAACAAGAAGCTAAACTCTTTCACATACTCTCGCACCGAACCTGAGTGCTTAAGCTTTTTAAGGGATTCCTTTGCAACCCAAGTAGTGTTGCAAGGAAGGAATTGATCCTTTAATTCTTTTTTCAATACATCCCACATTTCAATCCTTGGCCTCCCCGTACTAGCGTCATCCTCCATTCGAGTTCGCTACCAAAGCTTTGCATATCCTTGCAAATACATGCTAATGATTGTCATTTGCTCTTCCTCTGGGATGCGGGCAGCTTTGAAGTACTGATCAATATCTCATAAAAAGTTTTCGAACTCTTTGGAGCTTCGACTACCATCGAAGGACTTTGGATCAGGGACTTTGATTTTGGATGAGCCACCTTCCCCGTGCCTTAAAAGGTTCATTATAACCCTCTTTAGTAACATGAGCTCATCTTTTAACTCTTTTTCCCCTTTCCTTACCGAATCTATCAAAGTTACGATATTTTTCATGACAGAAGCAAAGCAGACATCCACGTTCCTTCGTATTTAAACCAACACGTTCTGGGCCACCCTTAGCTGCTCCGTATGCTATTCGGTTTGAACAGCAAGACTTGTAGTATCATCACATTGAGGAGCACCCACAAAATCCTACAAACAGGTTAGCTTTTCCCTTATCTCGTTCATCGTGACCAACCAAAGTTGCCAACATAACCTGGCTCTGATATCAAATCGTCACACGGTTGAGCTCTAAGCTCGAATTTTCATCGAGTGATGGCACGAGTGACATCCAACTTGTCAGCCAATCTGCTACGAATGCCCTCAATCTCGAGTAAGTTTTAGATTAGAAACCCACATACATGCACACAAGAGAAAGTTAAAGAGAGACACAAGTGTTTACATGAACCAATCCCAACCTTTTTAATTTATGAATAAGGATATACACTCTAAATGTAGCAGGACATCACACCCTTTGATGACTCTACCCATGGGTTTAAATAGCCTACAAAACTTGGTAGTTGACAACCCCAACTGCCCTAGAGTAATAAGATTTTATCCCTACAAAATCAGCTAAGCATGCAGCTTTGACTTCGGCGCTTAGCGACAAGTGTCCCACTCATTTGCAAGTGCCTGTAACTTATGGTAAACGTTGGTAACCACTGGTAACCATTGTCAACTGCTGCAAACTGCTGTAAACTACAGTAAACCGCTACCAACTGCATGGGCTAAGCCAATCAAGCACACCTCAAGTGCCTCGTGCTCATTCGTGCTCATGATAAGGTGCCAACGTGAGCTCATGTCTGTTTTCTGCGAGTGTTCTGCTCACCCACTGCCAAGTGCCTTGCACCATGTCTGATTCCCACGAGCCATCTCTTATGACCTACGCGTCAAGGACTCGCCCGACATCCACGACGAGTGGGCTACTCTCGTAAGAAGCTCCAAGCATGTGTCAACACCCACTTGTGATGCTTCCTATGACATCACTTGGGTTGGAGCCTTGATGAGCAGTCCATATCTTCACCGTGCCATCATGCCACTCAAAGGTAAAGGGCTTACATAAAGCCACCTCGGGGAGGATGAGATATCTTGACAGGCAGTCAACGACCACCACCATTAAAATCTTTATCACTTAATTTCTACTTTATCATGTAAGAGCTCCAATTTGATCTCTTTTTTAATTAAACATAAAAAATATTTTTATAATTTATAATATTAATTTTAAAAATAAATAAAATATTTTAAATTATTTATTTTATAACATTATTATATATCATCATTTTTTAAAATGCCAATAAAAATAAGATCAATAAAAATTATAATAACTTTCTTAATTTGCTTGCTTATGTTGGATGTTTGATCTCAAAGTGTTGTAGAGAAAATTGATCCCCTCGGTCAAAAAAAAAAAAAAAAATCCTTTCTCTCCATAAAAATACCCATAATGATTCTTTTAATTGTTTTAGTATTTCAATGATCGCGAAGACTAGAACTCCTTAAAGGTGTTTCTTCTCTCTTTTGATTTTTTTTTATTATTAAAATTCCTTAAAAGAGTGTCTTCTCTTTTTTTATTTTTTCGTTTTATATATTATTTTATAAATTTTATGTATTATTTTATAATTTTTATACATTATTTTACATATTTTATGTACCATTTTGGAAGCTCAAAATATTAGTTTATAAGTTTCATACATTTTTGACAAATTTTTTTAATATTTTTTAATAAGTGATGAAGATCATAATTTTCAATGTCACTTAAAGAAATTTTTATTTAAAATTAAAAAAAGCTAAAAATAATCAAAACACTAATTTTTTAATATTTTTAAAAGAATTTTTGTATGAGAGTATTTTTTTTTTCATTTTATTGAGAAAGTTACTTTGAGAAACTTTAATAACATATTTATTTATCCTTAATTAGAATATGCAAAAATTATAGCGGATAAAAATCGAAATAGACAAATATTAAAAAATAAAATTTAAAATAAACTGTTTACTTGATTTTTAAAAATCAAAATTAAAATCCTATTCATATTTTCACTTCGATTGAAAATTGAAATGAAATATAACAATTTTATTTTTTAATTAAAAAAATATTATATATTCTAATAATTCTAGTTTTAAAATAATATAAATAAATATTACTTAAAATTATATTTTTATAAAATATATTAAAAATATTAAATATTTATTTTTATTTTAATAATTATTAAATATATTTTTAAAAGTAAATAATACATTTATATTATTCATCAACATAAATATGAGCGACAATATATAATCATCCATCAATACAATTTTAAGTCATATATAAATATGAAATAAAATTTCAAATCAAAAATATAAAATAAAATATAAAATATGAATATAAAATAAAATCTAAATTATCAATATAAAATAAGTTTGAAATCATAAATATAAAATATGAAAAATAAAATAATAATTTAATTTAAATTTTAGAATTAATATTTTAATTGAATAAAAGGCTAAAATTGTTATTTTATTTTTTAATTTTAAATTTACATGAAATCTACATATTTAGCGTTTTATTTTATAATAAAATCAATAAAAAATAAAAAAATTATTTTAATTCTCTACAATTTTTTACTTGTGATTAATAAACACATCATAAGAGTTATTATTTAAAATAAACTTTTAAATCGACTTCAATGTGATAGTACAATAACTACGCTACAGCTAGCCCAAAGCCTTGGAGCCCATGGTCCAAGAAACCAGTGAACTGAACGTCTGAACCGGCCAAACCGCCGGTTCAACTACTATCCTGTCATTCAAAATTACCTTTCAGAGAGATAAAAGCTTCATCCGAGCAAAACTAGTGACACTAAGCTACTAGTCTTGTGTTTAGACTCATCAGGTGCAGAGAGATCAGCTAGCAAAGGAGGGAGAAACAGAGAGAGCGGAGATTCAAGAATAGATAATGGTGAAGCTTGGCTTTGCCTGAAACTAGCATATGTTACTTTTATGAAGTCTAGGGTTTTGCTTTCTCTCATTTTGATTCTTTGAGTTTGTGATATTTGCAGGGAGATTCCACCGAAGATCTCGAGCCTTTATTCGATTACAGTAGCGTTCAGCCTCTCAATTTCTTTACTATAGACGGTAACTTCGATTTCCATTCTATACTCTCTCTCTCTCTCTCTCTCTCTCACACCCACACACACACACACACATATACATTCCCTCTTTGTCTGATGAAAAGGGCAGCCTCTGAAAGAGTACGAAGATCCAATCAACTATTAGTATTTCTCAAATCTTTCCACAGGAGAAGATGAGAGTCTTAATTCTCTACTTATCCAAGCTTAATGGGTTATTGTTCTTGGTAACTTCTGATAAATCTGTAAGCAATGTATTGAGATATCCTTTTTTTCTCCTTAGATGATGATTCGGATGCATCGCCATCTTCATTGCCCAAGAGAAGGAAGCTTCCAGAACCTGTAGTAAGAACCTTTTGTCTTAATATCCATGTATAACCTTTTATGTGGCCACAATTTTGTTTCAATAAGATGCAAATTTTAGTGGAAAACATGCAGTATTCATTTTTTTTTTAAGTCTTTTTATTCTGAGTAACCCTTGGGATAGTCTGAAAAGGTAGACGAGGATGTGAAAGTGATAAAAGTGGTGGATTGTGAGGAGGAAGAGGATTGGCTACCCCTTCCACCAAAGGTTTCCCATGATCTTTCTGATCAGCTTGGTGAGGATTCAACCATTAAGGAATTGAGGTATACTGGTGTTAACGTGCTAAACAATTTCTGGTTTTGGGAGGCTTTACTTGATTATATAGCATGTTTCTCTGATTTGCTGGTTTGTCATATTGTCAGTCTATATCATTTTGGGAGCCGTATTTTTTCGTTTAAGGTTATATGATTCTTAGTAGTTATTTTGTTATATTGTCAAATGAATAATCAGCATTCTAAAGACATCGAATGGTCTCAGAAGAATCTTCTAGTGGAGTTTAGCCCGTTAAAAAGTGGTCCTGCTGAGTTTAGTAGAACTTAGGTGGCTGTAAATGCTGTAATGTTAGTTTTCTAGCGAATTTTGTATGCGTATGAAGTGAATTAGTGATTTTATTGGCATGTTATGCCAACTTTTCATGTGCTGACAGTGGTAAATTTCAACGATGAAGTCTGTTATTAATATCATTATGTTAACATATCATTATGGTAACTTTGGTGTTACTATTGACATTCTATTTAACTCATATATGCTACCCAAAATGTAGGTTAAAGAGGCAGGAGCTTTTGACATTTGCAAAATCAGTACAAAATGTTTTCCGAGAGGTGGACGAGCCTGCAAAAAGAGAACTGGATAGATCATCCCATTCTTCCATAGAGGCAGTTGCTGGGCAACCATCAAAGCTTCCTTGTGAAAGAGCTAAAATTGTTATATCCATTCAGGACAAAGATGGACAAAAGCAATTTCGTGTGTACATGGTACATTATTCTGCAGATTGTTTGGACTTATTTAACCTGTGGGGTGTATTGTTGCATGCTATGCATTTTTGTTTTTGATCATATGGCTGGAATTAATTTGGACAGGAGGTCATTTGTGGCAAATAGTAAATATTTATGATTCTGATGTACGAAGAAAGCATTAATGAAGGCATTAATAGCTGTAACTTGTATGATAATAAATGAAATGGATGCCAGGGTGCATTTATAACTAAAAATATTTGCTAAGTTAAGTATGCACCATAAAGAATCTGTGATGACAATGAACTACACATAATAAATATGAGGAGCAAGGAGAATGATAAGTAGTCAAGAATGATTAAGCAACACAGGTAATTAAAGAGAGGTGATATGGATGATTGCTAAATTGTCCCCTTAAAGTTCTCCTTGAGCTGGGAACTGCTCCATTGAGCTTTCAACTCATTTGGTAAGGAAGTTAGTGGATTAAGATTGCCAGTGTTAGTTTTATAGATTCATTAGGTATTGTTATTGTTATTGAGCTAATTAAATTTAGTCCATTCAGAAGCAACAATTTCAGAAGCTGGGGTTCAGTATGTATGTTAAAATCAAATGCTTGATTTGGAGGATGTGGTTGCTGTTTGTTGCTTGTCTTCTTCAAGTATAGAGCTCCTTTATGTCTGTGTTTTCTGTTCCTATCTTGTTTTATTTAATTTCATGATTGATAAGAGGTATCAGATTCTCTTTACTCTGTTAATCATAATGGGATGCTTTAGCTTATGTTTAATTTATCAATCTTTTCATATAGATTTCATCTCTTTTTTTCTTTCTGCCATTTATTTCTTTTTTCTTCTTTCAATTTGCTCATATTTTCAGCCTAATTTCTAATATGCCATAGTGTTAGAGTGAATATGAATTCTTCTTTCATCTGTTGATGGGTTAGTTCTGCTATTTTTCATAGGATGATAAGCTTGAACGGCTGTTTAAAACGTATGCCGAGAGAGTTAAGCTTGACCAAGAAAGCTTAGTATTTTGTTTTGATGGCGACAAAATTAATGCAGAAGCAACCCCTGCTAGCCTTGGGATGGAGGATGATGACATTATTGAAGTGCACTGGAAGAAAAGCTGATCAAGGTATGTCACCGTATTTCCCTTGAAACTACCTTATATTGGTTTCTTTTCTGGAAATACATTTTCTATTGTATTTTCAGTCCTCAATACATTTTGAGTTTGTTGATTGGCTGTATTGAATTGAATGAAATATATGGCCTAGTTTCTAATTGTTTATATCTTCTGTTCTCATAACTGATGTCTAATTTCAATAATGCCACCTGAACTTCTTCAGGATCTCATTTGTTCTTTTTTTTTTCCCTTACTGCTGCAGTGGTTCAGGTGCTTACCTCAGCTATGGTGCATAAAAACTAAAAAGCAAAAACCAACTCTGCAATTTTTGTTTCAGTCTTGCAAGTTTTGTGACGATGTAAAATGATATTGCGGATTATACTTAGTGTTAGTGTTGCTGTTGTGTTTTAGTTGTTGCTATTGTACAGCGCCTTTTATACTTTTGAAACTATTCTTTAAGAAAGAATTATTTATGGAAAGAGGTGAGATAAGAAGCAGATCTGCATGTTCTCTTGTGTCCTGATATTTTGTTTTATTTTTTTGTTCTTCCTAACAGAAGGATTACTGTCTAATTGTTTCCATCGAAACATAGACTTTCATGCATTGTTCTATTTGCATCCACTTGTGAAGTCCCAATCCAGAAGATCTTTGCTTTTTAATGAAGCCTTTGGTGGCTGTGGCATGAGTCGGTAGGCCTGCCTCCTGGACTTTTGAAGACTCTGTGTGCAGAATGTACCAGTCAAGCTTTCCCCTGTCTGTTAGTGGTGCAAATGGGCTATGGATTTGTCTAAGTTCAAACCCAACCATAAAAAAATCCTGGGTTTCGGGTGCAGGCAAATGCTTTTATATCCTCATTTGGGTACATTTTGTTAGGTAGATACCAGGCGTCTAAGAGTGCCTTTTGATCTTCGAGAACAACACTGAACAGGATTTGAAAGTTGTTTGCTTCCTTTGCCAGAAAAATATGCAGACTTCCATTTGGTTCATGGAAATTGATAATGCGCATAAAGATTATGTGTAGTTTGTGTGGGATTGATCAAGATTTCTATCCACAATTCTTTCTTAATCTGCATCATCTGTGTTTATGCAAAGAGGAGCCTGTTGAGCTTTTCAGATTAATGAATCATGGTTACCATACCTGGTCTAGTGGGGACAAAAATAGTGAGTAGGAATTTATGGGCTCCTAATCATTCAATGCCATGGAACCCATTCCAAATTTTTTTTTTGTTTTTTTTCAAAAATAGTTTCATATATTAGATTCAAATATTAGGATTACAAACATGGCCTGATAGATAATTCAATGGAACTATTTCGTACCTAATACTAAAGGAAAGTAAGCCATTCTGTAAGCTGCCTACATTTGCATTTTTTGGTGTGTTTGAAAGAAAAGGACGCATAACTTGAAGTCAAGTGAATGATATCCATATAAAGTCCTTCTCGTTCATGCATGGTCTTGTTGCTCTTATGAATTTCTTGTATGGCTAGGAGGTAATTATTCTCTACCCAAATCTGTTATTGGAAAAGCTCAATGAAGTTTTTAACCGATTGTTGATAGCTGGTAATTCATTGTAGAGGGCAGAAGAAAAGTGTTTTCACTTGTGGCAACTACACCTATTGTGTTACTCTTATGAATTTCTTGTATGGCTAGGAGGTAATTACTCTCTACCCAAATTTATTATTGGGAAAAGCTCAATGATGTTTTCAACCCATAGTTGATAGCTAGTAATTCATTGTAGAGGGCAGAAGAAAAGTGTTTTGACTTGTGGGGACTATACCCAATGTGGCTTGCTTGGTTGCTGCCTTATAAGGCATTCGTGTTTAGTTTGACCATCCATCTTGGTGGGTGGTGCCATCGTACTTTTTTGTTGGCAGCTAAGGGGTGGACTTCCGTATTTTTCATTTCTTCAGGTTTCCATTTGACTTTCTTAGCTATAGGTAATCCATGTGTCAACTCAAAGTAAACTTTGTTCCTATTTAGCCAAAAGCCTTTACAATAATTGAAGAACATTTCAGTACTATCCTTTGAAGTTCAAAAGTAAAGATCTTTGTCCACTAGTCTTTATCAATGGTTTAAGTTTGCAAAGTTCCCATACTTTGATGTAGGGCTTCCCATACCCTTACACTGAAGGTGCACTTGAAAAATAGGTGGTGCAGGGCTTTTGAAGAAGAGTCATTAAAAACAGCTTTTGCCCACCAATATTCCCCGATTATAGCTCTTTGTTTGAGTAAGGAGTACTCCCTCGAGCATTCACCATGCAAAGACTTGGACCCTTGGAGGTGTTTTTTTCTTTCATATTGCTCTCCATTGTTTAATCATGGAATCTGGCACAGGACCACTTTGTTAAGTAGCTATTTGGTTACATGATAGCTAGATTTTATTGTATATTGCCCATTGGTTGTAGCTGCCCATATTAGGTTGTCTTTCATTGGCATGGTATTAAGAGGAATTTTCAACACTGCTGAAGCTTCTTTTGAGCTGAAAACTTCATTCACCATCACTAAATCTCGCTCTTTAATCCCGTGATTGATTAGGTTGTGAACCAACAATCTTTTAAGATGAGGAGATAGTAGGGGTGAGGCTCTAAAGTCCAAGAGTCAAGGGATCCATCTGTTAGTCCACACAACCATGTAGTTACCATCGCAATCCTCCATCTTGAACCCTTATTAATCACCTTTTTACCCATTAGCATGCTACACCATGCATAAGAGCTATTACCCTTCTTTAGGGCTGCGTTTTGGGCTGGCATACAAGAAATATTTACCTTTTAGAACCTAGTAACATAGTGATTCTTTTGATTGGATCAACTTTCACCATTGCATCTCTAGTAGAGCTAAATTGAAAACCTCAAAATTTTTAAAACCCAATCCACTGTTAAGCTTTGATACGCATAAATTATCCTAGGATTTTCAAAGCATCTTCTTAGTTGATCCTCATTCTTCCCACCTATGACCGACAATTGTCATGTTGAGTTCATGCAGGAAGGATTTAAGAAGGTGAAAGTAGTCCACTATGTAAGTAGCGAGTGCTTGAGCTACTACTGCCCTAATTAGGGCCCTTCGACTAACTTGAGATAACACTTTTGCATTCCAAGTTTCTAGTTTAGCACAAAGACGCATCTTGATTCCAATTAGCTCACTTTGCTTTGAATGTCCTAGTATCATAGGGATACCAAGGTGGGATTTCATTCAAGAGATGTTTTAGACACCCAATAAAGCTTTAATAGCAGCTTGTTACTGTACCAAGACATTTGTGCTAAAGTAGATATCGAAATTATTGGATTGATTTCCTACCTTGAAGGCTATACATATTGCTTTAGTAAGTTCAAAATGGGATGACCTTCCTCTTCCTTACCCTGAAGAACTATAGGCTATCGTCAATAAATAGAAGATGAGATATCCTAAAACCATTTCTTACTTTTGTAATGGCCCTTATTTATTTGATAAATTCACTCGTTGTAGCAAGGAGGAGAAGCCTAATGCATACAACAACTATAAGTATGAAAAAAAGGGATCACCTTATCTCAAACCTTTGCTTGGCTAAATCATCCCATGTTGTTGTTAACTATTAATCATGATAAGATATGAAATAGATTGGATGCATTCCATGATCAATTGGAGATAGTGTGCAGGAAAACCAGTAACTCTCATAATCTCCTTTAGGAATACCTCTTTAATGCGGTCATAATCCTTGTTCACATCTAATTTGGGTGCTAGTTGTCCATTGGAGCCTCGTTATCTTATTTTCATAGAATCTAGGGTTTCATAGGTAATCAGTGAATTACTATTGATTTGCCAGCCTTTTATAAAAGCTGACTAATTGGGGTTGATGAGAGGTAGTAACACTAGTTGAAGTCAATGTATTAGGACTTTGGATACTAGCTTATAGATGACAATGCACAAGCTAATAGATCTGTAGTCCATTGGGAATGACGAGTTTTTAACTTTCGGTATTAAGGCGATGTTTGTATGGTTGATCTTGGTTAAGGATCCACCATTATTCAAGAAGTTACAAACAACATTGGCACTTCCTATCTAATTGTACTCTAGTATTGCTGGAAGAAAAATGATTCCATCCGTTTGGCCCAAGTGCCTTGCTAGGTGCCATTTGTTTGAGGGTATTGAAGACGTTAGCTTCAGTGTACCTTTTGCTTAAGAGAGCTTGTTGGGATAGGTCAAATCTTCCTCTATTGTTTGGCACATATTAGTGACTTTAAAAAGCCTTGAGGAAGAGAATAAATTTGTGCAATATTTTATGAAGACTTTGGCAATATTTGTCTCAGTATAAACCTAAAAACCATTCTTGTTTTTAACCCTAGAGATTCTATTAGTTTGTCGATGCCCTAATGTCATTGAGTGAAAAAAATTGGTATTCTAGTCTTTTCCTTTAAGCCAGTTAGTTTTGGATCTCTATCGTCACATGAGTTCTTGCTTGCGCAATAGCTCATTGAGATTCTTTGTACAAGCTTCAACCTTACTTATGTCTTCACCTCCCTCTACTGTTTAATAAGCTACCAAGTTCCTTCTGTTACAGGTTTATTTGATATGATAGGTTACCAAAGACTTTTTGATTCCAATCCAAAAATGCATTCTTACAAGTAGCTACTTTGCATTCAATCTTAACAATATCAGAGTCTGTTAATGAGGGGCCCCAACTATCAGTCAATGCTTTTTCAAAGGTTAGGTGCACCATCCACATGTTTTCAAACATGAACATCTTCCTTAGTCTTTGACAATCGGCTTCATTAGAGAAAAGAATGGCTAGGTGATTAGGTAAAGATATAAGAAGATGATACTCATAAATATTAGTGAAAAGTTTCGACCAGGCATTGTTTGCTAACCTTCTATCCAACCTTTCTTGTATCAGTGTAAACATCAAAGTGAATCTGGTACCCGAGAAAAAAAGACTCATGCAGTCGTAGTCAGTAATGGTCTCAATAAAATTAATCATTTGTCATTAAGGGCGAAGCATCCTCTTAATTTCTCATTAGGGGAAGTGATCTTGTTAAAGTCACTTGCACACATATAGGGGAGCGAAGATTGCGAATGCAGAAGTTGTAACGAGGTCCATGATATGGCATGTTCTTGCATATTGGGGTGGCCATGAAACCCAATAAAATGCCATTTCGACTATTAGCTTAAATCAAGGACATACATATCAATATAATTCTTCAAATAGGACTTAAAAGTGATTCTTACTTCATCTTGCCAAAGTAGTGCCAAGCTACCACTTTCCCTTCCCTGGCCACCGCAAAACAGCTTTTGGAAGCAAGCTTCACCTACAACATTTCCATTTAGGGACTTGTATTCTTTTTGTTGAGGAACATTGTATTGCCTAACCATCCTAGTTTAGTTCACAAATTGTCCAAAGGGCTTCTAAACCTCAACAGTTCTATCCAATTCATGGATCTTAGCAGGGTAACATAGTTATAGCCTTCGACAATGAAGCTTCAGTAGTAACCTTGTTCTTAGTATTGTCTAATCGGATCATTTTGGAGTTTTGTTCTAAGTCTGTGTCAATCTTATTAGTAGCCATACCTTTTCGTTTGCTATCCATTTCGATTTAAGAAAGCTCTGTATGTTGTTGACTTTTGGTCATTACAAAATGTTTCCATTTTACATCATGTTTCTTGTTAATAGCTGATAATGAGCCTTAGAAGTTTTCACATATGCATAGTCTGCATGGGCATTGTTGGTTGTAATATGAGTTATTGAGGAAATGAGATATAATTAGGTCAGATGGCCTTTAACTATGATAGTCGTGTTTGTATTTGCTAGAATCTCAGTTCCATACAACTTTTATTTTTAGGGAAAAAATGCCTTGTAGCAACCAAATATGACTCCTTTAATTTTAGAGTGGTATCAGCCACGATCTCCTTAATTTCATGTTTCAAGATTTGCTTCACATTATCAGGAGTTGCTTGTTCAATCAAACACTTAAGATTTGCCTGTATTCTTTCCATAGTACTTAAGATATGGTGGTTAATGCTAATATATTTTTCGCCGAGATTGTAATTGTTTAACAGATCATGTTAACCCATATTGGTGCTAGAATTTAAGGGAGATTACATTGCTAGTAATGGAGTTGCAGAAAAACCATTGTGCTCTGCTTTCAATCTTTCTATGTGAACTAAATTATGTATTTGTGCAGGTCCATTAGCTCTCAACCAAGACCATACTCCTTATGACTCCGATCATTTTTTTCAACATTGGATGTGTAGAGGCATTCTCGTTCTTGATGATCTAACAACCCACAATCATAGCAAAGATTTAGTAACCGCTCATAGTTGAAGAAAACAATATGTTTTTGATCCTTATGGAGTGTTGTACGGTTACTTCTCTTTAACCATTTCAAAAGATTAATTAGCACTCAGACCCTCCAACTATAGTGTTCATATATAATAGTGGCAGTCCATGAATTTGTACCTATAATGAGTACCAATAATTCATGGAGGTTTTATCTACTGAGGAGCACACTTCATAGTGCTTCAAAACAAGCAAAAATTTATTGAACAACCATGGCTGGCGTAGGAGTACCCTCATCTTCTTTTTTGGGTCACCAAACTAGAATCTAAAGATTTTATTGCTCATTATTCGCACCTTATGCCAAGGACAATCTTCGTACTTTGGGTAAAACTGATTTTATTGTTTTAATATTACATTTTCGTTTTCATAAGAGCTTCCCTAACAAGTAAGTCTTATTAGCTTAAATTGTCTTGGTTGCCTAATCTCTTTCTATAGGCATATCATATTGTTCCTCGTTTATTAGTGATAGCTTTCATCATAATTTATCCATGTCTCCTCCATTTGAAACAAGTCTTAGGGTTTACAGAATAATGGCCACCAATTGTGAGCCTATCCGATGTAAAGAAGACAATATAAGACAACTCTAACACAACTTGCAAGGATCAAGACTAATTCCTTAGAGATTAAAACCCTTAAGGCTCAAACTCTAAGAGAGACTCACAAAATGGATGATTTGAAATGGGAAGATGGGTTAGCTTTTTAGACTTAGAACCATCTTCTCACATAACACAAACACTCAACTATCACTTGCTTGAAAAAGAGTCCAATGAAGATAAAGGAAATTGACCGCTTTGACTTAAAATTTTTTTTCTTCTTATATAACATTCAAAATCATTCTTTTAATTTGATTAAAACATCTTTCAAAAAAGTAATTCTCCTGATTTTTTCTCTCATGTATTATTTGTAATTTATGTTCATTATTTTATAAATTTCATGTATTATTTTGAAAGTTTATAGTATTAATTTACAAGTCCCATGCATTATTTGATGAAGCCTTTATATATTTTTCAATGGATGGTATAGATCGTAATTTTGATATATATATTTTTTAAGAAAAGCTTATCAATTTAGCTTAAAAAATTTCTCTTCCCATAAAAATATCCACAAGTAGTATTTTTACTTTTTTAACACTTGAATAATTATGGGGATCAAAAAACGCTTTTAAAGGTGTCATTTACATATTATGCCTTCTTTTTTTTAATTTCGTTTTTTATATAATTTTTTATAGGTCTCTTATATTATTTTGTAATTTCTATACGTTATTTTATAGATTTTATGTATTATTTGTAAGCCAAAAACATTAGTTTACAGTTACAATATATTATTTGATGAAATCTTTTTAATGAGTGGTAGAGATTGTAATTTTGAATGTCATCAACGAAGTTTTTCATTCGAAATTTAAAAAAAAAAAACGTTAAAAACAATCAAAACACTAACTTTTAATATTTTTAATTAACTACGGCTAATTGTGAGGTCAAGAAAATTTTGGTTAATATAGTACGTTCTACATATGTATTATATTATAAAGCAAATAAAAAATTGGAAAGCTCATACGAATGCCTGCAAGTTTTGGCATGTCGCTCACTATTTTTGAAGGAAAAGGAGGTTTGTGTTGAAGAAATGATAACATTTGGCATTGGCTATGACAAAGGCAAAAAAAGTCACAAAGACCTTCAATTTTTCAATGATGATCAAAACCATGACAGTTTATAATGCATCAAAAGTTATTGTTGTTGGGAATTTGACAACCAGATCCTTAGTTGATGGATCAAATATCAAATCTCTGTAACCTGAAAGCAATAATAATAAAAGCAAGAAGAAAGTAAACAACCACAGGAACACAAGATTTATAGTGGTTCACCCTCAATTGAGAGTTACATCCACTTTGCAGCCACTGTAGGAAACCCTTTCATTATGAAAATAGATTACAAGAGAGATAACTGTTTCCCTAGCCTTCACTCTACTAGAATAAAACCCTAGGACTCTTACTCACTCTCTCTATTGTGATGTTTACATGGGTAAAAGTCTCCCCTTTATATAGTAGAGCCCAAGGCCAAAAAGATAGATGTGTGAGAATCTCAAGATATCCTTTTTGATAAGTATATACTCTTTTGGATGAGTATATTCCCTTTCAGATAAGCATATATATCTTTTAGATAAGTATATGCCCTCTTAGATAAATATATATCTTTTCAGATAAATATATACCATTTTGTGGATAAGATTGTCTCCACACATACTCAACAATCTCCCACTTGGAGACTAATTCATTATCTCAATTGTTTCTTCCACCTGCAATGGCCATGACTTCCCAATCAGCAGCTGAGAAGCCCCACTGAAGTTGTACACAACTTTAGTTTTTCGATTGTAACAACCTTGGTTAGCATATCAGCTGGATTCTGACTTCCTTGTATCTTTTCGAGTGACAAGACACCATCTTCCAAAGCTGATCTTATGAAGTGATATCTGACTTGTATATGCTTCGTTCTAGCATGATACATAGGGTTCTTTGCCAAGTGAATGGCACTTTGGCTGTCACAATGCAACATACCTTTTTCAAACCTGTGCCCCAGTTCATTTAAGAAAGATAACAACCATATCATCTCTTTGCTTGCTTCTGTAAGAGCAACATATTCAGCCTCTGTGGTCGAAAGTGCAACTATCTTTTGTAGTTTAGACATCCAACTGATTGCAGTACCACCCAATGTATAAACATACCCTGTAGTACTTTTTCTGCTGTCGATATCACCAGCCATATCAGCATCAACATAACCATGCAAGCCCATATCTGTTTTTCTGAAGTACAAAGCAAAGTTTGCAGTGCTCTTCAAATACCTGAAGATCCACTTAACTGCTTCCCAGTGTTGCTTTCCTGGATTGCTCATATACCTACTAACAACTCCCACTGCATGTGCTATGTCTGGTCTTGTACATATTGTGGCATACATTAAACTCCCAATAGCAGAAGCATAAGGCAACTTGCCCATATATGCAATTTCATCATCAGTTGACGGAAACTGACTCTTGGATAGTCTGAAATGACTAGCCAAAGGTGTACTCACTGGTTTGGCACCATCCATTCTGAATCTAGTAAGCACTTTATTGATGTATTTCTCCTGAGATAGCTTGAGAATTCCCTTTTTCCTGGTGATTCTCATCCCAAGGATTTGTTTGGCGGAACCCAAATCCTTCATAGCAAACTTCTTTGAAAGCTTACTCTTTAATTTCTCTATCTCATGCAAATTAGCTCCAACAATTAACATATCATTAACATACAATAACAGTATAATGTAAGAGTTATCATACCTCTTAACATAACAATAATGGTCTGCCTGGCATCTTAAGAAACCATTGTCACCCATGAAGTTGTCAAACTTCTTGTACCACTGTCTTGGAGCTTGTTTTAACCCATACAAACTTTTCATAAGTTTGCATACCATTTTCTCCTTACCTTTGACTTCAAATCCTTATGGTTGTTTCATGTAAATTTCTTCCTCCAACTCACTATGAAGAAAAGCAGTTTTTACATCCATTTGCTGCAGATGCAAATCTTCCTGAGCCACTAACCCAAGCACTATTCTGATTGTAGTCAACTTAACCACTGGGGAGAAAATCTCTGTGTAGTCAATACCTTCCTTTTGTTGAAAGTCTTTAACTACTAACCTTGCTTTATATCGCTTGTTGCCATCATGTTCTTCTTTTATCCGGTAAACCCATTTATTCTGCAAGGCCCTTTTTCCATGTGGTAGTTCTGTCAACTCCCATGTTTGATTACTCATGAGAGAATTCATCTCATCTTTCATGGCTAACTCCCACTTGATTGATTCATCACCATGCAAAGCTTCATCAAAACTCTCTGGTTCACCCCTATCAGTCAACAAGATGTAGTTCAGAGATGGTGAAAATCTCTGTGGTGGTCTCACAGTCCTGGAAGATCTTCTCACTTCTGTCACAGGAGTGGTTGGTTTTACCTCTGGAGCCATACTTTCTTGATTTTGCTCAGCAATGTCATCTTCAACTTCCTCAACATTCTGTTGCAACTGATTCACTGGAATGTCTCTCAAGTGGATCATTTCAGGCCTTTTTGCCTCAGAATCTGTTACTTCTGAACTCTTGCCCAAACTATCTTTGTACAGAACTTGCTAATTGAAGATTACATCCCTGCTCCTAATGATCTTCCTGTTTTGGCTATCCCAGAAACGATAACCAAACTCATTGTCACCATATCCAATAAAAAATTATTTTTTTGATTTAAGATCAAGTTTTCCTCTAGCAGCAGCATCAATATGGATATATGACAAGCAACCAAATATTCTTAGAAAAGATAGGTTTACCTTTTTGCCACTCCAAACCTCATCAGGTAATCTGCAATCCAAAGGAACTGAAGGACCTCTATTGATTAAATAGGCTGCAATGTTAACTGCATCTACCCAAAATACCTTGGGCAACCCTGCATGCATTCTCATGCACCTTGCACGCTCATTCAGTGTTCTGTTCATCCTTTCTGCAACACCATTCTGCTGAGGTGTACTTGGAGTAGTCTTCTCCATCTTGATCCCATTGTCAGCACAAAACTGTTTGAAATCCCCATCAATGTATTCTCCACCATTATCAGATCTCAAACACTTAACTTTAAGATTAGTTTCATTCTCAACCATGGCTTTCCATTTCCTGAAAGCATCAAATACATCAGATTTATTCTTCAGAAAATAAATCCATACCTTTCTGGTTGAGTCATCAATGAAAGTCACATAGTAGCTAGATCCCCCAAGAGACGTCACAGTCGAAGGCCCCTATACATCTGTATGAACTAACTCTAGTTTTTGCTGCTTCAACTGCTTTCCTGCTTTGGAGAAGCTGACCCTTTTCTGTTTGCCAAGGATGTAGCTTTCACACAACTTGTGCTCTACAGATTTTAAATCCGGCAAATTACCATTCGCCACCATGACCTTCATTCCCTTTTCACTCATATGCCCAAGTCTGCAATGCCACAAGTCAGAGTTCATACCAGTGTCAACAGCAGCCACTGTATCCTTACAACTTGAAGTCATATAGAGGGTTCCAATTTTGCTTCCTTGAGCAACAACCATGGCACCTTTGGTAACTTTCCAAGCATTATCATTGAAAGTCACCCTATGCCCTTCACTATCAAGCTGTCCAACAGAAATTAGACTTTTCATCAACTTTGGCACATGTCTCACCTTTTGAATCTTTCAAATATTCCCATTTGGCATCTTCAATTTAACATCACCCATACCAACAATATTCAAAGGTTCTCCATCAGCAAGATAAACCTTCCCAAAGTCTCCAGCAACATAATTTTCTATTATTTTGCCATATGCAGTGGTATGAAAAGATGCCCCAGAATCTAAAACCTAAGACTCAAGAGGATTATCAATAGCCAAAAATAAAGCATCATCTACCTCATCTGTTACAGCATTTGCAGTGTCATCTTTATGCTCACCTTTTTTCTTCAGTAAGCGACAGTCTTTCTTCATGTGGCCCTTTTTCTTACAGTTCCAGCATTCCAGATTTCTTCTAGATCTAGATTTGCTTCTTTCATTCCTTGACTTAGATTTTCCCTTATTGCGATCAGAGTTTCTGTCACTTTCTCTTCCCCTGTTTTCAACATTTAGGGCAGAATTTGCAACTGATGTTTCACCTGAATCAATCCTCCGAATCTCTTCTGCAAGAACTCGATCACGAATATCATTGAAGTTCAATTTTGAACTCCCAACAGAATTGCTCATCGCTGCTCTCATGGGCTCCCAACTATTTGGCAACGATGCCAATAGTATCAAGGCACGTACCTCATCATCAAAGTCAATCTCAACAGAAGATAACTGATTAACTATTGTATTAAACTCATTAAGATGAGTTGCCACAGAATTACCTTCACCCATTTTCAAGTGGAATAGCTTCTTCATGAGAAAAACCTTGTTGTTTGCTGAAGGTTTTTCATACATGTCAGATAGCACCTTCATCAGACTTGCAGTTGTTTTCTCCTTCGCCACGTTGTGAGCAACGTTCTTTGACAGTGTCAGCCGAATAACTCCCAGCACCTGTCGATCAAGGAGATCCCAATCGCTTTCTGAAATTTTTCAGGCTTTTGACCCAAAAGTGGTTCATGCAGCTTTTTCCCATACAGATAATCCTCGATTTGCATTCTGCAGAAGGCATAATCTGTACCATCGAACTTGATGATCCCATGTGATGAGTTTTCTTCGCTACCCATTGCTTTCAATCTTAAAAACCCGAAGCTCTGATACCAGTTGTTGGGAATTTGACAACCAGATCTTTAGTTGATGGATCAAATATCAAATCCCTGTAACCTGAAAGCAATAATAATAAAAGCAAGAAGAAAGTAAACAACCACAGGAACACAAGATTTATAGTGGTTCACCATCAATTAAGAGTTACATCCACTTTGCAGCCACTGCAGGAAACCCTTTCATTATGAAAATAGATTACAAGAGAGATAACTGTTTCCCTAGCCTTCACTCTACTAGAATAAAATCCTAGGACTCTTACTCACTCTCTCTATTGTGATGTTTACATGGGTAGAAGTCCCCCCTTTATATAGTAGAGCCCAAGGCCAAAAAGATAGATGTGTGAGAATCTCAAGATATCCTTTTTGATAAGTATATACTCTTTTGGATGAGTATATTCCCTTTCAGATAAGCATATATATCCTTTCAGATAAGTATATGCACTCTCAGATAAATATATATCTTTTTAGATAAATATATACCCTTTTATGGATAAGATTGTCTCCACACATACTCAACAATTGTGTCAATTCGCCACCTTTCCATATTCCTCAGGAGTGATTTACTCGGATCTAAAACAGTAAGGTAATGTTATGTGACTAAATGGAAAGGGCAGTTAAGGTTGACTTGTCAAATCAATTTTAAAAGTAAAAAGATGTGAAAAAACTTAACTAGGCAAAATCGGTCAAATAATTGTAGGAAACGAGGATAAGAGATGATCCCATGAAAGCAATGAGGATAGAAAGTTATTGCAAATGGAGGAAATTTCCCAGCAAAAAATTCCTCAAGCAATACCCAGCTGTTTTTACATGACCAATAGTTGACATATCAAGGATAGACCTCCATGTGATCGTGCAAAAATTCGGTATAGAATGGGGGGATAGGCTAGTGAATAGAGATGAAGAAGTCTCGATCGAAAAAAAAAAAAACAATAGGGAATAAAACTAAAAGTAAATGCTTCACTTTCCAAGAAGTCCAGTATTCAGATGTCGATTGTGCTACCAATAAAAAGCCAAGTGAAACTCTATCTGTTTGCTATTACTTTTAATATATATCACACGATTATTATCTCTTACGTCTACATAACACCTTTTATTAATTTTAACATATCAACTGTTTTATCTTTAATTTTTTTTAAAAAAATATGAATAAATTTTTAAAAATTTTTAACTATTTTTATATATAATTGAAATTATAGAATAATTTTTTTAAAAAAAATTAAGTAAAAATCTCATAAAACTTTGATATTTTATTTTAAATAATAAATTAAAGCTTAATATTGAAAAAAAATGATATTTCTGATTTGAAAGTAACAAAAATTAACGAAATAATCCTTAAGGTATAATGCCATTAAAAGCGGTAAGGGTATTTTTGAATTTTTTTAATTTCTTGTATAAAAATGACCAAACCACATGTATCTTCTTCCTTCTTTTTCTCTCCCTTTCTTCTTGGGCTATATAAAGGTTATTATCATGTCCTCGTGTGAAGATTCTTCTTCTGTGAAAGCTAGCGTGCTACTTTATCAAAATCATGACTATTAGAGAGTTGGGCATCGAAGCAATCTACCCCATTACACTATTTTATGCAAGTGGCAGCGAGGCTATGCTTGCAAGCCTTTCATTGTTAAAGTCCATGACACAATGATGTCACTTTCCGACGTTTCTTTGAACATGTCTTTTTATATAAAGAAATGTGACCAACCTATCGAAACTTTGTTCAATTATAATATAGAGGTTAAATGAATGAAATCAACAAAAAGGATTTAAAAATAAGTTAATTTGATCGAAATTTTTTAGGTGAGGCATATAGATTTTTCAAAAGAAGAACGATCGGAGAAAAACCAAAAAGGTATTAATGATGAAGAAATGGAATGAAAAAAGAGAAACGAAGGAAGAAAAGAGAGAAACAAAACAAAAAATAAAAAAATAATTTTTATTTTTATTTTGTTATTCTATTTTAAAACTCAATTATTGTTGACATCATTATTCAAATATTAAATTAATATTTATCTCGATCAATATAATAATTTTCAAATTTATTTCGATTGTTATTATATATTATAATTTAATTTATTATTCAAATTAAACATAAAAATTTTATAAAATTTTATTTTTTATTTTATTTTTTATTTTATTTTTTAATAAAATTTTTTCGCCAAAATCATTTTACCCAAATGTTAATGTCTTTGCTCTAATTGAATTAAATATGGCAGAAGACAGAATCAAGTAAAAACATCCAAAAGAAAATAACTCCATATATGATCGTCTTGAACCATTCAGCTATTAGCCTTCCAAAATCAACACCTAACTGGGGCATCGAAATCTACTGCAGTTGAGCTCATGATATCGTTTGCTCTTGTTCTTGAATATGTGGCCGCCTATGCGTTTTGTACAAAATACCTACTAAATTGAAACTGAACTTACAGATAAACGGCGTATAACAATTGAATCTGATACACTTGAGAATACATTTATGGACAAAACCAAGAGGAAAACAATTCAGTACCTTCTGGTTACATTGTCAATCTCAGAATTGTAGCCTTTGTGTATTTACATGTTGGGTTTATTTGGAACCAGTTTATGTACAAATTCAAGAAGAAAGCAACTCAATAGTTTCCTATCTTGTTGACAGTCAGAATCAACGCTTTGTGTCTTTACATGTCTGTCTTCTACCGTCACTACATCAACTTTAGCTTTCTGAGATGTATATTGAATTTGTTCTCATGCCTGAATCCAACTGAAATGCTTGCTGTAAGAGGGTATAAACAGATGTATAACAATTTATCTACCAAACATCAAAAGTCAAGTTTAGGAGGACATGCAGTAATTAAAATAAAACCACATTCTGTGCAGATCCTCTGACAAATATCTGATCTAAAATTTTATTATATTTGTTACAATCATCATTTTCAATTTTATTTTCCTGGAACTTCAAGTAAATAACCCCATTAAAAAATTGGAATGATGTAAAAACCTGATACTTACAGTTGGGCCTTCTTCCTCTTTCTGTACCTCATCATACCATTTTCCCTGGCATTTGTATTTGCACCCTCTGGGTCAGGTGAATGACATGAAACTTCCTCGCCATTAACTGGGGAAAGTCCATTGTCAAAACAATCATTTTTTATGCTACCAGCATTGAACCTTGACATAGAGGATACAGTTGAACGAAATAGTTGAACTGGGCAAGCAGAACTCATGCTTCTGGCAGAGTCATGAAATTTGGTAGAAGTGTCTCTCTCCATCTGAGGGGGCAGAATAGTGTGAGCAGATGAAGTCATAGAGACATCCTGCCAAGACAGAAAAATGGAACAGAATAAAGGAAAAGAGATCATATCAAACTCTAGATAGATCAATTAACCTGTGGCCGTGATATCCTTTATGGTATGGAAAAAAAAAAAAAGGGATGTTCACCTACTTTAAAGTTCAAGCCTACCCATAGTATGAGCACTTGAAATCAAGAAAATATATGAACGATGAATTTCCACACTTTTCAAAATTTTGTAATATATGTCCTTTATGAAACCATTTATAAATTAAAATCTTCTTTCAAGCTTTCAGAAGAAACAGAGTTTTGAGCATGTGTGTTATAAATTTCAATAGTTACAGTAGAATCATCTATAAGAGAGAGTCATATCAACATACAACGCTTATGTCTAAGCGTAGCCATAAGGCCTGCATGCAACCTTGGAAGGGAAAGAAACTCCATTCAATTCTCAATTGGAAAGACAGGTAACATCCTCGCACCTGTTTACTAGATATGGAAACACCTCCTGGCAGATAAAAATGCTTAACATACAAAGATACCACCAGATATTTAAATGCATCAATGACAAGTTTCCCCAAAACAACAAAAAATTGAATAAAGGTCAGCTTCGAAAAGCCATGACTATTGTTACAAGAAGGTTGCTAGGACATTCAGGTCATAGATATCACTTCTGGCATCTGAAAACTAGGACCCAACCCCTCCCCTTCTTTTTTTGATCAGAGGACCCAACTTCTCCCATTCATTACCAGACAAGAAGGTAATACTTGATAGACTAAGATGGGAAACTTGATACTGTAGACAATATATGTCATACCAGTAATTCAGTTGTTGCCAGTGTGTCACTGTTTACACATAACATTGGTGATTCAAACTTTCATACTTGTCAGATAAAAAGGATGTGCAAGGGCAAAAACTAGTTTGTATTTTTAGTCTGTACATGGATGGACATAACGAAAAGACATGTCAGAAACAAGACAGTACCAGGTGATGCAAAAAACTTCAGCACAGGATGTTAAAACGGCAATGGTAGTTTGTTGTACACTTAATCTATTCTGTCCACAATGAAACTATGTGTTTATCGTACAACTATGATTAATAGGAATTGTCTATTGTCATCAGCATTATTCTATGTTTAGGTATGTGTTTCCTTTAAATATTTTGATTTCAAAGTGATCATTTGCATACCCGAGGACACTTTCAGAAGGCTTTGACAAATAGCAGGCAGAATCCTGCAAACTGCTTATGCTTGTTTGCATCATCTTTTGCAAAATTGGTCAGATTTAATCATGTCTAGAGCGTCCCTGTTACAGTTTTCGTTCATGTTCCGCTATTCATTATCATTTTCCCTTTCATGGGGACGCTGCAATGAAGTGTTAGAGAAAGTATGCAGTGTAAAAACAACATTCTGACAAGCAGAAACCAACCATAGAAAGGGCATGAAAAATGAAAAAGGAAAAGGAAGGACATGATTCAAACCTCCAGTTCTCTAGCATTGCCCTTGTCTGATCTATCAACGGAAATATCATTTGCCACATAGGAGCATGGCAGATGTTTATCACGAAGCAGAGGTCTGGTCGGATGTTGGTCACCTCCAAACAGTTCTTCAAAGTTTCGGAATGTTAGATCAACATCAGGTATGTTGAAATCATCCTGGGAAACAATATCTTCACAAACACCAAGGTCTTGCATATTCTGAGACCATAACTGCAAAATCAATAATAAGTCAGACATGCAATTGCATAGATCGATTTCACATGTTGCCCGTACAAAAATGATAAAACTGCATGTTGCTTGTAGTTGCATACTCATGTATTTGCTGGCTAGATTCTAACTTCAAGAAATCACTCCAGTGCATTTGATTGAGGACAGGAAAGTTTCTAAGGTAAAGATCAGCACAAAAATTTCAAAACAATATTCTGCAAGGTGACTATTTTTGGACTCCAACATAACTTGTCTGTTATCCTTTGAAGGGAAAAAAGCTCCTTCATCAAGGCAAAACCTGCAGCTATGGCACTTAAAGAGGACGAAACTAAATAAATCAGATATCAAGACCATAGGTTTTTGTTGACACAGACATGGTGCTTCTTGGAGTCAACTGACTGCTTCATGTGAACCCTAGTTTGAAAAGTAAAGTAACTAAGCAAATTAGTGAACTTCTTGGAATTTAACAAAGAAACTTTGATTAAAACCTTAAACTAAAATGCAGGCAAAAGAGAATATAGCAACCCGAATGCCTTTTTTACAGAGAAAAATATCAACTTATTCTACATATACAAGCTGATTGTGGGGCTCCCCTAAGCAATCATGGATCATTATTTTGAACAAATAATAAAGGATTTTTTGCTATAAACTTCCAATTGATGACTAGATGATCTGATCACACCTGACTAGACTGATTTGGACTTCTGCATTGCCAAAAGGATTCTCCAGGCATAGAAACCCCGACATTTGAAGAAGATGATAAATTTTCCAGTTGAGAAAATGGTGAAGGCAAAATGTCCAGTTTTTGCTCCTGACCTGAATTTTCACTTTCCTGGAGATCAGTATCAGGATCCTGGAATTGTTGCAAACCCTGATCAGGGTTCTCATCAAGCTCCTCTGAAAGATTATATATTGAAGATAGTATTTCAGTTGGTTCCTGGTGATGTATCAAGGGCAAATGGCTATTCCCCTCAATGAGCTGAAGTCTTTTCAAGTCAAGAATCTGCTGTAAAATAAAGCCATTTTCTTGCTGATGTGAACATCTGTAATATATCTGCAGGATCGAACACGACTTTAACAAGACATATAGAGGCTCCTGTCTTTTTCAGGAAAAGAAGAGAAGAATTTTTCCATAAACTCCTAAAAAAACGTTGAAATAGCTACAGTCATAATGATGCTGAAAATCTGGTAAAAATCAAGATTTAACAAGAACTTCATTTTTAGACTTTACTGCACCAATGACCTAATACCTGGTTCAAACTTCACACATGTTAGAACAAAGATGACAAAATTGCTCTAATTATCAACAGAGCTGCAAAGAAGGATATAGCCACTTAGAAATAGAAGTTCTAGAGCACTAATAAACCGAACATTCAAAAACAAAAGTTATATTTCAGTATTATTAGATCCTGCCCACCTTATGTTGCTGACAGCTTGATCCCATTTCAAATTCAGCACCAGAGACTGACATCATAAAATTCACTTTGGATGCAACTGAAGAAGCTCCAACTTGTGAACAAAACTGCCTTAGAGTATTTTCATCGGTAGTATTTTGATTCACAGCACCACATGAGGTGGACGAATGATGACCATGAACAGCATTACTGCCTAGATCTTTTAATTCAAATCCCCACATTTCTGCAAAATGTTTCGCAGAAGGGCATCCCATGTAACTGCTGACAGCCTGTTTTTGATGTTGGGAAGAGACATCATGCAGGCTGCTGTCACAGCCTCGACACATAAACATCCTATGATCCAAACACTGAATATAAACTGGTCGATATCTACATGCATCACAAAGAAGGGTCCGTAGATGCCGATTGGAAAGTGCATTAGCTGAATGCACCTTTGCATCACATGAGAGGCAAAGATGTGCAGAATCCGCCTGGCAGTAAACAACGGGCCTCAAACCTGTGCAGAACTCACAGAGTTTCTCCATTTCATTATTCTTCCAATAGCAAAGAACACCAAAAGTCAAGACTTTCCTATGTTGAAGCTCCAAACTGGACCCCAAATATCCACTGCCATGATCACCCCATGGTTCCTATAAGACATGCATACTATCCTTTGTAAAAATTGGATCCTAATACAGCTCCCCAACAACTGAAATGGAAAAGTCAGCATGGCCTTCAACACATATTACGGTGAGAATTCTGCTAAACATCCAACAAACCTTAACATATAAGTTTGAGCAACAAAAGAAAGATCCAAGCCTCAATATAAGTGTATTTAATATCTTCAAGCAAGTTACAATCCAAACTAAAGCAGGAAATGAGTCATGATTTTAACATTGGACATAGCAAATTGAAAAAAAGAATTGCTTTTGAAAATGACTTTCTTCCGGATAGTTCAGAAAAGTCATACTGAAGTTTACAAGAAAGCAAGCAGTACCCACTTCCTCACAGAATGACTTCAAGTCTCCAAGTCTACACCAGAAAACACATAGTCAAGCAAATCAAAATACTATGACTAATCCAATAAACATAAGCTGCATTAGGTGCAAGATACAATGACAAAAAAAAATTGCTAATGTTATATGAAGACTTGTCTGAATCTAAAAGCTCAGCAGGAGCAACCACTTTCCCGTGCTTTTTTCAACTGTCTTAATTAATTGAACATTCATCAAACAGTTCATGTTCATAATTCAAGCTTATGGGATACAAAACATACCCATGTAAACCAAGAGAGATCTCTAACTCAGAAACCTAAATTAACATCAATTAACTTCACCTGGATGCATCATTTCCGCCATTAATTCATAGAGAAGCTACAATAAATGTTTACATATAATACATATACAAAAACAACAAAAAGGGAACAAGAAATGTACCCACTTGCTTTTCCGGGGAAGGAGAAGACGCAAAGTCCAAGAGAAACCGAATAATCAGAAAATGGTCAGCTTTGAGATTGAGTTGAGATTGAGTTTCTCCCATTTTATGGTCTAATACTGCCCCTCTCTCTCTCTCTCTCTCTCCCGTCTTAGCCTTTTCGGACTGACGTGTACACGAGAGCATGAACTTTTACTCAGGTGGATGTTCACACGTGGTTAACGGTGGGACCCACAGGCCTTATCCGTGTATATGTGAAATTTGCAACCGTAACGTACGAAGTACTCACCTTATCCATGTATATGTGAAATTTGCAACCGCAAAGTACGAAGTTCTCAATACTCATTCATGTGACGATCTAAAAGCTCACCCCTAACCGCCATGCCTGAGCCCCAAGTGTTGAGGAAGTAGACTATTATTAATTTTGACGGCAATATAATTGATAGTAATAAGCAAAATTGTAGGAGCATACAGTGATCTCATCTATTGCATTTTAAGATTTTAAAATTTCAATTTATTAAATTTATTAAAAAATTAATAATCAATGAAATTTATTAAATCAAATTTATTTTTTAATTGTTTTATTGGCAATTAAATAAATAAAAATTTTAATAAATTAAATTAAATTAATATTAAATTTACATTAAAACATTTAAATGTTTTATAATTATAATTATAATTAATTTAATTTTATCAAATTAAATTTTTCAACAAATTAATTTCTTAAAATAAATCAAACATCATAAATATAACAACAATAGTATAAATTGCATAATAATTTTATAAACAAGAGAAAGAGCTAAAGGATGCAGAAATCTAAATCCTGATTTAAAAAAAAGAGCTAAAAGATGCTTATATAACAACAAAATTATAATAAACAGAAAAGAATAAAATTGTTTAAGCCACATGGAGATTTAAAGTAAGAGCTTCAGCGACAACATTTACAGTAACATTAGTAGTTTCATGTTTGAGAGCTATCACTAAGAGATTTACCTCAAGAGCTTGTAGGTTTGTTAGTTCATATGTCAATTTTGGACCAAACTCCTCGGTATTATTTGCCAAAGAAACCGTCATACCTTTTAAGTAGATAGAATAGGAAACTTCGACAATTAGAAGTGCTATTTGGACCTAATCCAAATCAATATTGAGCATTTTATCCGTGATTTCCTTACAAGCCTTTTTTTGGCTTGGCCAGTATAAAAGAATAACTTGTTCCTTGATCTTGATCTTGTATTCATTGGTAAACTTGAATTCTTTAACGGTTCAAGATTAGATTTCCTTTCAAACTTTCTTTAGTTCTTCTAAGTGCTTCAACATCAGCTCATGTTTAACTTGATCCACCTTTATGTTAGTGTTGGCTTGGATCTAGGCTAACTTGATGCCAGCATTGTCCAACTCAGACTCAACTTTGCTCATATTGTTCTTTAGTATTTCATTCTCCACCATATAGGTGTGGGTTTTATTAACAACATCTTTTGCTCACTCATTTGCTAACTCAACTTCTTTGATGAAGTGGTGTAGCCTGATGCTTATGAAAATTGTATTTATTTGTCAAAATCATCTATGCATTGGGCAACCTATACCATAAAAGGATTAAAAAAAAAAGTTAGATCAAGAAAAAAACAAAATAAGATGAAAGTTTCAGAGACTTAACAAAAAAAGAAAAACGGATAACAAAAAGAGAAAGATAAAAAAAAGAATACTTACCTCCCCAATGCACATCATGGTATTTCCAAGAAACTCTAAATTGTCTTTGGATTTGTATTTCTCCAGTCCTTTGGTAAGATGGACTTATAAAGCCACTCACATCCTTGGCTTGGGTGGTTTAAGATTCCTTTTACTAGCAAGTTCTAATCTAGGAAAAATATATCCTCCCTTTTTGAGCTATGAAGGACTTACCAAGGGAATGAGCAAGGCATTCATTGCCCCATGATCTTGTGGGTTGTTGCTGTTTTGTCTTTCTTTTTTGCAAGCTATTTGCTTGAAGTTGTTTTGGTTTTCTTTGGTGCTGCCGAAGCTGAAGCTGTAGTAATAGTAGTTTGAGTGGACTTGCATTTCTAAGCATCTCTAAAGGTTTGCCTGTTGCTTGAGATTTTGAAGTTAGACTCGTCGTTGTCATAACTAAACTTTTGGTGAAGTCCGATATAATAAAGTTTTTTGTTGTAAAAATTCTCTTTTAGCTAGCTTTGATTTTAAAATTAAAAAAATCAAGAGTCATTACTAATTTTTTTTTATGGTGTGATTAGTTATTAGTTTTGTTTTAAAATAATTTATCATGATACTTCATAAAAAAGTTTTAAACTTAGATCAATCTAATTCTTGATTTTTAAAAATAAATATATTTTTATTTAAAGAATTGAGAATGTGAACCATATTAAACTCCTATCGCTGAAATTTCATTTTTAAAATATGTAATGCAAAATGGAATATTGAAATATTTAAGAATGAATGAATAGCACACAAATAAGAACAAAACTCAAGTAGAAATGATGATCACTAGGATCTTTTTATTCGTTCATAAAGAATCGTTTTACAAATAATAATTAGATTAGAAAGGCTATAAGTGTTAAAAGAGAACTTCTCTTAGAGAATTAAAGAGAGCTTAAGAACAACAGAGAAAATTAAAGAATGCTTGAGAACAATTTTAGCTATAAGAGAGAATGAATTTACGAAGGTCCCTCTACAATGAATTCCAATCTTATTTGTCACGACGATGTCTAAAACTCGAAGTAATGGAAATTCTTTTTGGCTTCGATTGTTAAAATCTTTGAAATTTATTTTTGTCATCTTTTTTTATAAGAATAAAAAATATAAGAATTGTCACCAATCTTTTTTTATAGTGTGATTAATCACCGAAATTATTTTCATGTTTTTTTAAAAATTATTTTGTAAAACAACTAAAAAAAAGTAAAAAATTAAAATCTTTAAAGCAATGGTTTATCTCAATAAGAAATTAAGGTTTAAGATTTGATTATACGTGAGAAAGGATTAGCATTCTCCCAATATCCTAAGATCGATAGTGGATAAATGAAAATGTCTTCCATCATGTGACTCAAAAGAAACTCGAAATGAATTCTCATTCTTAAAGAATACCAAACAATGATAAAGAATACATAACCTTTATAAAGAAACATCCTTTTTTGATAAACTTATAAATGATGAAAATTTTCAATTTTGATTATCATAATGTCTTTATTTTCAAAATGATTTTATTTAATACCAAAGCATTGATTATCACCTTATCTGTGGATCTTGAAGACATGTATTGAAAAAATCTTGCTTTCTTGGAGGAATCAAAGAATGATCAAGGATATGGATTTTGGGCAAAAAAAAAAAAGAATATGAATACATTTATACCCCATTCAAAACGAAATAATTTAGTTTAGATATTAGTGAGAGACTATCATTCATCCCCTTTATTCTGAAATTCATTTTATGCAGAAACTATGAAAATGCAAACATAATAAAACTAAACATAAATATAAAAGAGGTAAGAAATACCCAATAACTTATACGTGCTGCCTATTTTATTAATCTCGCTTCCCGTTATTCCTTTGCTAAAAAGAAAACTCTCAAGTGCTCCTACACTTACTCAAAAGTTTACAGAGTATTTATAGCCTATCTTGCTCTATGAATATGAAATCCTTTCTCCTTAGATCTCAAGTCAATTTATAATTGAATTTACTTGTAGTAATGCATAAAAATTCAAAAAATTTGATGCTTATAAGAGATCATGTGCTCCCGCAATTTTTTTATAACGCACTAGTGTATGATTCTTGTATCCTGTGCACCCCTTTTTGGATCATTCATAATCTTCTATCTTCTTTTAATTATTTTTGAAACATTATAGACCTTTCAATCTTTGAATTATCACTCTCTTTTTTTTTTCTAAAAAAGAATGTAAAACTTGGCTTGCATTATCATTCATCATGACTTATCCTTATCTTCATGCTCTTTTTACCTTTCTTGACAAATCATCGGGATAATTTGTATGATCAAGATTTTTCTTCCATTTTTTTAGATCAAGGTTATCAAGATCGATATTTTTCATTATTCAGGTTTCACTTATTTTGGTTGATGAACCAAACTAGATTGCCTTATCTTCATCATTGGGATCATAGCATCTATACGTGTTCAAGATTTAACATGGTTGGGTTCATAACTATTATCCTCTGCTTTGATTAAGATTTTTCTTGATCTATACTTGTCAAGGTTGGCCTCATCAAGTTTGGGGTTTTCCAAGATCAAATTTGCTTTTACCATCTCAAATTTTCATTAAATAATCATAACAATTGTTCTTTCTGATATGTTAATGGCAATTTACAAATCATCGTTAACCTATAACTTAGGGATTCATAACCATTCTCAAATCATGCACTATACCTTTTAATGTAAATCCTTTCATTTTCTTGTAATTCTTTTTAAAGTCCTTTTCATTATTACTTTACTCACTCATTCTTTCTCTTTTTTTCACTCGTGTCCTTCAGCAAATTCTCTCTCACTTTTGTAACTTTCAGTAGTTTAACCTTCATTTTCTTGCATCTCCTCTTTTCTAGCGAATCTATTTACTTTTTCTTTTCATTTCTTTTTCTATGGTTAGATATCTAAGTCATTCATCTTACATAAATATGACTTGGAATGGGCTACCAATAATTTTTTGCATTCCAAAATATGTTTGATTAAAATTACCTTCTTCGGTTGATGGCATGTTGACTCGCTATGAAGGCCTTTATGGTCTTTGAAGACTATTTCAAAGGTGATTAGGATTTGCTTATTCATCCCTTCCTTCAAAACGTATATAGGAAGTTTAATATCTCTTCTTCCCAACTTCTTCCTAATACTTGGAGATGCATGATTGCATTTGTCTCTAAGCTCTAAGCTCTTCACTTTGAATTGCACTAACCTCTTAATTCCTTTATTTATAAAATTTTTCGAGTTGAAAGCTAATAGAGTTGATAGTGCTTTAGAATTGAAAATATATTACTTCAGTAGTGTTAGGTCAAAACTCTTTTGAAAAGATATGACTTCTAATAACAAACGTTGGTTTGAAAAATATTTCAATGGTTCATGGCTAAAAATTTACTATAAATTAAACCCTTAGAAAGAGTTTTCTAAGAGAGTTCACAAAAAAAAGTTCACCTCAATGTAGAAAAGTTTTACAAATATCTCTTTGAACACTGAGTTAAGGCTCATATAAATGATACCATAATAGTTATAATGGGGGCACCTAACCTTGGTACAAAGTCTTTCCTTTCAATAGATCATTTAGATCAACTAAAGTCTTATCCAGTTTGAGTTTCGAAGAGTGTGACTTACTTTCCCATTTTTCAACTCCTCTCCTAAATCTTGATCAGGAACTTAACCTTGATCAAAATGAAACTCTCGTTCTAGCTTCTATTTTCATTCCCAATAAAACTCCAACTTAGCTCTTATTCAACCATAAATCCTTTCACCAGCGTGAGAACAAACTAATTCTGTACATTATCTTGATTTTTTTCCTACTTACTCCTTAATTCTAAATTAGCCTTCCCTTGGTGTTGATTCTAAAATAAGTGATTCCCTAGTAGGTTTTTCATTTAACTTCTTCAATTTTAAGTTTCTTTTCTTTAATTATATACATAACTCTTTTTTCACTTATTTGTAGATCTTCCTAAGATGGCCCCACAGAATGTGCCCTAACTAATTGAGGATTAGCTTTGGAAACAATAAACAATACCTTAAGTAGAGCTAGTCGTACATCTTCTGTTCCCCCAATGAAAACTTCACTAGGGACTCAATAAGGGTGAGCATTCGGTTAATTCAAATTGAAAATTTTAAAAATTGAATTATCCAAATTTTTTTATAAATTAACCAAAACTGACCGAATTTAAACTGAATTAATCGAATCAATTTTTTTTAATCGGTTTAATAGGTTACCGAATAAATCAAAAATTTATTTAGGTTCAAATTTTATATTTTCAACTTTTAAACTATTTTAAATCTTAACAACAATTTACAAATCAAATATATATGATATATCATTAACAATCTGTTTATATGGATGAAATATATGATTAAACTTTACTCTAATAATATCCTCATATATACTTACATGAAAATCAACATCTCTAATATATAAAAATTAAAATTTTTTTATACATCAATAACAATTTTTAGAATATAAAAACTTCTAATCATTAAAAAAAATTTACATCAAAATACAGCTGGTACATGATACATTAACATTTAGTAAATTAATGACATCAAAAAGAACATTTTATTGGAGTGACAATCCTTATGTTTTCTATTTTTTATTTAGTTCCTTAAAAAAGTTTTCTTCAACTAATCAAATGGCTGAAAAGCCAAAAAAAAAAAAAAAAAACAAGTGTAAGAATGTTAGAAAAGAAATAAGTGCATTCTTATATATTGATATGACAAAAACTTACCCAAATGAAACTCCTCCTAAATGAGTTGATATGATACTACAAAAACATTATATGATAAGATTATATTCAAAGAATATTTAGGCTTCACATATAACATCTTAATAACTAATATTTCTTTTTATGATAATCAATCAATAAAAAAAATCAAGAAAAAAAATCAATCCACCACCAAAATCTCAACTATATAAGATACAAAACTAATAGTAATAAAAGAAGTTACCTTGAAATAACAATACACTTTCACACTAATCAATTGTAACATCCAATGCAATTTTTAATAAATCTATAAACGCATAATCAAAATTGTTATTAAGAAAAAGTGGTTAAGCTTATCCAATAAAGATTAATAATTAAAAAATATAAAATAATCAAATAAATAAAATAATTACCTATATCAAGTTTCTCATGCTCTACCAAGTCCTCTTCAATGGCATCGAAATATGGAGATCCACGTAATCAATCTTGAGCACAAATAAAGGCTTGTACATGCTTAAGAGTTAATGAACTCCTATATGTATTAAGTACACATTTGTCGATGCTAAAAGCAGATTCAGAAGCAACCGTAGATATAGGAGCTGCTAATGCATCACAAGCCATATGAGAAAGAATAGGAAACCTATGACTGTTAAGTTTTTCACCAATTAAGAATATCAAAGTAATCATCATCTTTTGCATCCTCTTCACTTAAAAATCTATCCAATTCTGATTTATTTTCTTCTTTTTCAATCTTTTTCTTGTATCTCTTGAACTTAGATAAAAGAACTTGTCCTTCTTTTTTCAATCCTAATTCATTTTCCTCTGCAATTTGGCTTACTTGCTTACTTTCACCAACTTGTTCACGTTGAAGTTGCAAACTTCTTTTGTACTCATCAAACAACTTTTCATAACTTTTTTCACATTGCTAGTCATCATTGAAGCTTGTTCCATATCATACATTTCCAAAAAGCAAAAGTTAACAAACTCAAGCTTTTTTCTAGGATCAACAATAGAAGCAACATAGAGTAGTATATTCATCTTCTTTACATTTTTCCAATACTTATCAAATTTATCTTTCATTTTCTTTGCCATTGCATTTAACTCAATATTAGAATGTGTTTTCTAATTGCGCAAAGTAACATAAACATTACAAATATCATCAAGAAAACTATTGGAGGTGTTATATGAAGAACTTAAAACTTTGATTGTTAGTTTATAAAATTGTTGCAAGAAAAGACAAAACCTTCTAATAGTTTTTCAATCCTCTTTTTCAGGCAACCCATCTCCCATTATCAACTCATTTCTATAATGTGGATCAATATCATTAAAAATCTTAAAAGCCTTCTCAAATTTTTGAGCCGCATCCAACATCAAGTAAGTAGAGTTCCACCTAGTGCTAACATCCAAACACAACAAATTTTTACTTTCAATTTTTTCAACTAAAACACATTCTTTAAATTTGGCCAACCTTGCAGATGATTGTTTCACATGTTTAGTAGCCCTTCTAACCCATGCAATTGACTCATTCATTTCTTTCAATCCATTTATAGCAATCAAATTAAGAATGTGCGCAATGCATCTTAAAATGAAGATATTTTTCTTTTTGAATGCAAGTTCCTAAATTATTCAATCTTTTCTTCAAGCATGAGATTGCAATATTATTAGAACTAGCATCATCAACTGTAATAGTAAAAACTTGATCAATCCCCAAATCACGTAAACATTTCTCAATGACTTTTTCGATGATCTCATCTCTATGACTAGAAATAGGACAAAAGTTTAATATTCTTTTGTTCAATTTCCAGTCTTTATCAATAAAATGAGCCGTAAGACACAAATAATTAATTCTTTGCATTGAAATTCATGTGTCTATGGTGAGAGATACTTTTATATTAGATAATTTCAATAACTGTTTCAGTTTAACTTTTTCATCATTATAAAGTTGATAACAATCTCTAGCTATAGTCCATCATGAAGGCACATGACTCTTAGGACATGCAAGTGATATGCAATGTCGAAAACCTTTACCATCCACAAATTGGAAAGGTAAGTCATCCATAATGATCATCTCAGCTATACCTTTTCCAATGGCATTTTGATTGAACTTCTAACTACTTAAAGATCCATCTCTCCCAGATTCAAAAACCAATTTAGTTTGACTAGAATCAATGCTAATATTTGTTCTCTTCTTACAAGTACCTACATGAGCTTTCAATGCAATTGTTCCATTTCTTTTAGGGTCAGCCAAAAACTCCCTATCACAATAATTATATCTAGCTTTATGCTCACCTTGATCATCAAAAAATTGGTGAACTGTTCCTAAACTTTTGATGTGGGCCTAAAGGCCTTCCTCTTTACTTTAAAATTTGCAGATGATGAATAGACTGAATCTGGTTGTGTGGCATTAGGCATAGAATCTATATTATTACTCCTAGTTGACATCTTTTGACTTCTAAAATAAATAACAATTAAAGTAGTTAGTAATAATACTTTTCAATAGTTAGATAAAATTTTCAAACATTTTAACATTAATACCACATTACACAAAAATTCATTTCAATAATAATAGTTAGTACCACTGCCTTTCAAAATATAATTATGAATTATTACAAAAAATATAATTAATAACTTTAAATTATATCAAGAAAGGATTCAAAGAAAAAAATATAAAGTAAAAATAAATAAATTAAAAAAATTAATTTTTTTAATTTTCAGCACCGGGATTATTTTGTCTTACATGTCATACCTAATACATACCACATATATAAAGAAAAAATGATAATACATAAAACAAATTTATAATACTTATCCAAATACAAAAAGAGAATCCATAAAAATGACCTAATTTTTAATTTTAAGTGTAGTTGTTACAAATTAGGATTTGAAAAATTGAAAGATTAAAGAGTAAGATAATGTATACTACTACTGGAATGATTAAAATTGAAAAGAAAGAAGATTTGGGATAAGGGAATACCGAATGCATATGGGTGGCATTGGTGTGGCTGCGATGCAACTGATTCTTCAAGATAGATGGGCACGGTGCACGACTTAGGTTACGACTTCTCAAGTTAAAAGAAAAGAAAAGGAGGAAGTGTGGCTGTAATGTGGCTACGATGTTACTATCGGGAGGATTCAAACTGGAGAGAAAGAAGATGAGGCCTAAGTGATTGAGCGAATACCAATTACCGAATACGTATGCGTGGTGTGGGTGTGGCTGCGGCGATTCTGATTCTCGAAAGATAGATGGGCATGGTGACAGGTTAGGTTACGGTTTCTTAAATTGAAAGAAAAGAAAGGAAAGTATTTTACCTGATTGCCTCACTGCTTGAATAGATGACTTAGTAATAGTAAAGAGATTAAATAGAATTAATTTTATCATTAATAATTAATTAATAAAATTAATTAATTATTAAAATTAAAAATAAATTTTTTGATTAATTCAGTTTAAAAAAATTTAACCGAAACCAACCGAGAAAACCAAAAAAATCGATTTTTAAATTAATTTATAATCGAAAACCAAAAAAACCGAATCGAATTAACTAAAATTAATTCGGTTTATCAGTTTTTTCGGTTTTAACCAAATTTTGCTCACCCCTAAGACTCAACACAAAGGCAATCATCGCAAGCTACTCAAAATTAAAATGCTTCTTGAATTACTAGTATTGTTACTCCTCCTCTGTCTTCAAAGAAGAGTAAGGTCAATCATCTAGTCTAACAATTATCAAAGAGGAAAGAAAAGGTTAATAATGACATAGAAGATCGAAGGGCCATGGATGCATTTCTATCCCTGTTAAGAAGGGCAAAAGAGTTATGTTAAGCATGCATTTTGAGTAAGCTCTTATTTGAACTTCATCTTTTTATAAACACGAGAGCATAGCTAGATATGTCAACTTTTGTTTGGTTTAATATAATTCAAGCTTACTAGGTCATTAATTTTTGAATCATCCTACAATAGAATCCAATTAATGAATTCTCGAGGTGAAATTCTAGTGATACTAATATTAAAGAGATTATTTGGCCAAATTCTTTCATATCCTAAAAGACCTTTTAGCTAACCTTTAAACACGTGCTATTTATTGCGTGATCCTCATCACTAGTGATGCACCCTCTTGAGCCTTGAAATAGAAATCTATCTATTTATCTCTCTCTTTAATCTTTACATTTTTGTTCTTAAAAGGAAGGGTTAGCAATCTTTGTGTCTCTACATCTCTCCATCTGTGTATCTTTCCATCTCAGCATCATTGTAACTTTGTAATGCAAGATTTTATTTTTTCCAAACATATAGGCTAGCCTTTTGAAGCTTGAAATTTCTCTTTAGGAACCTTTCTAAGAATATTTGCTTATTGTTTGGCAGAAAGACAACATACAAGTTGTATTGAATGTATTGTTTATTCCTTGTATCTATTTTACCAAATGAATAAAAAAAGGATTGTTTTTATTTTTATTAATTATTTAATATTCGATATTGTAAATTTTGTAACACATTTCATATTTTTCTAAAAAAAATTTTGAGAAAGGAATTTGATGAGGTTCATATTCCAATATCTAAATTAAAACAAATTTATTTTTTCAGAATCATGAATGTAGTATTAACTAGACTGAGATTCTTACATAAAATTGCATGATAAATTTATTTTAAAATTTTGTCATATTTAATTAAGTCTAATGTGGCTTTTTTCCTGAAAATTTTGAGATTATGGGAAGGTTAATCTCACTCTCTTTGTGTACACTATATATATTATATTTATTGATTATATTTCGAGATTAACATCAAATTATTATAATTTAAGATACAAGATTATTTTTCTTAAGTGGTATCAATTCCTGGGGGCTTGTTCTGGACTTAATCATTCGCTATGCATCTTGACTCTTAATCCTAGATCTTTTAGTGGATTTTTCTCTATCGAAAGAAAGAGATAAAATTGGTGGCTAATCACACAATAAAAAAGATTAGTGGTGACTCCTTTTTTTATTTATCAAATTTAAAAGATTTTTTTTTTAAAAAAAAGAGTTTTCATATCGGAATTTTTCGAAAAAGTCCGATTATGACATATATAGCATTAAATATTACCTTGCATTGGAAAAATTAGCCATTGTCTATAATGTAAGTGTTAGTGTTTTAAAGAATTCTTTAATTAATCCCAATCTTACTTTGACTCCTCAAATAATTCGAGATTGAGTGGTAGATTCCTTTAAGACTTCTTCACCTAGTCTTATTCTCAATCTTTTCTCGATCTTACATATTCTTAAGGTTGAATCTTTTTCACTCGAGTCGATAAACATTCATCAACCATATCTCTTTTAAAGATCTATCATTGATGTCACTCTTGCCATCAGGTCATTTTCATTGCCTTTATTTTTATTTCTTCAAATATAGCATTAATCTGACTTTGTCTTTTCGATGTGCAAATCTTGAAGAAATGGGCCAAAATTGAAGACTAGAGTTGGTATGATCCATGGTCGTTACCAGATCAATTAGTTCTTGACCTCAACAATCAGTTATTGTTGCTCTTACCTCTATCACCACTCCATCTAAAAGATCAAGACTATCTGCTCAATCTTAAAGCTTAACCATTTCTAGATTAGGTAGTCAATCCCAATATTAGAAGAAGCAAACTTCTGATGTTATGCTAGAATCTTCATCAAAGTATCACATAGCTATCATCAACTACTTTTAAGCCAAGATCAAAGTCTTGGCGGATGCTACTAACAAGCCTCTAGTCATTAATATTATAATAAGGACTCAATAGAAACCCTAAGCAACCTACTCCACTCTCGCTTAGAAACTTAAAACACTGCAAACAAGTTCTACCTTTGCTAGAGCATTAATCCCAAAAATAATAGTTGCTCCATTGAAGTTACTTATGAGAAAAATTGGCAAGGCAGTTCTTGTAAGGGATCAAGAATGACTATTGGGAATCAAGACTAATGCCTTCGTGGGCAAAACCGTCTACCACACCATCCATGTACATAACATCTCCTTTCCTTTGTTATGAGATCATCTTTCACAATCTTAAATTTGGTTATTTAATCTATGTTTTATTTTGCATCAAATCTAACATTAGTCTTTTCCTAATGTAATTGACTGATGAAGTGGCCTTGCTTATTAAGTGACAGAGCTTGTGGCCAAGGCCCTGATCCTCTTTATTAAAGAAATTAGGAATGCAAATAAATTGACCACTGATTCCATTGAGCGAGACGTAGTCCTAATTGCTAGCATAAATCAAGTAGAGGCAATGATGATTAAGAAAGATAAAGCATTATTGGAGACTCAGTCTAAGCATGCTCAAGACCAATCTGAGATCAATTGGGAGATGCAATAAGAAATCAAAGAAGCTATTAAGTGTCAACAACTAATAGAGGAAACTCTATCCACTTTTGTTACAGAATACAAGAATAGTAAAGTTTTCCATGCCATTATGGAAAAAGTAGCCTTTGAGATGCCGCCCGCTCTCAAATCGGATACCTTAGATGAAGTTCAAGGACTTTATCAGGCTTGATCCTAAACTAGTCAAAGCTTCTTCAATAACTCTAGCATCATTTCCAACCATCTAACCAAAATTCCCTTCAGTATGAGTAGCCTAATTCAACACTTGTTTATTATTTTGAGACATGTAACTTATTTTGGCACATCAATGAAATTTCTATTTCTTTTTCACATTTTCTCTCTAACTATCTTCATAGAACTCTCTAACTTATTAACATGACATAACTCTATCATGATCCTCATTTATTTTGAATTCCAAAATTAGCATGCCGAATTGGATCTCGGATCTTTCTTAATTAGTATTTGACTTATCACTTTCCAATGTGTGATGATCTTGATCTTAAGTCGTACTTGATTAGCACGAAGTTTTAACTTACATCATAAAACTACCTCGATCGCTTATCAGGTTTAGAACCCTTACTTAGCAAATCCTCGCTAGCCTTTTACCTTTGATAGAAAAAATTTTTAGGGGCAAAATTAGGTGTCTATGGCTACCCCTCTTTGTTCATTTTTTAGAATCAAGGATAATATAAAGATTTGAGATTCCTAATTTTGATCTTAAGTAAAAAAATACTGCATAAAATGTTTTTAGTAGAATATCTGTTGGCGATCTTCCTCAACATTAGATGAGTAATTTTTGATATCTTATAGATAATGTGATTCAAATTCATTTCCACATTCATTAGAAATTACTAAAAAATCTCATCAAAATCTTTGTGCAATTATGATTCACATTCATCTCGCTACGTTATTTATGAAACTAATTATAGAGTCCATCATAATGCTATGCATATTCATCTTGTTGTCCCATATTTTAATCAAAATTCTCGCTAAAACAAGAAGCATAGCTATCTTAAAAGTCCATTTGAAAACAATCTGAAAGTAATCCAAATGGTCGATTGAGGAATGACATTTATTTGCCTCAATTTGAGCCGAAAGGTAATTAGGATGCAACATTTCACTTTTTAATACTAACTCTGAACTTGATTGATCAAGATACAATTCCCATTTGTTTCGATAATCTCACAAATTTTCTATGAAAATTCTTATCATGACTTTAGAGATAGAAGGGCATAGACGTGGTAGGTTCATAGGCACACTAGAAGAAAGCAACCCCTAAATTAGCAGGACAAAAAGATCAAGTATTTCTATAAGAAAACTAGTAAATCCACATAAAAACACAAAAAATCAAGCTACTCGTTTAAAAAAAAAAGAATAAGTGAATTGGAACTTCTAAAAATGGAATTTCATTAAATTATGGAGAAAATTATAAAAGTACATGGTTTCTATGGCTTGATAGCTTTTTTATCAATTTCAGACAAGATTTAGGAGAGAGTGGGTTCAAAAAAGGAATGATGGTAAGCTAATGAAGTTGTAGGACCATGAGAAACTTTAATAAATCCTAAATCTAGGTTAGGATATTTTGACTAGATCTTCTATTTAATGGCCTTCCTAGTATCCCTAAAAATCTTCTCACATTCTATATCTATGAACTCCTCAAGCTCAAAGTTGTTTTCAAAGGCCTCAAATCTTCCTTCTTGGCAGCCTCTAAAGCATCCAGATGCTAAACCTTTAAAGTCTTCCTTTTGGTGGCAATAGTAGCTTCAGCTTTTCTAACTCCTTAAGTGCTCATTTTTAGTCAATTAAAGCTATGGAGCAGCCTTAGATGATCTTTTCTACCTCTACCTTTTAGAAAGCAGCTTCCTATTCTAGTCCTTCTTTGTTGTTTGTTAAGGAAGAGATGTTTGCACCATCTCTTGTCCCTTTTGCCTTGCCTCTTGGAGGGTTTCCTTTACTTTTTTCCATAGATTTACAGTAAATAAACACTGAGCATAATCTCAAAAGAGTATCGAGGTATCATGAAGAACCTGCAAGGAGATGGAGGATTAATGCTTAAAACAACAAAGAAATGAAATCAATTCTAAGATAAAAAAATAAAAGTATACCATAGTGAATTATGATAGAAGATCTTTACCCCCTTGGCCTGACTTAGTAAGGTCCCTAAGCAGGCACTAAATTTTACATTAAGAACTATCGAAGGTGCCACTTTTTGTCCTTTAAAAGCAAAGGATTGCTCTGCACTGAGCTGAAGCCCACGAACATTAAGAATTTGATCATCACTCAAGTTTGAGAACCTTCTATAACCTTAGGTAAAAGAGCTGCAATGCTGCTAAAACTTACAATAGGAGACCTTAGAAAAGTCCTCTTAGCTCCAGCCACAAGAACTTCCAACTTGCATTTTCCTTTAGTTTGCATGTTTAAGAAAAAGTAACATAACACCAAGTCCATAATAGAATATGTTACTTTTAAGTTTCTAAAGGATCACTAAAAAGTAAAAGAAAAACTTAAAGTAATGGAAGGTTCAATAACCATATGACTTTCTACATCTGAAATTAGTTTAGGTGTTGGAGTTATAGGTTGAAGTCTATAGCTCAAATCATAAGGTATGAAAGGTGATAAGGAAGTGAAAAAGGAAGAAGTAAGTTCAGGGTCTCTAAAAGTTATAATGCTCCATACTCTCAGTACACTCACATATCATAATTATAGGCACACATGTAGTTATATATATATTGATATGTGTTTAAATATGTAAACTATGCACTTGATACTTATTGAGACTTGCTATGTATAGGTTACATGAATTCTAGAAGATTTTAAGTAATATTTAGGGATATGCTAGACATGTTGGGGATTATGTAAATTATAGAAAGTGAAATTAAATTTTGTAAGGATTAAAAGACAACTTGAAAGTGAGGTACTAAGTGCATGCATGAAATTAAGACACCTAGAAATTTTACCAAAACCTTATATGTACCAAGAGATAATAACCATCTTACTTGTCTTCTTTTAAAAAAACTATATCTCTGCAAATTAAATTAGACCTATCCAATTATACTTCTTCCACATGAAATTTTGGAGAAAGAAAGATAAGAAAAGAAGAGAATTAAAAAAGGAAGAACTAAACAAGCAAGTTGATGAATTACATTAGTGTGATTCAGTTTCACTTAGAGGTGAGCAAAATAAGTTAGAAGTTTATGATTATTCTTTATTCTCATCCTCTTGTATGATTAATTGATCTATATAATGAGTGAAGACATAATTTCTAAGCTATGTATGAAGATTAAAACATGTGAGTGTTTTGTTTTTAGAGCAGCAAATTAAGGCATGATTTTTCGTGGGGTTGAAGTTCGAATTTGGTGAAATATAAAATATGACACTTGTAGATAAGGAGCTAAACTAAATGAATGAAAAATGACTTAACCAAATAAGAATAAGTAAAAGAGTTACGACTTGATTTCTAAGGCTAAAAACAAGGGATATTTTGTAAAAAATGAAATTTCATGAGGTGCTAACCTAGTTACGTTTGAAGAGAAAATTTAGTTTATATCTAAATGATTCATTTAAGTGTATAGAATATGAAATAATAAATCAACTTTGCATGAAAAAGAAGTAAACTTAAGCATAAGAATAAGAACTAAGTAAAGTAAACTAAAATAAAGTTAAGAAAATAAGAATTCAACTAGGCTCATCTATCATGCATGGTTATGCTCACAAATTTTATAATAGAATATCTTACATACTTATAAAACAATTACAATAAGAGGAAAGGTAAGGAGGACAAATTTTACATAGAGGCTGAAACTATTAAAGCTATAAAAAGTAAGTATAAGTAAATTATATAACTGAACGTATAAAAAGAGGTTATTTGTTTGAGTTATGAAATGAATTAATGCCTTGAATTATTGTTTGAACATTTAACAATATGTTAAATGTGCTATTTGAAAACTTCAATAACTAAATAAAAAAGAGGCAAACAAATTGTGACTTATTTGATAAGCCAAGCAATTCCATATATGACACGGGATACTTATTGGTCAATGATACAGAATTACTTTGTTTGATATCTGTGTAGAACTTCAAGAGCATCTCAGATTAGGCCCAAAATTAAATACGTCAGGTGTCTGTTATTATACAAGTCTATGATCTTATCTAAAAAATCTCACATTTCTTCTTATCAATTGTCACAACTAAGATTTCAATCGAAAAAACCGCAGCATAAAAAAAAATATGAATCAACACTAATCTTTTTAGATGTGATTGGCCACCATCCTAAAATAAGACTAACTGACTTTTAAGAAGTTCAAGAGCTGGTTACGCTTGGGGAAGGATTAGCACCCGCTAAAATGTCCATAATTTATACTATTTGATTTTTTCCAAAAATATTTTTAAAGTTATCTTCGTCAAAGTATGCTAAACTTCATATTTATTCCATCCTGGCACATTAAAACCTTTTTTGAGAGAAAAGAAATAAGTCTGCACTTGCTTATCTTTTCAAAATAAGGGTTTTAAAACATATATTAATAATATTATTATAATGAAATATGTATTGTAAAGAAATCGTAATATGACTATAAAAGTATACTTCTCATCCTATAACATAGTTTTGATACATTTACATAGTTGGAATGGATCAAAAGCATATAATTTAACAAAAGCTTTAATGAATTTTAACTTAGTCTTAGGCAATTTTTATTCAAATATTCGAGTATGATCCAAAGCAAATTATAATGATTCGATAACTTTTGCAGTCTCTTACTCTTTATGTAGTATTTCTTCCCTTCTTTTTAAGATAATTTGAATAAAAAATAAAGAATGAAAAAAGAGATTCTTTCAAGAGAAAGAGGATTGGAGAAAGAAATGAAAGCTATTGCACGAGGTTTGTGAGAGAACTTTAGGAGAATTTTTCTTCCTACATGCTTACTAATGATATTTTATGTCCTCTGAATTGAAATTGTGCCCCTATTTATAGGATTTGCAAGGTACAAGTTAGCATTAGAGTGGCAAGCACCTATAGTGTACTCAATAGAATCTGCTTCCTATGAGCCCTGCCATACTTAGATGAGACTTTTTTGAGTCGTTTTTGTCAATTTCAAACTTTTTTCAACACTCTTTTGCTCTTTTCGAGTACTACTACATCATAAATTGCTCCAATTACACTCTGAATTATTCAAGAATAATTCTACAAGCTAGATACCATTGCATTACAAACAATTCTACAAGCTAGATACCATTGCATTACCTAATTCTTCCAATTTGCTTACTTAAACTTCATAATTTGAGGATATTTTTAGTCTTCTTCATAATTCCTCTCTCTTTTATACAATTCTTAGCTTAAATTTCAGTAAATTTGGTAAAGAATCTAGTGACATCAAGCCATCGAGACTCTACTAAGTGTGTTGCCTTCAAACATCTCCCATGTCAATAACTCTACCTGCCATGTTGGTCTTATAGTTGACTATGTACGTCTGCCACTCCATTAAAATGTACTAGGTCATCGATAGTAATTGCATCATCTACCATATCACTTTATCGACTTCTTCAATCTTTCTAAGCTTGTTTGGCAACCATTTTAGTAGTAACACCCAATGACGTTCTGCCACATCATTTAATGAGTTAAGTGAGCGGTGATATCTCCCTTTAAGCTACTTATGCCAACTTAATAGTGACAGTCAATGACATCCTACCATGTCAACCATAATGCCATGTCAATAGTCTCCCTTCGTTATCAACAATATCATTACCTTGTCAACCTTTATGGGACTTTTGCTAATGCTAAATAGATTTCGATATGTAGTAAGAAGACTCTACCAATGTCTTTATTCTTCATAAGGTCTTGGATAAATCTTGTCCACTTAAGTATTCTAAATAAGGAGCCTATCCCAATTCTTTAATTTGGAGAGTATACCTTACCATAAAAATCAATCTCCCAACAAAGTCAAACTTTATCTTAGAGTCAACCCTTAAAGACTTTTCTCCTAGTAATTTTGCTTCATCAAACTTCCCTTCCTTTAGGAGAAACCAAACAAGAGAAGCTCATTAGTCTCTCATCATAGTAGAGTTAGAGAAATCATCCCTTTCAAGTTAACTTGTTTTCATTCATATTTTGGTCTGTTACCCTTAAAATGATTGTTACTACTCTCTTAATTTTTCTTGCATATCAATTCCTCATCATGCTTCAACTAGGAAAAAGAAAGTTTGAAGAAGTGGCTCCCAACATTTCCTCAAAGAAAGACAATCTAGCAGCTCTTTTGCTATATAATGTAGAGTTTCATTAGAGTGCACTTGCTAGAATGATGGCTTTTTGTAACTTCTTCTCTTAATAAGAGTCAACATTTGCTATTAATCTCGTTCCATCTCAAAAGATCAAAGATTTTGTTCGTGAGATAATGCTACTTGCCATTACCTCTTTAACATTGCCAAACAAGAAAAGCTAGCACTTGCATAAGATTTCTTTTTTGCTTTCTTAGACATATACATTCATTTAGTTGATTTTTTTTTATTTTCTCTTTATTATTGACTTTGACACGCTCTTTTTATTTAGTAGATCATTTATGAATCTTCCTTAGTAGTCAAGAAAAACAAGATTAAGAGCTAAGTTGAATTTGTATTTCAAGAAGTAGAGAAGTCATTGGAGGAAACTAGGTAGAAGAAAGTTGAGTTAAAAAGCTAAAAACTTCTCTCTTAAGTGGCAAAAGACTCAAGTAAAGTAAAAAATCTCTCTCCTTAAAATAGAGATAGAGAAGACAAGCTTGGACTTTCAGCTCCAGTAAAAAAAACTAAAGGAAGAGCAATTAAAGCAGTTAGTTATTGCCAACATTTGAGGAGAATGATGAAATGAATAGCATTATAATAAAAGAGTGTGTTGAGTCTTTTGGGAGGTAAGGAAGGACACAAAGACCAAATGTTGAAAGAGCATCCCAAGCTCAACCTAGATTTCATCACCACTAAACCAAGGCCGATGCAACCTCTCAAGCCACTACGACTATAGTAGAGCCTATAAGGAGCCCATTATTCATCTATCCAGACTTTTTGACCCGCTGCTGCAACCTCTCAAGCCACTGTGACTGCAATAACCTATAAGGAGCCTATTATTCATCTATCCAGACTTTTTGACCCAGAACCTAAACAAGTTAAACAAAAAGTCCTTAGAGGTTAGAGAAAAATCTGTTTATATAGTTTATTATACACACGAAGTGAGATCTCAAAATAAATTTATTATATAGTTTTATGCAAGAATCTCATAATCTAGTCAATATTAGATCTTTAATTCAGAAAACAAAGATATTTTAATTTAGAGATCAAAAGTTAAACTTCATCAAATTTCTTTCTTTGAAATAATTTTAGAAGAATATAAGATGCATTATATAATCAAATAACAAAAAATAAAGTTAAGGAACCATTTTTTTATTCATTTTTGTAATTAAATAATTACAACAAAATGATACCTTTAATACAACTCTTATCCCTTTACAAACAACAAAAAATCTTAGGAAAGTTTCCTAAAACAAGATTCTAAGCTTCAAATGTTGTCTCTTGATACTCGACTATTAAAATCTAGAGAGGTGCTTGCTTAGAGATGTAGAAATGCAAAAATCTGCAAAGATTTGGCTGTGACTATGGCTTGATGTGTAAAAATTTAAAGATTTGGAGATATGTTCATGTAGAGATTCGGGATTCTACGGGTCTAGATATGCAGCTACCTTTCCTATTAAGATTTAGAGATGCAACTACTAAGAATAAAAAATGTAAAGCATGTCAAGATCTAGAACATGCTTTTGTTCATTGAAAATGGATCTATTGATTGGAAAGAAAAAAGGATAAGGTTTGCCGTGAATTCAAAAATCTGTTGTGGAGGAAAAAAGGCCATGATGCTGCATAATGGATGCGCTATGCGAGTTTTAATAAGTTAAATTTTGAAATTTAAAAATCTATTATAGGAGGAAGAAGATTACAGTGCTTGAATGCTTTCTATATGAATTTCATCAAAAGTCTATCCATTAGCTTCTTGAGCCTTCTCAATTCTTCCTCTCCAAGCAACTACATGCATGAATCCTAATTTTAGATCCAGGTAAACCACATTAGGGTAAGCCACATTGAAGTTAGCCACATCAGGTCAAGTTTTCATGTTAAGTCATGAATTACATCGAGGATTAAGGTTGATGCAAGATTGAAGTGAACCACATTAGGAAAAACCACATCAAGATAAACCACCTTGAGGTAAACCACATCAAGGTTAAATTCAAATGCTTTGATGTGACACCATGATCCAATCTCCCAATTTTATATGGGACCAGCATCAACCTCATTGCCATTGAGATATTAACAAATAAGGATTTATCTACTTTGATATCAGAATCATATCTCTTCTTCTTTGTGCAATTGGTATTTTACCCAATCTATTATCGGGTTTCTTGATCTAAAATCTGGTAGAACATGCTTATTAAGCTATTCTAAGCCTAACACTGATGTATATTAAGCTATTTTTGACCTGACTTCTGGGTAAACTATTCTTGACCTATCATCGAGGTAAAGTCTGCTTATCATGTTGTTCTCGACCTAACATCGAGATAAAGTCTACTTCACCTATCATCAAGGTAGAAGTACAAACTTGATCTAGAACTTCCTCGATCTCAAAGTTGGTAACATAATCTTGACCTTGAACTTGCAGATAATCTCGATATCAAATTTAACAAATAGTCTCGACCTTGAGTTTGATAGATAATCCTTATCTCTAACTCGACAGATATCCTAATCTTGAAACTGATCGTATAATCCTGATCTCGAAGTTGACAACATAATTTCGATATTGAAAAGACTCATCATTCAACTATATTTGAGCTCTTTCCAACTCAATGTTAAAGCTAAAATTAGGTGTTTACAAGAGTCATAAAAGTTCTTCAGTGAAAGTGAAATGAGAAAAAAATAAATAGCTAAAGATAAGGGAAAAAACTGAGACAAAGATGAGAAAGTAAGAGCTCTTGGAAAGAGATGAAGCTTTAAGGTTAATGGATGAAATTTTAAGTATATCAGTTTCTTGCACTTTTATATTTTAGGAATTTTTATTGATTTTGAGTTTCTTGAAAAGATGGAAAGGCTAAGACTAAAGCCTTAAGTGCTAAAGAGCTTAGAGTCCTTTTCAATAAGTAGTAATAAGAAAATCCAACTAAGTAATATAAGGACCAAAACCTCAAGTGTCCAAAGGGTCTAAAGCTCGTTGATTAAAAAAAATGAAAATTCCACTAAAGAGGAACATGACCTCAAGGTTTACCAATCTAAAAAAAAAAAAATCTCATTAAGTTAAAAAGCGATAAAAAATCACAATAAAGAGGAACAAGACCTTAGGGTTTATGTACCTTAAAAACCCACTGAGGAAAAAAGGTGATGGCAATCTCACTAAAGAGGAATAAGGCTTCAGGGTCTATAAGCTCTAAAAAATCACCAAGAAGAAAAACAAAGGGTAAACCTCAAAACATGAGGAGAAGTGCAAGGGCAATAACTTGGATGCATCAACGATTCAAGTGAGTTAGTAACTTGGATGCATCAGTAACTCAAGTGGTCAATGTCTTGAATGCATCAAGAACTTGAGCAAGTCAATAATGGATGTGTCAACAACTTAATAAACAAACAAATCGACCAAATCCAAAGAGGTACTGACTTAAGCAATGATGTAGCTAAACAATTCAGGGAACTAGTTTTAGGAATTTCTTATGACTTAGATGGAATAGTTCAACATCTTAACAAAATACTGATTCAATTACCAGTCATATGAAAGACCAATAATCACTTAATTTCATTATCAACAATTAATTCATGTGAGACAAGGAAAGATGAACAATTGGAGCCAGTATTTTCAACAAAAAAAAAAAGAATAATCAAGTGAGAACCAAAAAAAAAAAAAAAAGAATTGATTGTTAGTAAAAGGTTTAGCAAATTGTTGAGCACCAAAAAAAAAAAGTTTAAAAAGGACTGTACAAGTTGCTAGACACCTAAAAGATGAAAAAAAAAAAAACAGGCCTTAATTGTGAAATGTACTTAACTAAATAATTTAAATTAAAAAAATAAAATAGTAAAAAAATTAAGCTAATGTACAATTTTTTTTTTTAGCAAAAAAGAAGTACGAGGCAATTAGCCTCCATTGTTGGGTACTTGCTTAAAAACCTAAAGAAAATAATAACTAATTCAAAAATTGCTAAGCATCTTTTTTTTTTCATAAAAAACAAAAAAAGAAAAAAAAAAGAAGAAAAGTATTGAACAAAAAAAATGTTTAACATTAGCAATTGAGGGAAACAAAAAAAAAAAAAAAAACTCAAGGAGAAAACGAGCTCAGTCTTAGTAGTCATACAAGGGGGAAAAAAAATTAACCTTTCAAACAGAGTACCTTTAAGGAATTCATCTATAGGAATAGTGTGCTTTTAATATATGACTAAGTATAATGGAGGGTGTAGAGTCCTCAGCATAGTTACAGAGCATGTGATTCATCCAATGCCCAATTAAGGCAAATCACTAAGAGCCAAGGACAAGTCCACCAAAAAGGAGTGTAGCTCTCGTGAAGAGATCATTTCTAAGGAGAATTATCAAATCAAATAAGATTGACGCATTTGAGGTATTGTAGAGCATCAGTAGATGAACACAACTGATCATCTTGCAGTAAAGGATTTCAGTGTTTGAGAAAGGAAAAAGAGTAAGCAACCCCACTATAACAGACATGTAGCCTTTTAAAAGATCATACCAAGATCAAGATTCCAGAAGACAAAATTATCAGTTATTTTATATATTGAAAAAAAAAAAGAACAGTGATAAGCACTTAACAAAAACTCTTTAATCTACAATTACTCTACCAACTATCTTAAACAATGGAGACTTAACTACAATCTTTTCGTTCAACTTTTACAAATCCCTTAATAGTTTATCTTCGTGCCAAAAAGAAGTCCTTCAAAGCGCCACCCACACGTGCCCACTATTTTTGGTAACATCACATTTTTGTTGTGTCAAGTCATTTGAAAATATTTAGTCCTCACAATTGAAACTTAGCCTCATCCAATTTCAAAGATTTAATAAGTTAAATCATGCCTTTAACTTTGACAAAATTTACTTACCTTTTAACCCTCAACGAAAACGAAAACTCAATAAACACTGCCAAAACAGAAGCGAAAACGAAAGAGAAACTTAAAGGTATATCATGGCAAAAATTCTGGATGAATTTTTGTGCTAACTTAACTACCATGAAACAAAGTTATAGATATATTCAACTGTGCAATTTGCATTGAAAGAGAGAGGAATCAGGCAGTGTTATTTACCAAACATTAATTTGATATGAAGATTTGATAGGGAAAACAATTGGTCAAGAAGAGGTAGTTATAGTTGTGACAAAGAAGCAAACACCTTCCCTTCATTAGACATGATGGCTATCTCTTCCTAAATCGTTATGTCTCTTGATCTCTCTTCATGACTTGCAAAATCATACTTTAAAAACCCACAAAACCACCAACACCACCCGCTCATATTAACTTGAAAACTAAGCAATCGCACAATCAAATGCTTCTCTAACCGCAACAGGGGGGCCTCTGCCTCTGCCTCTGCATTTTGCTTGAGCTGTTTGGTAAACCCTTTTTCTCTTTCAACCTCAAACTCACTAAAAAGAAAGAAAGAAAAAAAAGATGTTCAATTATTGGTGGACCCTTCTTATTAATTAAATCTTTAAATGATCATGCATCTATAAGTGATACCATCTTTTATAAAATTATGTAATAAATACATGACATAAATGAAAACTTACTTTGTCATTAATAATCAAAATTAACATAATATTTTCAAATTATGCAATTCAGATTGATTCACCCAAAGAAGAAACTGTTTATTAAGTTAATAACAAAATTTATAAATAACAACAAGAAAAAACAGTTAAATCAGATAATTAGGTAGAATACTAGACAGTGTCATCTAGGGAACCAGAGAATCAGCTTGATTGCTTCTGTTTTTGCCCGTGTGATAGGCCAAGGGTATTAAGGTCTTTCTGATAAAATAAAATAAAATAGGAAATGGGAGGTAAGAAAAGGAAAAAGTACACTTCCAAGGAGGCCGCAATGGGTGTATATTTGTAGATAAAATCGAATCTGGAGGGCATTTACGTCGAACATTCGCAGGGCATGCGCTCTGCAGCCCCACTAACAATTTTGTTTTGCTGATGCATGTGAATTTGCTGCTTTAACAAAACGTGAACACTCATCCTTCTCGCTCACTCTCTCTCTTAACCGCCATCAAGCGAAATGTCACCAAGTTCGTTTACGCCGTCTGAGAAATCTGATCATAATCCAACGGCTCAAAATATACATCTTATTTGCAGTCGACCCCACGTGCAGAGCACGGCCAACTAAAGAGACCAGTGGCCAAACTACTAAATCGATCAAATGACTTGAATGCCCCATCAGAGGACATCTACCAATTCATTTGCAAGGGCATATCTGGTAGAAGGGAAGATTCAGTTAGGAATCGTTCCTCTGTACCTGTCTCTCTCTCTCTCTCCCTCTGCTCCTTTTGCGCCAAGCATGGCTCCTCTTTTTCCCTCCAAATCTTCTTACTCCCCTATAAAATCACCCCTATAGCCCCTTGTCTCAACTCCTATTCTCTCTCTTTTATCTCTCTCTCAAAACCAGGGAAGTATCCTCATTGTTCTTCACTGTTTCAGGTGACCTTCTATTCTCAAATTAGTCAAACTTGTTTTTGCTTAATCTCGGTTTATTTGATTCTTTGTTGCATTATAGCTTCATGTAATTTTCTCATAGATATCTAAGTAATTGTTGGATTCGATAATTTTTATGTGTTTTCATTCTTGAATTAATGTATCGAAGATTAGAGCTAAGTTCAATCTGTATCTACTTCGTTCTTCGATTTTGTTCGGTTTCCGTCGATTTCGATTCCGAAGTTCAGAAGGCCATTGGCATAAATTTTCTTTTTATGTTCTTAAACGGGTAAACAAATGTTTAGCGTGTTTGATTCACTTCTGTTTTTCTCTCTGAAGAAGTAAAGATATTGGCGGTGAAGTTTTCAACAGAATCCTTGTTGGATGGTGAAATGCAAAGACATTTAGGTTTCTTGAATTTTGAATTTCTACTTTTTCCTCTTTCTATAATAGTTTTACGTTCTTCAGATATTCACCGATTAACATCCTTGATTGCGACATATTTATAGCATGTTTAATTTATTTTCTCTTTATTCTCCCGAAATCTCTGTTTCTTTGCTATTTCTCCTGAACTTAGATCTGAATGTTATCTAGCTTTCTTTAAGAAAATCAAACCAGATGAACTATGGCAAGAGAAATATATATAAAAGCATACACACGACGAGGCTCTGTAAATTTAATAAACAAGTTTGAGTTCGTGTCTTTCTTTTCAGGTCATTTTGGATTCTTGAATTCATGACTAATGTATACGCATCCTCTGATTTGTCGTTTTGTTATGGTAAATGAATGTAACATTCTTAAATTTCTTCCACTCATATGCAGCTCAAAGAACTATAGAAAATGCAAAACGATACCATTTCGATTACCTCTGGCGACTATACCATCAACGCCACTGCCATTACCACCGCCAAATCTCAAGGCGAACAACTCAACGCCGTGGTTTTCACCTCCCTTTATTCGCCTTCTTCCTCCTCCATGTTTCCTCCAGAAGCGTCCCTCTCTGTCGCTCCCTACGCGGACCCGCTCCACCACTCCCGCTTCCTCATGCAACGGCACCAAGACATGATCAACCGCCACGCCCTCTGCCTCACGCGCCTCCGTGAGGCCTCGAGGGAAGCTGACTCCCTTCGCCAGGAGAACGTTACTCTCCTTTCCGTCAACCGCGAGCTCATGAAACAACTCAGCCTCCTCATTGGGGCCTCCGTTCAAAACCACTTCGCATCATCCTCTGAGTACGACACAACGCCATTCGAGGTCCTCAGCCGGTTCTGCGGCCTCTCCATCGGTGGTGGAGAGGATCAGGAGCGTGCTGCTAATTGGGACGATGTGTGCGACGAGAGTCCCACAAGTGTGATGGAGAACATGGACGTGGAGAGGACATCATTGCCTAAGAGTATATCCGTGAGGTCCAGTGGTTACTTGAAGATGAGCCAAGTTGGTGTCGGGCATGGTGGGAAGGCTCGCGGAACGACTGGACCCGGGACCTCGGGTCCGCTCAATGGAACGGTAATTATTTGTTTATTTACGGGATCCCTGTTGAATATCTGTCCTCTTTCTTTCTGAACCTTCTTCTTTTAGTTATTTTCTCTTTCTGGAAATCTGAGGTTAATGGGTGGATGCTTCATGGTACTATCCATGCGAGTTCTCATTGAAGTGCTCAACGGTGATCTTGAGTTAGTAGTGTAGGCGACACATTTGGTGTCCCCAAATTCACTCCATTTTTCATAATGCTAGAGGGCTACTATGATGGAGAAAAGACTACAAATCTAGAATAGGAGCTTGAAAGCAGGGCACACCAATAAGAGAAATATGGGAGCCCTATGAGATGTATGTCACTGGGCTTCATTTCCGTGTTAGTGATTCTTCTTGATGATTAAAAATTATTTCAGACATGAATATTATGTGGCTTGGGGCTAGTTTGATTTTGTCTAACTATTTCTGCATTTAAAATACCATCCGCATCTCTTAGTAAAGGAACACCATGCGAGATGGAACGAATATCAATAAATTGTTGATAGCATCTATGAGGATGGTTTAATAACTAATATTTGCAAAACATGGTTTTCCTTCATTTCCCATTAGATCTATCTTAGCTCACTAAAAATGTTTGCTAATACATCGTGTCAATGTGCACGGTGACAAATGCAGCAAAAAGTGTATGTTCGTGGAGGGAAGAAAGAGGAGGAGCCACTTGAGCTAGAAGTGTACAACCAAGGCATGTTCAAGACTGAGCTATGCAACAAATGGCAAGAAACTGGGGCATGCCCATATGGTGATCATTGCCAGTTTGCTCATGGCATCGAGGAGCTCCGTCCAGTAATCCGTCACCCTCGCTACAAGACTGAGGTCTGCAGAATGGTCCTTGCCGGTGATGATTGTCCTTATGGCCACCGATGCCACTTTCGTCATGCCCTCACAGAGGGAGAGAAGTTCATGGGTCATCTGAAGCACGGAGCAATCAAACTTCCAGGTAAAATATCATAGCACAGTTGATGATGTTGGTATTTGACGGCAGACTTGGGTGATGCAGTGATGTTTATATAATTTTGAAAAAAAATGGTAAATAACTTTCATAAAAGTAGAAAGTTGGAATTCTGTGGAGATATAATAAGATTAAACAGCATCAAAATGTCGGGAAGATCGAATTGGTAAGAGGCTTTTTGTGGTCCCTGAGTTTAGAAGATTTTAACTAGGAAAAGATTTGCTTCCTTCACAACACTTGTTCTCTATTTTTCTCCAGCATGATATAAACCTTTTTTTTCAGGCGGATGAAGCATGTTATGGTTAACATGGGATGTTTAGTGATTTAGAAACCAAGCAACCAGAAAGGAACTCATTGTAATGATTTTTTGTTTTCTTAATTTTTGGTTCCGGCAAAGAAATCCTGTGATTGGAGTTTTCATTCTTTTAAGCCTCATTATTTGAATCTCTTCTCTGTCGGCATGTCTTACATTTGACATGTGAAAATGTTCTTTCCTTCATTGTACTGTTTGGTTTCTTATTGTGGTTCGGCCTCAAAGCAAAGGTCCAAAAATTTAGGGCTTTTAAGGAAAGGTAGAACTCATCTGATCACAGTAGTGAGACCACTGGCACTTTGAGCCTAGTGAATGGCCCAAACCAGCGGAGCTACTTAGTGCTACGTTCACTATTGCTAAGAAGCAATAACTGGTTGACAGTTGGAAGTCCTTGATGTCCGTAAAAGTTAAACCTTTTCATGAGGAAAAAAAGAATTGGTCCACCATTAAGAACCCTTAAGGCTGCTGACTCCGTTTGAAGTCACGATGCAAAATTTGATAGGCCCATTAAAATTAAAAAAAAAAACAAAACAAAACAAAACAAGAGCTCGTCACCATAAGCCGAAGTCTTCAGGTTCGCTTAAACCACCCAGTCATCAGCCCAATCGGCCATACTTACTTTAGATTATTCTTATTACAATTTTTACTGTTTTACATTTAATTAATTGAAAGAGTCTAAAGTGTTTTAAGCTATAATGTTTTAAGTTTAAGATAATTATATTGGTATAATTATGGTTTCCTAGATTAATTAAAAAAGCTATTATAAATTAGCCAAATACAAAAGAAGGTTAGAATAGAACTTTAAGACAGCCATCTAGATAACCTTTAAAATAATGATGAAAATTGCACAATTTTGGTTTGAAAACTTGGGTTACTTTGTATTCATTCCTAACACTATCAAATTAATAATACTCAAGCTGCTTACCCCACCTCAGCCATACCTCTATAATTTGTAATGACTTAACAAAGGTCATGGGTTCAAGGTAACACAATGTTACCTTGTGAATTTTTCTATTACTAAGAAATATCATGATGAAGAATGGTGCAATGTAATTACTATGCATGATTTTCACTTCCTCCTAGGAATACCTTTGTAATATGATTGTCGAGCTATATATGATGGTTATGCTAACACTTATTCCTTTGAAAAGATGGAGTGAAGATTAAATTGGCCTCGCAACTATTTGTTAAGATTAATCGAGACCACAATAAAGGCAAGATACTGATATCCTTGGCATCTAAAAGCTAGTTACAGGTAAAACCGGAAGAAACCCAATACATATGTCTTGTATTGTTGCTTGAACAAAACAAGGGAACCTTTTATCCAATAGATGTTGGACACCTGCTCACTACATTTCCAGATGTGATGCCTGATGAGATTCTTCTTGGTTTACCCCCTATGCAAGACATTCAACATGCCATAGATCTCGTTCTCAAAGCTATTGTGCCTAACAAATCAGGATACCTGATGAATCCATAGGAGCATGCTAAAATCCAATGCCAAGTCGAGGAATTGCTAAAGAAAGGATTAATTTAAGAAAGTGTTAGTCTTTGTGCTGTACCTGCACTCTTAGTAATGAAGAAAATTGGTAGTTGGAGAATGTGCATCGATAGCCGAGCTATAATCGAGATCACCATAAAGTATCAATTCTCGATATCAAGACTCGATAACATGCTTGACCAGCTTTATGGTGCCACTATCTTTTCTAAAATAGATCTTCATAGTGAATATTATCAAATCAAAATACAACCAAAAGATGACTGCAAAAATACCTTTAAAACCCAAAATGGCCTATATGAATGGACTGTCTACCCTTTTGATTGTTGAAATGTCTTGGACATTCATGCGCCTAATGAACTAAGTACTTTGTCCCTTCATTGAAAAGTTTGTAAAATTATGTACTTTGATGACATCCTGATCTATAATAAACCAAAGAAAACATTTAGGGCATATCCGTCAAGTGCTAGAATTTTTTTGGTGAGCAAAAATTGTATGTCAACCTCAAGAAATGCTCTTTCTTAACAAATGAAGTTATCTTTTTTAGGTACATCATTATTGTTGAAGGCATCCGAGTAGATCCAAGCAATATAAAAGCTATCAACAGTCTGTTTGACTTCTAAATCTATTCATGATGTTAACTTGATGGGCAAGAATTAATGAAGATTAAAATTACACTTAAAATAAGAGGCATTGAAGTGCTCCAAACTGGAATTTGTCACCTCCCATGCGTAAAAGCTTAAGCAAATGATTGGGCAATTTGTGCAGATTATATATGGTGAAAATAAGAGTCTAATTCTTGTTATTGCAACATATACATATTTTGATCCCATGATTATCCACCTTAGAAATAATTGGTAATATTAAATAGAGATTGTATTCCTCCTGCCTGTAAAAGGTGGAGAAGGAGAGAGGTTATCTTGTGATGGGTGTCATGATTTTTATATAGGTCATTTATATTACTTTGAGAGCATGTGTGATTTTGATAGCCTTTATTCGCCTTTTCATACCAAAGTTACCTCCAAATAATGATAGTAGCTGATAGATTTGGTGCTTCTGTAAATAAAATATTAAGTTAATTGCTTTTTAAATATATCTTATAATTCTAATATTAGAAATCTAAAGTCAATTTGTATTATTCACATAAGGTAATATACCTTTATACAAGGTAAGTAAAAAACTTGCTGGGTATTCTTGAGAACTAAGCAACTGCAGGATGTTTGTTTGCTTGCTATAATTATGATTACATATTTACATTACTTGTTTAGGTTTATAAGTATTTCATATATAATGGTGCGTCAGTGTACCACAACCAAACAACTTCTAGACAAGTATCCAAAGCAATCACGGAATTAAGAATTTAAATGAAGGAGGGCCCACATGTCACCCACTTGCCTTTCTTTAACCCTTTTTTCACGTGACTGTGGGTCAGCAAGAGCGGTGCTTCGCCTTTAAGCTTCTGCTTATAAAGAACGCAAGGCCTGCCTATGAGCCTTGTTTCATAAGTAGACTGAGAGAGAAATAGGGAGAGAGAAAGGCTGAGGGAGTTTTTGGAGGCGGGCGGGCTGGCAAGACAGTCATTTTGATCGCTTTGTTTTGCCGGCTCCGCCCATTCCAACTATTTCCTCTTGCCTTTCTCTTTCCTTTATTTTTCTCACCAAACAAATGATTTTCTCTTTCTTTTGCTTTCTTTCCTTTTGTTCTGCTTTTCTCATATGTATTAGGGATTTGATCTCATCTTCTCTGAACTTAGGTAAGCTGGCTTCTTTGGCTCTTGCTTTTGTCCAACAGATTCATATGTACTTCTCATTTGGTATGGTAGCTGTAGATCTGTTCTCCATTTATAGGTTCCAAAGTTTTGATCACTTGAAATTCATGAGCAACTGAGCTGACCTTTTCTTTTTAATATTCATGTATTTCTTTTTGTGCTTTTTGAAATTTAAACTCAATAATTCTTTGTTGGAAAGCAGAGTTGTTATGCTTTTGGCAGAAAACATTGATTTTACAAAATCTTGTGAAATAGCGAAGACAGAAAATTGAAATTCCATACTAAGTTAAAGCTTTTACAGATAATTTCAGGTAATATAATTATTATAAAAACATAAAACCACGTTTATTGACCTTAGCTTCTTACTTCTACAGACAAGATTAACAAAAAAAAAGGACTTAGAGATATTCACAAACTTGCTATGCATATAATATCAACAAAGTGGGGTTCAACTTGGTTTTTTTTTAAAAAAAAAACTTTTTTATTTCACTTGGACAATAGTTTGTAAAGAATATTATAGGCGCAATTTAACATACATCAATTTGATACTAGTTCTTTTACAAAGTAGAATAAGTGCTATCTTATTTTCTTATTGCTTATTTATTGGTATATTGGCTTTGTAGAGGATAAGATGGAGATATATGTTGATAGATAGAAGAGGGGCTGAGGGGGCGCATAATCCTACATTTATATGAAATAAGATTTTTCTTAGTCGTTGTTTCTCTTAAGATTCTTGCACTTAATTATATTATGATTTATAATGTCAGAGTATTTATCTATGTTTGAATCTGTGTGGTACTTGTGCTAATCTTATGTGTAAGTATTTTTATTGATGAATACGTAGTTTTGAAGCTTCTTGTTTATGGAAATAGTTTATTCTATTGTTTTTATTAAACCATAGAAGGACAATCCATTTTGAAATGTGAGGGAGATTCGCCTTTCTTATAGCAAGTTTTTAGAGGATATGAAGGATTTTTTAAAATCTGGTGCATTTTCAAAAATTAAAAAGAAAAAGGAAAAAAAATTGATGTGGAATTTATCATGGAGCTTAGATTATTACTCGAGAGAGTTCACTTTTGTGCGAGTTGTAGCTAATATGAAGTGGTCTTGTCTTGTCGGAAAAGAAATCTTATATATTAAAACATGAATCTTATCTTGAAGTGAATTCTTGTCATGAGCTAGCTCTTAATTCTTTTGTTTTATAAATCCAATCTGTGAGAGTTGATAAAGTCTTGTATCAACAATCAAAAGTTTTGCACCTTCAAGTCAAGTGGCTGAAAAATCTTTATGCTTTCGGCATATATTCCTTTTCTTACTCCCATCACATTGGCCATTATGCTTTTCCCTTGTTTCTTTCATCATAGGTATAGTTGTAATGCCAAGCAACCAGGTCAACATTTTGGTCATTCACCTTCATCCTCTCAGATTTTCATTGTTGTTTTAACTAGTAGCTGTAATGCTCTTGCAGTTTAGCTCAACGACATAAAATTCACATCTTTGATCCTTTGACTGTAGAATAGATGAAGAAACAACTTATTTGGAAATAGCACAATATAAGGAAAGTAACTCTGACATCAAAGAATTATATTTGTCATGGTTAATAAAAAATTTATTCTTAATTTAATTAATTTTCTCACTTGTTTACCTTTAAATCATAAAACCTAATGGCAAATCCAGGGTTTGGTGATCATCAAAAGACTATTAAAACCGAAGAAATGAAAAGAATATGGTTATCGTTTTTAATTATCATTTTAATTAAAACATGAATGGTATGAAAAAAAATTATAACAAAATATGCTTTAATTGATGATTCTAAAATTGATATTTATGTTTGTGACAATAAAAGTGATTTTAAAATATCTTTATTTTAGTGAACGTTGTTGGTTGTAATTGAACAAAATTATTGTAGGTTTATAATTTAAAATTATAACATTGATGATATATTGTAGAACAGTAATAGTCAATTTTGACAAGCATAAACATATACTTATAATTTTTTATATTTTATATAAAAATTCGTCAACTATATAGGAAGTAGATTGGATGTTTAAATGTTCGTTATTGATGTAATGTATTTTTATTTTTAAAATTTTTTAATATTTAGAAAAAATTATCAATTTTATTTAAACAAAACCTATTATTATCATTTTTATTATTAGTTTAATATATTAAGAAATAATAGTCTAATTTGTTTATAACCATATTTTTATTATTAGTTTAACATTATTTTTATTTTAAAAAATGTTTGGAAACTTAAATGAATATCTAACAATATAACAAAATGTTTTTAAAAAAATTACACTATAAGATAATATATTATCATCTTTTTTCTTACAATAGTACATCTCAATAAATCGATTTAATTTTTCTACAAAATTACTCTCTAATGTAACACATGTAACACTTTTACTTCTCTCATTTACATTCCAATGTACTATATGTTAATATATCGTTTTCTCCAACATTACTTTTCAATAATAATACATTAAATTTTTTTTCACTCAAAATCATATTGCAATATAAGATATAATTTTATTTTATAAATTTCATTATTAATATATAAATAAAAATTTATGGATTCATTATAATGTACACACAATAAGTTTATATTATAGGTGTATATTCTAACAATTGTGATGTAAATACTACAAAAAAACTAAAATTTTGCAATGAAATTTTTCGTTAAATCAGCGATGAGTATGTACTCGTTGTTAACGTTAATGATAGGCTAATTGCATCTCTATATCCCTTGTTGGGTGACAGATGTGTTCGTTGCTTGGTCGTCATTATTTTTACATCGATCGTTAGTTGACAAAAAATTTGTGATGAAATTTTTTATTTGTAAATTAGCGATGGAATCTAATTTCTCACTATTTTGGTTATGGATTAGAAATTTTGTCTTTAAGTGTTTTCATGATGATGATTTTAATGATGAAATTTTTTCGTTGCTAACCTATCGTTAAATCTGTTTACTTACGGTGAAATTTTCAAGTTTTATAATAGTTGTTACAAAGGATACATATCTAATCGTTAATTTATTATCAGTTTGTCATTAAATTGAATTTAATAATAAAAATAAAAAGTATTTTATTTTTAATTATTTATTTTAAAAATTATTTATATTATTTGATTGCAATTCATAAATCAACACATATTAATGAATTTAAAAACCAAAAATTAAATATAATTGACATTGTATATATAAACAAAAAGTTAATACATAATATTGTATTAAACTCCAAATCAAATAACACAAAAGAAAATGAAGAAATTACTCGTGAGACCATCACGTAACAATGGAAGAGAGCCAGAATGCGGTCCTCTCAAGAATAATGCTTTCATCTTACAAGTACATTCCTTCAACTTAGCCTCATTTTGATGAATATGCTCATTTATCTCGATCTCTCTTTGTTATAAATGCTCATTGAACTCAACCACAAAATGCATACGATTTTGCTTCTCCCATTTATGCTCACGTTTCAAACATTCTTGCATTTTCTTTATTTGAGAATGCATATCTTGTATAACTGCATCGTCGATAGATCATCCATTACCGGAGCTACCACTTGAACAATATGGGTGGGTGTAAGAGTTAAGTATGAACACTCGATTTTCTCCACCTACTATCTCATAGTAAATTTAAGTACAATCTACCTTAGGAGTCTCATAAGATTTTTCTTATGATTAGAAAGCTGAGGCAACAAACTCCTTTCAGCATTTCTACAAGAAAATAATTTATACTAAGCAATTCTTTACATACACTAAATCAAATAAGAAATATAATTAAAATTATTCATTGAATGTTTAAAAAAGCAAACTTACACATACATATTTGGGGTGTTCATTGTTGAATTCATCAGGATTGGACTTTTTCGAATGAGTTTGTCTACATAAAAGTTGGCTCTTAATCGAACTCCTTTGCTTGCAAATAAAAACATATGAATGTAATACTGATAACATAGAATACCATTTTCATTTGAATTTATGTAAATTAAATGTCATACATACCATTCATTGTAAATGCTCATGTAGAGGACATGAACTTTTACTGTGTCGAGAGAGACTTGACTTGGTGTAGACATTAATTTTGTAACTTATGAAATTCTATCCTTTTAGAATGAAGAAGAGAAAGGAAAGATTTAAGAGTTCGAAAGAGTGAAAAGAAAAGAAGATTGAAAATAGGGTAAGCAAGTTGATCGATTGCCAAATTAACATTGCTGTTGATCCATGATCGAGTGCTATAGAGAACAAGATCAATTAACATATAGAAAAATGGTGCTAGTGATAAATCTTAATGTTGATATCTAATTTTGTTCCTAGAAAACTTTATCAAAATCTCTCTTTCAGTTTGTTTTTCAAGCTTAAGATCGAGATTTAACAGCAATTCCTTGTCAAACCTCAGGTCTTAATTATTCTACCTTCTGCAAGATCGAGAATTCTTATTAGGATTGGTTTGCAAATGACTCATCGAGACTTGACTTACTTGGGCTTATTACAAATGACTAATTAGGGTTATCAACGTAGATGACACATTGAGCTTGCTTTATCGGGTTTGAAAGTAAACCCCACATCATGGATCCAATTAATAAAGTTCAGCCTAATTCTTTAGGTCTTTTCACATTGAGATTTTAGGTACAATACTCATCGACATCATCACCAGATAGATCATTAAGATCAAAGCCTTGGATAGTTCAAAGCTAAGCTTGCATTGGGTGTTATGTTGCTTTATCGAGTTTTTAATCCATAATTGATTTGAGGCACTCATTGTCTGGGTTTTTATTATTTCTAATAGATTAATATGTCAGCAATGATCACCCCAACAATTCTAAAGTGCAACTGAAGATTGGATTTGGAAATTCAAACTTCATTAATTAAAAAAAAAAAGGTTTGTACATTTAGAAGAAAAAAAAGAAGAGAGATTATAGCTTAAAGTCCAAGCTGGGCTACAGCTTTGACCACATTGGGTATCAAGGTAACTTCAAGAGCAAGGTTTTTCAAGCATCGGTGTTAATGTCCCCTCATCAAATGGTCTCTTAGCCAATTCCTTTAGGTCCGTTAATGAGATCTTTAGATCTTTAAAATGAACTGATAAGGCTTCTGTAGGAAGAGCCACTTGCATCCACAATAAGTCTAGATCGGGATATTGACCTTGAATCTCTAGGATTATACATTTTTTAATGGGCTAATATAGCTTAGAAGCCTGTTCTTTAATCTCAATCTTATGTGCGTTTCTCATTCTGAACTCGTCCATGGCTCGAGATCGAGCTTTCTCTTGAGCTGCCCTTAACTCATTTAGATGTTAGAGGATAATTTCATTTTTAGCATGACCTATCCTAACCTCAACATTGGCTTGCACCTAGGTAAACCCCATCTTCATACTATCCATATTTAATTTAGCTTTAACCAAAAGATTCTTCACCCTCTCAGTCTCAGTTGCGTATATGTGAACTTTGTTGACCATGTTAGTAGTTGACATGTTAGCAGCCTCAGCCTCATTCATGTAATGATAGAGGTTGATGCTTGTGTTATTATACTTGCTAACAAGCACAACTATCCTCCGAGCAAACTATAAGCAAAAAAGAAGAAAAAAACATGGGTTAAAAATTTATAATTGCATTTTAGGAAAAACAAAAGTAAAAGGATTAATGCTTGCCTCCTTGAAGCATATCATAGTGTTGCCTAATAATATTTTATTATCCTCCCCTTCCATTTTCCTTATGTCGTAGAGGAGAATCGACTTATGAAGCCATTCTTGAAACAAACTATGATGGTTCAGGGACTTTTTTGCTGGTATGTCCTAATTTGAAATAAATTTCTCGTCCAATAAAAGGTGTGGTGGTACACCCAAAGGCATTAAGAATGCATCCATGGCACCCTTGTCCTTCAAGTGGCTCCTTTTATCTCTTACTTTCCTTCTAATAGCTGCAAGAGCAATAACTGCCATTTTCCCTTTCTTTGCAGAGAAGGCACCATCATTAAGGCTAACTCTGGCCTTTTTCCTCTTTGGACAAATCGTGAGGATTGACCTGATGCTAGAGTCTGGTAGCAGCACTAAGTGTGGCCTTTCTCCAGGGACATGCCTCCCTAGAGCCATATTCATGGCTTCTTATGATTGATCCTCAGTAACCTGAGGTACAGTGGGTTGTGGAGCCATTTCTTCTTCAAAAACTAAAGAAACAATGCTAAAGGTTAGCAAGGAATAGAAGAATAAAATATTAGGAGATGGAGAACTTTGTGATTAAGGCTCAAGCCCTACATCGAGGTGCACATCGGGTTTAAGTTTGGTGCTTGGTTCAAGAATGTGTGCCTACCCCTCATTGGGACAGATACCCTATTCGGGTGTAGGACTTGGCTCAGGGTTTATTTCGACATCAAGATTTGAATTTTCTATGGGAGGTGAGGAAAGCTCTTCATCAAAACCTAAGCTCGAAGTGTTTTTAGTTGACCTGAAAGTCCTATCAAATGCAAACAATTTATATTAAGTCTTAGGGGCTCTAACTACAACTACTCTATCGTTATTGATATGATTTGTAAAATTATCTACAGCATTCTGATCATAGAGGGATGTAAAGATCGATGTTAGGTCGAGGTAGACTTTCTTGATATAGACTCTTTTGAAGGGCTCACTCTAGGTATTAAGTGGGGATACATTTTGGGCCAAAAAGCTTATAAGTGTTTCTTAGTCCAACCTTTATTATTGGATGGTAGGCCTTTGGCGAAAAGTTTTGGGCTAATGTTGGCGAAGTAATAGAGCTTGAATTCAGACTTTTAGTCATCTCTATTAGCTTTCAACTTAAAAAATTTGATAAACAAGACAATAGAGAGATTTATATAGTCCATAAACAAAATCTTAGATACAAACGCAAGCATATAAGACCAAGAGTTAGGCATGGGCTAGGAAAGAGAAACTTTAAACCAATTGCAAACATTCTAGAAGAAAGGATGGATAGGTAGGTCTTGACTTCCTTTGAGGCTATCATCAAAAACCATGACCTAGTCTTCATGGTGGGTTAGAAAAAGAAAAAAGCCCTAGTTCTACATATCTTGGAATAAGGAAATTACTCTTAACCCATTCGAAATCCTCGGCTATGTATGTGTAGGGACCCAAGTTTCTAGCCATTTTAATAGAATGAAAAATGAAAAAATGAAAACAAAAGAAGGAGCGAAGAACTCACCTAAAACATGAAAAACTATAAAGACAAAGATTGAGAGCCCTGGGTTCACTAAGAAGAGTTCTGAATGTTTCCTTTTTGTAAAAAATACTTTTCAAAATAACTGAGTGGAATGCTGACTTGGCGTTGGTTTCCTTGATTTAATTTCTCCTCGATCATCATTGAGTTAATTTGCATCTTTTCGGGCCTGAATAAAACTTCAGATCACTCATTAGATTGCTTAAAAACCCCAAATTGGGTACATCCTTAATCATACATTGGGTCACCTATGAAAACAGTGTTCAACCTCGAAAAATAACTCTACATTAAGTCCTTTAGATGAACAATGAAGCATAGGACACATCATTCTAAGAAAGTTCTATAAGTTTTCAAAGGTTATTTAAAAGATTCCAAAATCAAGAAAAAGGCGTTTAATATAATAATCATGTATCTGAGCATCTTAGATTAATGGCATGCATTCACCATGTTCGTCGAGATCTCACATATTATACCCTTTTGATCAAAGGAAAAAAAAGATCATAGTTTTTGAGTTAATCAGGCTTTTAGTTGAGGCAGTTTTTAGTTGAGTTTTTAGATTCAGGCTGACTCTTTAGTTTTACAGAGTTTCTTTTAACTGATAACGTTTATAGACTTGTTTTGGAGAGAAAGAAAGATTATTCTTTAAGAGAAGTCTTTTTGGGAAAGTAACTTTGCTTCTCCAAGTACAAAACACTTTTCTTTATTAAGTTAAACATTATTGTTCAAAAGTGTGACGATTATATTCGCCAAAAGAGTCGCAACAGCGTTGTTACATTGTATTTAGAGGTAAACCTTATCACTCTGTAATTTATTTCTTGTAAACGTTTCAATCATGAATGAAATCTTAATGTTATCCTTATGCTTTCTTAACACCTCTTTTTGTGCTCTCTATTATATTCTCCTGCTTTCTTAATGTTTTTATAATGCCTCGAATTTCTTTCTTTATTATTTTTGTACTATATGTCTATTCTTTTTGTATAAACGAATTTCAAAATGAAGTTTGTGTAGAGGTTAATTCTCATATGGAGTTCTAAACAAAATGATCTTATCTTAAAGAAAAAAAAGTTGGTGTGAAGGCCTCTCTGTGATCTTCACTTAAAATGCATCATTTTGAGTTCTTTTTAATAATTTCAGGAAACAAGATTCTCTCTTTGCATTTCTTTTAAGACTTGAAGGTTCGATAAAATTCAACCTTTGTCGCCTTAAATAAAATGGTCTTGGAAACCAAATTTTTATCATTCATGCATTCTTGTAAGAAGGGTTTCTCTTTGTAATTATGAGTTGATTTGTGTAGAAATCAAGTTTGAATCTTTTTTATCACCCGTGAATATTTTTCGTTTTAATTTGTACTATTGTGGGGGGTACTAATCCTTCCTCACATGTAACTGACTTGTGAACCCAGATTTCTTGGTAAAGTTTGACCAATGTAAAACTTTTCTTTTGCAAAACAAAAAAGAAAAAGATTTGGAGAAAAAGCAAAAGAATTTTTCAGTGACCAATTACATCATAAAAAGATTAGTAGCAACTCTCATTTTTTCTTGATTTTAAAATCAAAACGAATTTTAAGATCCATCGTTTTTTAACCAAATTAAACCAAAAAAAAAAAAAAACAATTCCTCCCTTTTCTCACTTCAGGATGGAGTGCCCAGGCTTTGCTGTTTGAGCCCTATTATGACATATTCGCGACTCCACTATAGATATAACCCAGAATCTCTAATTTCTTAAAGTCCAGCCAAAGTTAAAACTAAAAATTTTTTTTCAATCACGTGAAAATCTAAAATTTCGAACTTGATTCTATTATGTGTTTTATCTTCTTTGTTCTTTTTTTAATTCTATATGTTTTAAAAAATATAAAACTAATACACACATCACATTCATGCATTGCATCAGCTCTATACTTAGGTTGGGCCCTTTGAAGCTATTCCTTATTAGGAGTTATGGAGTAGCTAATATTCAGAGGGCACCTAGTCTCCTTATGGTATGTCGCTCGCCCTACTCAAGTCGAACCTTATGTTTGTTTTCATCATTGAGAGGGGAGAACTTCTTCCTACATACCTTTATGTAGGTGATTATGGAACAAGGGTACCCTTCTTGCTAAACTAGAGCCTTTAGAAAGTTAAAAGAATTGATATGAGATCAACATCAATCACATTAAGTTTCAAGTCTTCATCTTGATGTGAGATCATCATCAATCACGTTTATGGCTTTTGAATCCCAATGTGAGATCATTATTAATCACGTTTTGAAATTCTTTTAGGTTGACACATTTTAGGAAACTTCAAGAATATTGTTTTAACACTTTCCCCCTTCTTTTCTAAATGCAGGATTGGCAGGCCGCATCTTAATAGTTTGTTATAAACGATAATTGCCATGTGTCAACCAACGATCGATTTATTAATCATGATGTCGTTTTGACTCTTGCACTACAGCATTTATATCTTTTAATGGTACCTTTTCCTTTCTCACTTTTACTTTTCAATCCTTCTTTATTTCTCTTACTTTCCTCTGCAGTTATAACAGCAACTCTTCAACGGCTTCATGACTTCATTTCTAATAAGGATTCTTGTCCTGAACTTCCTGTTGACAATGGAAACATAGGGGTTTCTTCTCTTACCCTTAGATCACTTGAAACCATTAGGGTAATATAACATTCTTTGTTGTGTCTTCTTCTCTAATCCTTCTAAAGATGAAAGGTCGTGGTTTAGTAAACCTATCCATATTTGTGTATTTAAAGAGTCCCTTCGTGGCAACCTTAGGATGCCACTTCACCCTTTGTTGTAATGTTATGCAGTAGGTATATATTATCTTCCTCTTAACTTGTTCCAAATGACTAAAAGCCTGTATTTGAGTTTTTATTGATGTGTATAAATTTAAATGTTCAAACAATCTTTGTAAAATTCTTTTCTAAATTCTTCGAACTTGTTAGAAATCATGGTGGAGCTAAAAATTCTTCTTATAACTTTTGGTATTTTATGGCCAAGTCATCGAAAAAATGAAATACTTTAGGACCATGTACGATGAGCTTTTCCTCGTTGTCATATTATGAAGAACTCCTAATACTTCTTATGGTTCTCAAAAAGAACTTGGTGCCCGATCTAAAGTTTTTTTACCATAGAATGTTAGATAATGTCGGCATTAATAATATAAAATTTTTCCTTACACTAACTAAGTTATATATAGTTAATAATGTAGGAGCAAATTCCATAGATGACCTCATCGCTTATCTTAATCCAACATTAGAACCACCTTTAGATAATTCTTGAACCTTATCTCCTGAATCTATTTTGAACTCTTTATCGATCTCATATCTTTCCCACACGGAGCCTTATCACCCAATCCACTCAACAAATGAGTAATCTTTGATAATATCTCCCTGACTCACTTTTGCCATTAAGTTACTTCTATCTTTTATTTTTTATCTTTCTCATAATGTGCTAATCTAACTTTCAATTCTTAATGTGTAATTAATGAAATGGCCCCTAACCGAAGGCTCTAAATGACATGCAATCTTCCCAAATCATTTAGGCCTTAACGATGTACCATTGCTGCTCCTCTTACACCATTCACAAGATTAAGTTCAGGACTTGCTTTTTGATTCAAAGGAGATTGAATTTTAGGATTGAGTAGTCGATCCTAATCCCGAACAAAGAAGGGAACCACTAAACCTACCTTTAAAATTCCACAAAGAAAGGTAAGGCAATCACGAATTTCACTAAGATCGAAGTAGATGTCTTGACCGACATGGTTACTGAACCCTTACTTAGAGATATCCAGAAGAAGGGCATGATCGATGCCCTAGACAGCACACTCCTTTGCCTTATTGTCTATAATACTATCGATCAGTATTATCCCATGGGACATTAGACTGGAGGATAACAGCCATAACGCGACGATGTCCTATGAAAAAATATGCTAAGGCATGCTCTCGATAGATCGAGAAAGGCTCACGAGGTTGTAAACCACTACCTTAGCAAACAGAGTTTCTCACCACATTGGAGAGGTAAGATGATCTCAATTTAGTGTTCCTTTTGCATTAGTTCTTTTTTCTTAATTTGACATTGGTTTCTTGTCTTATGTAGCTATCCCATAAGATGGCTTTGCTCATTGAGTGTTACGAGCTCATAAGCAAAGCCCTACTTGAACAAATAAAGAAAATAGAATCTACCAATAAATTAGTTGTCAATGTCGTAAAAAAAAAATCGAAGCTCTAGCAAATAGCTTCGAGTAGTTAAAGACTATAATAGCATAGAAAGACTGATATCTATTGGAGACGCAAACAAAATTGGCTTAAGCTTGATTTGAGATCAAGGTTAGAATCTTCTAAACTACTGAAGATGCCATCTGGGCCAAAGAATTGATTACTGCAGCTCGAGTGAACAACATGACATAATATAAGTAGAGTGAAGAGTTTGATGCCATAGTGGCATAGGAAACTTATGAGTTATTGTCTTCACTCAAATCTAATATCTTGGATGAAGCTCAAGGGCTTCATCCTGAATTTAATCTAAGATATCTACGAGGGCAACAACTCCATGTGCCATTTCGAGAGAAAATTTAGCTCCATGCCCTTGCTCTCGATGCTATCAATTCAAACGAGCCAAAGCCTTCGACCCCGATCTCAGATCAATTGACAATCCCACCCGAGGCTCAAACAAATGTTATAGCTCTATCTTTTTGATATGCTTGTTTCTTTTCTTTGATTTTAATGTATCTTTTATTTTTAATAAATAGAAATATTTTCAATGCTAACATTACTCTAACTCAATCTCCAATAAATTGATCTTAATATCTTTAAGTCATGGCAATTTTCACTTTCAACTCGATTTGATCTTTTTATCAATTAACAACATAATCCCACTTTAATCTCAACATCTCAATCTTAGACACAATTTTATAGTTTTAATCCAGATTTAACATTCATCTCTGTAATGCTATCATGATCTTGATCTCTACATCAAATAAATCCTGAACAAGGTATTATAAACATGATTAAGAAAACCCTAACCTTAACTGGAAAAAAGAAAATTTGATCATGAAAAAAAATCTGATTTAAGCATAATCTCGATCTAACTAAGTGCAAAGTAATGATCCTAATCGGTTTCTAACAACAATCTCGATCTTAAACTTTTACTACCATGGTAGCATGGTCCTGATCTTGATGTCATAATATTTTCCTAATCTTAATACTCAACTTGCACAAAAGTGAGATCCTGATCTCATACTCTTGACATTTAGCCAATTTTAGATCTCTTTCAACTTTAAATTAGGGATAAAAATTAAGTGTCTATAACAAGTGCCAAGTAGATGCATTTTAATTTGATGATACGCCAATCTGAGATCGATCTTAGAAAAGATCAATCTTCCCAACTACATTACCAAAAAACTCACAAAGAAGGTGTTGTCTTGTACCGACCAAGTGAAATTCGCACAAAGGAAAGTAAAAGTAACCTTTTGGCCATTAGTTACTATAATTTGGAATGGCATAATGGCTTCACATTTACAACCCATTCCTTTGGCTATAGATGTATCCAAAAAATTATGGGTACTATCAGAATCAAAGAGAATATGAATACAAGTCCTTTTATGGTCGCTTACAACCCTTATAGTTTGATAAAACATCTCTGAATCAACACCTGTAACGTGTATTGATAAATTTAGTAAATCTTTAGTGAGTTCATCTTAACCTTCTGTACCCTCTACAACTTCATTTACCTTATCCATTTTAGGAAATTCTTACGCAAACATCGTGTGCAATTGTTTCTTCTTACATTAGTGACATGAGTGAACCACTCATCACACCAAAAGTACAAGTTCTCGACCTTCTTCTCATTGATCTCTTTGTTTGTCAGTTTTCTTCTTGGTTGGAATGGAAGTTTAGTGTTGTTAAAAGTGTTCAAGTTTGGATGTTTGCCACTACAATAAAACATATTTTTAACGGCAATTGTTTAGCAAGTTACCACAATTGTCGCTAAATATATTAGTAGAAGTTCTTTTGTTTTATTTTAATCAGATTATCAAATAGTCATTATTAATAAATATATGATGGAAATTCTAAAAATTAACCATTAAAACAAATAGTTTTACAGGCTATTGTTTATAATTACTTTTAAAATAAATTTATATTTTTTAATTCATAATTTTAAAATTTTATATTAAGTTAATTAATTTTGATTCAAATATAATAAAATAGTATTTATTAAATCACATTTAAAATAAAACATACATTTAAATTTAACATACAATCAATACTTGAATTTTATTGACTTTTTTTTAACTCATTCAAATTTTCTTGAACAATTTATCTCCATGATCAAGATTTAAAAATGATATTTTTAAACTCTTAACTTAGTAATGTGAACATAATAATAATTTCAAGCAAGTCCAAAATTAGTAATCCATTTGGATAAACTTGTAACTTATCACCTAAGGTTTTAATTGTGTTTGTACAAGTATAATACCTTACTTTGCAAACTTAAAAGAACAATAAAACTAAAGATGTTTACAAAACCTAAAGCAACTAAGCTATCCTACCACACCAACTTTTGACTATGTGAAATGTGAAAACATTCCAATTTTACAATGAGTAGCCTCATTTTCTAGTGAGACTTCAAATGCTAACATACAATAACAATATGTGAACCCAACATTGCAATCAAAGTCATAATACTTCATCAACTAAACATTTCTAATCTATAGTTTTTTTTTTAAAATTTTAAAGACGGTTTAAAAAACTTCCAGTTGGTAGGGGATGTTATTTAAAGGTGAAAACTTTTTAACTTCCTTTCTGTTAGACTTTAATGTCCCATATGAGCCTTTAATTAGGTTATCTTGCATTTGGTCTACCTTTAAGACTTTCATAAATCCAACCTTATAGACTTTATTAAATGGATAAGTTTCAAACTAATAATACCCTCATCAATTAGAATCTAGGCTTTTTGTAGCCAAGGGTGATAGAATCACTATTTTTCTTAATAAACTTCATGCCAATATTTTCATTTATTGATAAAATAAAGTTTCAATGGGATTTGGTAGTCCTTAACATAAAGCTAAAGACAATAGTTTATATACAGTTCTATTGAAGCCAATCCATCCACTCATTACTGCTTTATATTGGTGCTTTAAGCAATTGGATATAAAGCTCCCATAGCAATTCCATATAGTCCTCCTTAGATGTCGACATCTTTTTTAATCCTCATGAAGCCTTTTTCTCCCAAGGTTATCCCCCATGAATTCTTAATCAACTAGTATTTCATCCCATCTAGGTCATCCCATTACCCAACTATAGTCACTGCATGATTCAAAGAATTCCCACATTGGCCAGTGAGGACACTACTACTATAGAGATGAAAGTCATGTCTGATGCTTTCTATAATCACTAAGATAGGTTGATTTACTATAGCTTACTATAATCCAATCTCTTTGTTGGCTATTTAACTTGATTCATGTTAAAATTAATAATTAATACTATAATCTGATACATCTTGGAGCCGAGCTTAGCTGGATGCCAAAATCGATCATTTTCGTTCTTCATTCTCTTTCAATTTTTGCATTTCCTTGTGCTTCAGACAAGATTCTACACTTAATACTCACACTGAAGAGGCTTACCCCTTTCAGTTTAAAGTTCACTTAGTGATTAATTAAGAGCATTTAGAAAGATAAATTGCTTACCCTTTCATATTTACACTAAGGAGGCTTCCTAGTGAACATCATGAACTATCATTTGTCTCTTTCTGTATACCTAAAGATTTTTCTTAAGTGGTGAAAAAAAGTAGGTTTTGGTAAGGCTCACATCATTGCAGTTTCCTTTTCCATTACAACTTGAGGAGTTGGCTTCTCATGGCTTTCAAATTTCCTTCTCCGATTTAATTTTGCTCTTCTCTCCTTCGTTTTTTGCTAGTAATTATGCTTTTTTATGGCTTTATAGCATTTTAGTCATTACTTTTTATTGGTAATTATACTTTTTCTTTGGCTTTTGTAGAGTTTTCTTCATCAACAACTTCTCTTACGAAGCTTTCTAGACATAAATTAAAGTAAATCTATTAAATTTACTTCGTTGGTTATCTCTAAACTGGAGATTTGTGAGATTGCCCTTATTGTTAGCTAGAATAACCTGTCCTGCTCATCTGTGAAAATTCTTATGGGGTTGATACAGAATTGTGTTTAGATGAGGACCAAATAAGCAAGGTCATCTCGTATTGGGGCTAATACTAGCCATTATTCAGTTTAGTCCTTTTGAGATGAAGACAGTTTAGTCCATTAAATGCATTAGTTTTTTAGCTAAAAATGCCATGTTTCACTTGCATAAGATGCTAATTGAATGGTTTAAAGAAATGATAAGGGCAAGGGAACTTGCCAATGTAAATAAACCTATGAAAGAGATAGCCATTGAACATCTCAATGGTGACTTTTCTTTAAGAAGGCAGACCAATATTGTAATCACTTATCATAGACTCTGTAAGGACAGAATTTAAAAGTAAAGCATATCAATAGCCATCAACATAGTAAAAAAGCAACACAGTAAAAGAAAACATGTATAAGTTAGTCTCAAAGCTATATATACAAATATTTAAGGATTTATTATAGTTTAAAATGGTCAATGTAGCTTAAATTTACACCTCTTTAATTTGCATTGAGAGATAACTCTATGTGGCAAAGTTTTTTTGTAGTATGACCTGATAGAGGCGTAAGACATATGGGTGATTATGTTAATGCACCAAAACCATCTAAACATGTGATGAAACAATGACTCTATCCTACCCAATGTGATTTTCACAAGTTTACACTTTGTTGTAGATTCAAGTCAATACAGATAAATTTAAACCGTGCTAGTTTGTATTATCACATTAGTTTTGGTCACTTCTCACTAGTTTATGCTTTTTGAGAATTGTAGTATCATTAAAGATTCTTAATGTATGCATTTTACAAGAAAATTACTTTAGAATAATTAAAGAATCAAATTATTTAAATCTATTTTATGCATGAAACTACAAAGTCCAGCTTCTTTATTTAAGTTATCTTGCTAGGCCAAGTTTTCATATACTCACTAGTACCATTTAATCATGTTACGAAGATACCAACATGGTAGTCTAAAGAGGAAACTGGAAGTTACTTGGAATGCCACAGATATGCTTCACATGCATTGTTATTAAACCTAGAACTTTTCGGAACTTATAGATTAGTAATGTTATAATCTGGACAGGTGTTTAGGTCTCTAGGATATTAGTTTTGGCATGTAAACACAAATAGTTGATTATATGTTATTTTAATCCTTCTATGTTTCTAATTAATTCATGTTTTTCTTTAATCAAGTATTGCATTTCATACTTAAGAGACCTCTTTTGACATCTTATTTTGTTTTGGGGAACATAAAGTATGAACATACAATATTGGATCAGATTTGTAACCAAACGGAGTAAACATATGTAAGTAGAGACAAAGGCTGAAATTGATTAGATTTAACTGTAGTAAGTGATGGAGTTAATTTTGGAGTTTTCTTCCATTATTTGTAATGTGTATATAATATATTGTTTATTAAAAGTTTCTTAATATATTAAATTGAAATACTAGGGCAATTGCATTGCACATCAGTTGCATTTTCATTATTGACTTTATATTTTTGATATAATGTGCATAATTATATTTTGTTATCTGTAATGTTCTATTGTGGCATATCTGTAACAGTAATTAGATTGTTGCTTTTGTAGGCTATAGTAATACTAAGGTAGCACTAAAGTTACTTTCTTTTGAGTGCTTCTAAGTCTGAAATTATAATGCATTTAAATACTTATTTGGGCAAGTCATTGTGTTATAATTATACGCAAATGATAAAACACAAATGATTTTCTACTAAAGCTACTGTACTTCTAGGCACTTGGGTTTCTACTTTCTTTCTATGAATGCCTTCTCTTTATTAATTGATAGAATGCATAATATACAGTCATATATTATTATATTTTCTTGTATTTTTATTGATTGTAAATAATTAAATCTTGAATTTTGACTATGTTTTATATTTAGTAGGGTAGATTAAGGAACTCAACCAAAATGGACTCAAATTCATTATTTGAAGATGAAAAGTTGGATTCCTAAGATACATGGATGAACTAGAAGATGCCTTTGGATAAGGCGTTAGCACACCTAATTGCATTGAAATTTCACCAAACCAAGATTTTATCTTTTATTTAAAAAGTATTTGTAAAATTTTATCTTTATCTTAATTTATCTTTGAAAGTCCTAGTTAAAATAGGTTATTATGTTTAGAGATTAGTATATAAAAAAGAGGTGGTTATTCCTTCAAAGAAACATCCAGAGTTTATTTTCACCTTCCTCTTTTCTTAGGTCTTTTTCTTTTCATGGATTGCTAAACATCTCTTCCAATTAAAGGATAATCAAGAGTTTGGTTCTTTAAGAATTATGAGATCTAACTGATTTTATTTGTTTTTTTTTATTTCTTCATTGTTTATTTATCTTTTGTGTTTGTTGAAAATATTATTTTGGTTGATTGTAACAAAAAAGGTCCTTTGTTTAATCATCAAAATAATAGATTATTAGTTAGAACTTTAAATCCGTAATTGTTTAAGTGTTCTAATATAAGTAGTAAATAACATAGTTGATTGCAAAATAGGTTTTTAATTTATGTTATAAAGATATATAATCTAGTTTAAATAAACCTACACATGTGTTTATTGGCTAAAATTGATAGTTGCTCTTATTCTTAATGCTGTTGGTAAATTAAACCCTAAGCTTGTATCTAAGGTTATTTATTAATACGAAAAATAATCAGAGATCGTATCCTGATTATCAAAGAAGTAAGGAAAAACAGGTTGTTCGGTCGTACCAACAATCATAACCAATTCAGTGAAGATTAAAGGATTTTTACCTTTGTATCAATGATCAATTCCTAAATCAAACCTAAAATTATTTCTTTGCCTAGATACTCTACTATATTGATTTTTCTATTTTCTATTATTCTTATTTTATCTATTTTTAATTCCTCAAACTCCTTTTTTTTACTATATTGATTTTTTATTTTTTATTATTTTTATTTTATCTACTTTTAATTTCTCAAACTCTTTTTTTTTTAATTTTATTTTATGAAAAATAAATCTAACTAATTTCCGTGGAATTGACCTTACTCATCTATATTACAAGTTTAATCTTTTGAGCAAGAATTTAGAAATTTAATCTATTGGTCTCGATAATCAATAATTTTTGGCGCCCTTGCTAGGGATTTATTTTAATTAGATTTATTTTAACGCTTCGTTCTTCTCGTGCAGGTGATCTAGTTTCATACGATCTTGAGATTGAGAAGATAGCAAAAAGATTCATGAAGGAAGCCAAATTACGAAATCAACAAGAATTTTCACTTTCATCTTCTAGATTGAATTTAGCTTGGTTTGGTTGACTTATCTAGGGATTCTAAAATAGATCAAGACATGGCTAATGAAGAGAGAACTTTGATACAGTTGGCTATACCAGAAGCAAATCAGCAGCCACTCTGCATTCAATATCCAATATTACTAGTAGATTTTGAGTTAAAGTCTGGTTTGATCCATTTGCTGTTTAAGTTTCATGGCTTTAAGAATTAAGATCCTTACAAGCATCTAAAGGAATTCCATGTGGTGTGCACAAGCCTAAAACCACAAGGAATAATTGAAGATGAGATCAAATTACATGCTTTTTCATTCTCACTGATCGAAAAAGCAAAGGATTGGTTGTTTTATTTACCTTTTAGTTTTATGATCATGAATAGTGATGGTAAAACTATTTCTTGATAAATTTTTCCCTTTTAATGCTAGCAGCTTGTGAAGTAGGGAAAATTTTATCAAGAAATAGTTTTACCATCTCTATCCATGTGGTCACAAAACCAGGAGGTAAATAAAATAACCAATCCTTTGCTATTTCGATCAGTGAGAATGGAAAAGCACGTGATTTGATCTCATCTTCAATTACTCCTTGTGGTTTTAGGCTTGTGCACACCACATGAAATTCCTTTAAATGCTTGTGAGGATCTTTATTCTCAAAGCCATGAAACTTAAAGAGCAAATGGATCAAACAAGATTTTAACTCAAAATCTGCTTGTAATATTGGATATTGAATGCAGAGTGGCTGCTGATTTACTTTTGGTATAGCCAATTGCCTCAAAGTTCTCTCTTTATTAGTTATGTCTTGATCTATTTTAGAATCACGAGATAAGTCAACTAAACCAAGCTAAATTCAATCCAGAAGATGAAAGTGAAGATTCTTGTTGATTTCGTAATTTAGCTTCCTTCCTGAATCTTTTTGCTATCTTCTCAATCTCAAGATCGTATGAAACTAGATCACTTGCATGAGAAGAACGAAGCGTTAAAATAAATCTAATTAAAACCAATCCTTAGCAAGCGCGTCAAAAATTGTTGATTGTCGAGGCCAATAGATTAAATTTCTAAATTCTTGCTCAAAAGATTAAACTTGTAGTATAAATGAGTAAGGTCAATTCCATGCAGATTAGTTAGATTTATTTTTCATAAAATAAAATAAAATAAGGAGTTTAAGAAATTAAAAGTAAATAAAATAAGAATAATAAAAAAATTCATGTAATAGAGTATCCAATCAAAAGAATAATTTTAGGTTTGATTTAGGAATTGATCATTGATGTGAAGATAAAAATCTTTTAATCTTCACTAAATTGGCTATGGTTGTTGGTACGATCTAACACTAATACTTTTTCCAAATTAAATTTGTCATATTTATTATTTATTACATATCTTAATATAAGTTGTTTAATTTTTGTGCTTTACCAGTGAATTCTTAATGGATAATCAATTGCATAAGAGATGTATGAACTATAGTAGATTAAGCAAAGAATATTTGAGTGGTGTTGATAGTTTTCTAGATTTTATTTTCATGAATAAATCCATTGATGAAAAAATTTCATGTTCTTGTCAAAAATGTGTACTATATTATCATAGAAATCGGGAAGAAATACTTGAGAACCTAATAGTCAATGGTATTATTCCTGGGTATAATCCTTGGATTTTTCATTAGGGTTCTATGTTCATTGTTGAGCATACTACAAATATTAATATGAAGGAAAATAGTGTGAAGGTGATGACATGATAGGAATGTTGCATGGTGCTTTTGGAATGTTTAACTAACCCACAAATATTAGTATAAATAGGGAAGAGTTGCACAATTGTTGGGGATTTACTTTTTTTTCTTTATGTTTGTTGTACTCGTATGAATTATGAGAGAGGGGTGGTTAAGAGTTAAGAGAGATAAAAGTATAAATACTCTATTTCTTGTTTTTAATATGTCATTGTCTTCATAACAGGCCTGCGTAGAAGAAATAGCTCCTTTTGGAAAGATATTATATCCATATTCATTGTTCTATCAACTTTTCCCACTAGTAGTCCATGATACTTTTGTTTTTCTGAAGAAAATTTGGAAAATGTGATCATGTGAATTAGTTGTGTAAATAATGATGATGATAAGTGAGAAGAGTTAACTTAATTTTTTGCTTCTTGGAAAAGTGGAGTGGTAATTTCATGAGGAATATATATCATAGATCACAAATTAATTTGTAGTTTGAAAAGTTGATATCAACCGTAATCACTTCAAGTGTATACATTTTTTTTTCTTTCAAAAATGTAGGAAAAAGCACACCATGATGAAAAATAATATATTACAATTGAACTTTATTTTATATTGTATTATTGATATGCATATTTGTATTTGATTTTTTTACATTTAATGAATCCCTAATGCATTAAGTACTCATAGAGGTATTGAAGAAAATAATGAAAATTCAGTGTTTGAACCTTCTCAAGGTAAGTATTATTTTTTGTTCTTATAAAATATTTATATTTCATACATGTTCTTATATGTATTTTATATTTTCAGATCATACATTGTGAACTAACCATCATTTATTAGAGATTGATAAAAGGATATTATTTTATAGAGTTAATGTATTAACTTTTAACTCTTTAGATTTAAGACTATCAGTGAATTTTTTGTTTAGAATTATATTTTTGTTAAATAATTATTTGACATTTGGATATATAGTTATTAATGAATATATTTGTTTTAATTACATTGTGAGTTATAAATTTTAAATTTGTACTTTAGTTTGTAATTTTTTAAAAAAATATTGGAAATTCATTAATGATAGTTAAATAATTTTTTAGTAGTTTTATTTAATGATCAGTAAATAATTAATAATTTGTATTCATTTTTGCGATAACTATTTGATGGTCAGTATACAAATATTTTTAATCATTTTTGTGGCAAATATTGATTGTTTTAAGAAATTTATAGTTTGGTTTATATTAGTAATTATATTAGCATTTAATGGTAAAGGATTCAATTGTTACTTGTCACAAAAAAAAAGGTCAACTTGCTTTTAACAGTAATTATTAATTATTTGATAATTATCTTTAAATTTATTAATATTTAGTGTCAAGTGTTAATTGTCATTAAATATATAAATATTTAGTGGTAATTGTTAATTATCGTTAAATACGTAAACATTTAGTGACAAATGATAATTACTCTAAATAAAATAAAAGTCAATTCACTTTTAATGAGAATCAATATTTACCTTATAATTATAATTAAATAACTAAAAAGTTTAGTAATAATAAATCATTGTTGCAAATAATATAAATGTCAATTTATTTTTAGCGGTAATTTATAATTGTCATAAACAAAACAAATGTAAATATACTTTTAGTGATATTTGTCACTTGTCGCTAATAATTACTAGTAATAGTATAGATTTTTAGTGGCAATTATTTTATATCTTTACCAACAATCATGATAATTACCGCTATAGTTTTTTCTCGACCTTAGATATTCCTGCTTTTAATCAATTGTTGGTAAAAACTTTAGTGACAATTGTAATTATCGCTAAAACTCAAAAAAAAAAAAAATTGCACCAAAACCTTTTTATGTTGTAGTGTGGGCTTTGATAGTGTTGTTGTTCAACTTCGATATAGTGTTTGGGTGTAGGTAGCAAGGATGGCTTGCTAGACTAGTATTGTTGTTCAATTTCGAAACAGTGTTTGGATGCAGGTAGCAAAAGCGGTTTATTGGAATAGGTTTTATAATTTTTGGTAGCAAAGAGATAAGACTTCTACATTCTAGCTAATGCATATGCTTGTTGCAACGAGCTAAAACCAATCATCGTCACTTGAATTTTACTTTCTTCCTTCAATCCACTCAAAAAACAGCTAAAAGAGTATTCTTCTATTAAGGTCACTTTATTAGACAAAACATCAAATTCTTTCATGTATTCTTGAAGAAAACTAGTTTATGTCAAACTTTTAAGATCAACCATAGGGTCTTTATAAGCTTTGTCCCCAAATCTACTCTTAAGAGATTTCATATGCTCTTCCCATGATGGGTCATCAATTTTACCCTTGTTTTTGATGAAGGACTGATGCCATTATAGGGCTCCACCTTTGATATGTATAGCAATAAGTTTCACTTGTGTATCAACTAGGGTATTATCAACTTAGAAAAATCGATCACACTTAAACCATCAACATTTTAAATTTTCACCGTCAATTCTAGGAAATTCAATTTTTATAAATCTAGCACCAATTTGATTCTTGTGATTGAAGGTTAAATAACCCGATAAATCAAGCATAGTTAGAATGCCTAAGAGATGCAAGTTGAAATCCAAAACTTGAGGATGGAACTTATTGCCTCAACTGCATGAAGTCATAAAGCCTTTTGGCTTACTTATCATTATGTCTTTGCTTCTTGCTTAGCTTTAAAATTGTTTGTTCTTGCTTCTTATTATTTTCTTGGAGCACACATTTCATCGTATTTCAGATGGACTTCAAATTTCTTATGCTCTCGAGTTCGTGTATTCTTTACAATTGACATGGTTGAATGCTTAAGGATGAGGTAATCTATTCCATCAATGAGGACAGAATAGTTTACTAGATTAGACTACTCTAATACCAAATGGTACAGTTAAAATGGATTTGTTTGACAAAAAGAAAACTAGAGAAAGAAGGAAAAAGAATATTAAGAGAAAAGATGAAAGAGGAACAACAATCAATTTCATATCATTCTAGAATATCAACACATGAAAGAAGCTCTCACATATAACAATCATCATCACCTTCAGTTCACCCCAAAATGTAATGCATAACAAAATATGAAATCACTAATCAAAATACAATACTTGCCTCCTTTTACATCTACCAAAATGATTAACTTAATATCTAAAATAGCATAACTAGAAAGTTTCTCATGAACATTAATAGGTCTACGATCCTCATTAATCGACCATATGCGGTACCTATAAATCAACATATGTCATCAACTGGCGAGGAACTAACACATATGTTAATTTCAATCCTTATATCGTTGGTTCTCTATGAACTAAAGATATATATTCTTTTTATATTACTTTATAATTTAGGTTTAACATTCCTCATAATCAAGCATACAAAATCGCGTACAACTCTTTTACTTTCTCCCCCCACTGCGTTACGTCACACTTCCAACAAAAATGGCAATAAACTTGTTTCCAACAAAAATAACAATAAACTTGTTCAGCTACATATTAAAAGCAACAAAAAAGGAAAAATAATTGATGAAAGCCTCTACAAATCTTCAATAATTTTTGGCAATTTAACAATCAAACTGAAAGTCTTACTCAAATTGAAACAGATGCAAAAAAAAAAAAAAGTAAAAAAAGTAGCAAAGTAGAAAGCTAAAAAACTAGTCTCGGTGGCCTTCATGAATTCGCTTATTTTCTTTTTTTATTCCCCATTCAATAAAAAAATATTTTTTTTTGAATTTATGTGTTTATACGAGATTTTATTTTATTTTGTATTATCGTTTATGAGGACAAAATTCCCCTTTCCACCAAAAGTTGTCTACATCCTTTACCTTTTTTCTTTTGATCGATTTTAGCAAAAATATATAAATATATAAAATAAATTTTTAAAACATAATTAAAATTATCAATAAAAATTGATGATTAATGACGATTTTTATATTTATTGTTGTTTGCTTTTATATTAATAATATTGTTTGTCTATTTTTATTATTATTACAATTAAATCGTTATTTAAAATCTATTTAAATCATCATTTAAATTATATTTATTATAATATAAGCAACTAGGGTGTCATCATAAGTGCTTGATTTTAATGAAAAAACGAAATTTATGTAATATTATGTCATAAGTTGTCCACCAATCCACCAAATAAGCCACCATATGTCATCAATTCAAGACCTACTAATGACTGTTCTTGAAAGTGCTTCATCTAAATTTTTTTAACAATTGAAATTATAATGCATTTAATTTTAATTAACTTTGAATGATATTTTTTTATAAAATTATCATTTATTTTTTAATTAAGCATTTAATTAATTTAAATAAAATTATTTAATAAAAATGATAAAACAAATTGCAGCAAGGTAATATAAACAATACGGTTTGCTCCTCTGTTTCAACAATATATTCTTGAATGTAGATATTTATATATAGAATTAGAGCATGACTAGTAAATCCGATGCAATAAATTACAGAAGCTTGAAACTGATTATCAGCCACCATACAATGGATAAAAAGGAGCACACCTTGTGGCGTGGTTAACAGCCACACGCTTTAACCATCTGAGCTATCCCAGCTTAGAAAAATTATCAAACACCAGAAATTTATTTTTCGTTGATTATGTAAGATTTAATTCAATTGGATGATGGGTCAAATTATGAGCAGAAATTTGATCCAACTTTTAATTATACTCATTTGTTCTATACAGATAATTCAAACAAACATATATTTTCTATGTGAGACAAGACTATGAAAGAATACAAGGAATCAAAATATGTCTTTCACTCACCCTAGAATTCACGAGATTATAATAATTAAAATTATTATGGCATGATAAAAGAAAATAGCCCAAAAATTTAAATCTAAGAGCATGTATTATACATATATAATATTATATGGATGATAACGAAGATAAATTAAAAAATTATGTTTATAACTTTTTGGGTCACCTAGACATGCAGTGACTTCCACTTAGTCACTTATTAACATTTACTACAGTGAAAATAACTACCAACCATGCAGGATCCGATGCGAAGAGAGGCGATGTGCGTGTTGTCTCAGCTGTCCCTCTCGCGTTTGCCCAAGTTTCGACCCTTTTAGGCAAATTTTGAAACGGTAAAAAGGGGAGTAAAATGAATTGCCGTATGGGGGATAATTTAAGTGTGTGCGTCGAGGCCCATGCGCCGCTCTCTGTCCACCCATTACCAGACAGCCAACGGGACACTTGGCACTTTTCTGACTTCTGCGTTTTTGCCTAGCTGTGGCCTCGAGTATCCAATGATTGCTTTTTTACTGCTTTCATGGTGCCCTCACTTCCCTCGCTTCACCGAATGCTTTTGAGATACACGCGCCGCTCTTTTAGATATATTCGTTGTTTATCTTAGAATATTAACTAATACAATATTACAAAACTTTTATGATGTAAAAATGGCGTAATGGTGATGTAAAATACGGTGCATAAATCATACTTAGTGTCTATAAACACCAACAACGGCTCAGATTTAAATAACAAATCCGAGAGCGAGAACCACCGCATACTGAATTGCTGCTTCTTTTGTGGGCCCCATTTATAATTGGCCTATGATGATAGGTGACGATTGCACACAACCAAGAGTCAACTTTCCGCAAAAATAGCATGACGAAACAAATACCGTCTGATCCAGATCGGAAGGCCATGCGTGCTAAAGATGACCAAGAGGACAAGCGTTGATGGAGACAGGTCTACCAAAACTCGTTATGGACAAGTGCAGCACAGTACCATCAAGCCAAAGAGAGATTTATACAGAATATATAGTGCGAGGAGAAAAGAGAAAAAGAGAATCTCACCGCTGACTATGGAATTAGGCTTTTATCATGCGAAGAGGACAAATCCATGGCAAAGTGGAACTTAAAAGGCAGCGGTAATTTCACAGTGTAGTGTAGCTTTCTCTTGTTTACTCATTTATTAAGCATTTTCTTCTCTATCAAACCTGAAAGTGTGTTTTCATGTCTCAACTTCTACCCAAATACTAGAAAGTGACTGTATGCAATTATTTCTTCAATTCAAAGCCTTTGTATACCCCACTTGATTTGAAACTATATAGAGTCTTCTTTTTTGCCCAATTTTAGAGAGAATTACCAAGTGTATTTATTTAGAAAATTGCACTTATTTTGAAATGGGTAATGGACTCGCTACCCAAATCCCAAGCACAGTGTAAGGTGCGTAGGAATTTGGAGTTAGGAACGATGGAGAAGCTGCCATCTTGAAATTTGACAACGGTGGTGGGAAATGTGTAGCACTAATTCATAGCAAGCAAGCACATGGAGGCTAGAAAACTTTGACATCTTAATTTCCTGAGCCTTTCGTTTTTGTTTATACATATATTATATATATAACAAAAAATGAAAAAAATCATGAGAGCTTCTAGCAATTGAGTTTGATCATGAGTTGATTGATTGGTATAATCAATAATGTTGTGTTGTTTCACACTTTTTCTGTGTGGTGTCAACATCGTCACCCATCAACATGCTTTAAGCCTACTCATAGGTCTATATTTCCAAAAGTGAAGTACTCAAGTTTTTCTTATTAACAGCAGATGAACAAAATGATCCACCCAATGGATGCCATGTGTATATATATCAGTATCCCAACTTTGGGTACGAGACATTGAGAATTTGATGACAACCCATGAGCACATATCCCACAATGTGAGAAGAAAAAAAAAAAAAAGTAAAGCTGGACATGCTGCATTCAAATTAAACCACAATCTATATAAACAAGGTAGATAGTGCTGACTACTGGAGCTGAAAAAGTCAAAGACATAATCACCTTCTTTTCACCTTACAAAGAATCTAATCACCTAACCCTAATGATTTTGTTTTAAAAGTTGAACCCTTTTTTCTCTTATTGCCTAAAAGTTTATCCATTCTTTTCTCAACAATGAAGCACAAAAGGTGAAGTGGTTTACACTTTGCACATGTATATATATATATATATATATATATATATATATATATATATATGTGTGTGTGTGTGTGTGTGCTCCAACTAAAACAGATGAATTTTCACACGCCTTCCCATTAATTAGGTAACTAAGAAGATGCATACATAGAGTTGTTCATCTTGCAATACGTACTTTGCAGCGATGCAGAGATAAAGATGCACAGCATTCGATGCCCCTTGCCCAACTATGAATATTGAATATTCAATAATAATAGGGTAATAAAAGTAAAAAGTTGGCCATGGACATGAAGACCTGATTCGCAGATACAGAGACAAAAACAATGCCCACTTCATCAGGAGCCTTGATATTCGAGTTAGTGGAGTTTTTTTTTTTTTTTTTTGTGCATTCCCCCACAAACATGCCCTCACCCAGCTTGGACCGAGAACTCCAACATTCACTTTAGTTTAGCCCACTCGCCCGCCTTTATATACCACACTTCATGTCCCCTCTACTCCTACCTATACACACACTTCTTCTTCCTGCTCTTACCTACCTCGCCTACTTATAAAAGCTGGATTTTGAGCTTAGGCATTTCTACTTGTCTCTCCTGTTTCAACTATGATCGGTGTCGACTCTGATGGTGGACTTGACTGGTGGTGGTGGAGGTGGAGGTGGAGGTGGCGGGCAGACAGTGGTTCTTTTGTAAATCCGAGGGAAAGCTAATGGCAAAAGAACAAACAAAAACACAGGCTTTGCAATTGCCCCCTCCCGAGCCATCTAGACTCTAGCCTTGGGAGAGAGATACCATTGCATTGCGGGGGAATTGAGGGTAGCGGTCCGATTTACTTGACTTAGGAGGTTGATTTAGGTCTTCTTTAAGTACCTTTTTTTTTCCTTTTTTAATTCCTTGTTTATTCTCGCTTGACTTTGTCGTTTCTTGATGGGTATGAACAGGGGGATGTAAGAGATGCATACGAGGTAGCTAGTTTGTTTAAGTGGGAAGTGTTTTTCTTCATCTTCTTCTTTTGGTTGTTGTTGTTGTGGTGTTTGGATTTAATTTGATTTTCTGTAATGCTGCTGGGCATGCATCGCTTACACCTATCATGTAGTAATTTGCTTTTGTAATGAATTGGAGATAACGGAAATGATGATTTCTGTTTCCGTCACTTCATATATTTGGAATCCCTTTGTTTTTCCTATCTCTTGCTTAAATTGGGGTGCTGGCATGGTGAATCAGGGAGTTTCATTACCCTGGCTTCAGGGCTGTAGTTTACTGACACAAGATGAAATCTATGATGGGTATAATTTTCAATCTGTTTGCCAAAGAAAGCAGAATTTGGTAATTGAGATCATCTAATGCCATTCAGTTTCAGTTGCGGATAACTTTGCTTGAATGGTTGATATTTCTTCAATGTTCTTGCTTAATCAAGACCAACCCACAACATTCCACATCACCATGTTCCTAAATTAAGACAAGCTCAGAAGCAATGTAGCCTACAAAGCTGATGTTTTCTTTCCTTGGACGGCTTCCGGAGCAAACTTTTTTCTTTTATGTAAATATAATTCTGGAAGTTGTTTGGACTCACGCGAGGAATGTTAATCAGCAAAATTAGGAAGGGAGACTTTTATGCTTTAAACAGTATAATCTTTGAAAAATTAAATGGGAAATATACGTTTTTTTCATAGTGATGTGACCAAGTTTGCTTGGGCCTCAGACACCCAAAACCAGTCCATGCTTGAGAGGTCCCGAGAGGGGCCAAACCGGGATTAAGTCACTGAACAAATTCATTCATAAAACAAGCTTAAGAAAATAAATTAGTACTTATTGTGTGAAAATAGTGAAGTGATCACGTGTTGCATGAAACAACTTTCATCTGTCCATCAGGCTGCCATCATAATTGTTGAAATCCAATGATACAAGATATTCGACATTACTTACGGTGTTGAGTCAAAAAAAAACCTACAACCTTGACTATAACAAAAGATAATTCATTATCCTAGGGCAAAAATGATGAACGTACCTCCGATAAACCTATAAAAGAAAGGTTCACGGTAAGATTTGAACAAGCTCTAAGCCTATAACAAAATTTCATAAAAATCGTTGCTAACTTGGACATTGGGGGCTATCCCAGTTGCTTAGCGATAACTCCCTAACTCGATCTCTTTGTTCGCAGGTTCTACTTCGTTAAATTCATACCCAACATTTGGATAATCAATTACCTAGTTACCTAGAAATTAATTTTTAGATAATATTATTAGCGCTGTTTGTGGGAACTTGTAACAAAAAGTCATAACCATACTCCAAAAAACCCACTTTAATAGCCAGGTGATGGATACCCAAGAAACCCTTATGTCAACCAATCCACCTTCAATAGCTTAAGTTAGTCAGCTTACCGTTCTTCCCACTTTAGCGTTATCTCTTGCAGTTTCATCACCTCTCCCCTTGGTGTCAACTTTTGTGGCAACTTATGGCTACCTCTCCTTGCCACTTTAATTTGGTGCAACCTCCTAAGAAACCATGACTCCACCAATGATAGTGATGGGTACAATGTTGTATGTCTGCCATCGTTACCACACTTGCATATGTTCATGGCTTTTCTTTTTCCCCTCATAGGACCCCTTATCTTCCACTTGTCACAAGTCCCCCCTAAGTCAACATGTTTGTAGTCTTTAGCCAACGTATGGACCAAATAACTAATATAGTCAACATGTTGGTCTATCAACAACTGTCTTAAGGAGCTCAACATCATCCCCAACCTTTGGTGCACTAACCACTAGCCCCGATACCTTTTGAGGTCATGGGCGAAGTGACACTAAATCACTTGACTACGAAAATGAACATAAAGATAACGAGTTGGTTTTTTAAAAACACCAAAAGGAAGAAGGTGGCTAACGAATGCTTATATATGTCTTGCCACCTGAAGGAGCAAATGGGCGATATTAAGAAACAACTAAAAATCTTGATGGACAACTGACTGAACAATGGTGATCCCAATAATGTGAGTGCTGATAAGCTATCAGGTGCTCATTGTCACCCAAGATCTTGGCAGAACTAGTGCCATTGAAGTTTAAAGCCTTAAATTGACAGTTTTGATGGGCTAGATGACCCCCAAGATCACATAGTGAGATTTGCAACCATGGTGAACATGCAGGCCTTGTTCGGCACCATGAAATGCAGAGCATTCCCAACCACATTGGTTAAAGAAGCCCAAAAATGGTACAATTCCCTTGAAACTGGCTCCATTAACTCCTTTGAGATGCTTAGACAAATGTTCTTAAAATGCTTCGTGAGTAGTATGTTGAAAAAACACAAGACCACCAACCTATTTCGTATTAAACAACAGCTAAAGGAATCCATCTGAGACTCAACAAAAGGATTCGCAATGGCAACTCTGGAAGTAAAAAACATGGATTAGTCTATGGTAGTATCGGTGGTGAAGGAAGGGGTGTTAGTAAAAGCATTCCATAATGACTTAAGCAGGAAAATGCCCAAAGCTCTCGAAGAGTTACTAATCAAGATGGAAAAGTGTATTAACCAAGAAGAGGATCACAAGAGGAAAATGGAAGCCCAGCAACAATGGTCAAAGTTGGCAAGAATAAAAAAGGCATCAAAGGTCCTGCCAACATTGCCCAAGTAAAACAAGGATGGACGAAGCAAAAGAGGGAGGAACGAAGATAGAGAGCAGTGAGGGCGGAGCCAAAGAGGCGGTCAAAGACAAAATGACAAAGAAAAAAAATACACACCACTCATCACATCAAAGAGACGCATACTCATGTATATAGAGAATGATTCGTAAGTAAGATGGCCAAAACGCATGTATTCTAGTTCAAAGATGTGTAATCAAAACAAATATTATCATTTTCATAGGGACTGTTATGACCAAGATTTTAACTAAGGAAAACCCATAGCGTGAGAAAATAATGTTAGGAATCACTATTAAAGTTTTTAAGTGTGATTGACCATCATCTTAAAGTAAAGTAAAAAAGTTAAGGATTTGGGTTCGAGGGTCGATTACGGTTATAAAAGAATTAGCACCCTCAAAACACTTGAAAATTAGTGTCATTTTGATTTTTTTTTCTTGTAAATTAATTTTAAGGGTATTTTAGTCAAAGTACATAAAATTTTGTAATTACTCTATCCCAATGTACCCAAATATTTTTTAAGAGAAAAAAAAAATCGATTTGCACTTATTCACCTCTTCTTTTTTAAAAATAAAGGTTTTAAAAATTATATATAATATTTTTATCATAATAATTTTTTAAAGAAAATTTTAAAATAATCATAAAAATATTCTTTATTACTATAACATGATTTTAATAATATTCTTAAACATAAACTAGATCAAAGCAAATAATTTATTAGAGAATCTAATGATAATTCAACTTAAACAATTCTTATTCAAAAAATTAAATAAGCACAATAAATGAACTCATGAACTAAAGAAGGGAGTTTGGATATCTATTGAAGTCCCTTATAGTTTTTATAAAATTCATCCATTCTTTAATATAACAAGATTTAAAATGAAATTTTCTTTGATCAAAAATGAAAACTTCAATGAAAACTAAGAAAGTTACGTAGAGAGTTTATAAGAGAACTCTAGAAAGAGTTTTTTTTCTTTTTGTTATGTCTGTGTGTGTGTGGCTCTCATTTATCTATGCATCTTTATTTTTTGTCCCCTTCTCATTTTCTCGGCTTTTTTTTTTGTCTCTCACTCCTCTTACCTTCTCCTTCCCCTTTCTTCTTTGTATATCTTTCTATATATATATATATATATATATATCTCTCTCTCTCTCTCTCTTTGTCCTTTTCTTTCCCTTTTTTCCTATATATCTTTTTTTTTTCCTTTGCTTGTTGTTACTTTTTCTCCATCTGTTCCTTCTTTCTTTCTTTCTTTCTTTTTTTCTTTTTTGGCACTTTTCTCCTTGTTCATTTTTTTTATATAATTCTCTCTTTTCTCTGTCTATAAACACCTGATTTTAGCTTTGAATTGGAAGGAGCTTGAATGGTTAAGTGACAAGCCAATTTCAAGGTCTAGTTTATGCTCCAGATTAGGATTATATGGAGTTCAAGATTGGGTTTATTTGTTAGATTCAACGTCGAGATTATGCTGTGAAGTGACAAATCATGCATGCTTTACCTTGGTGTAAGGTTAATAATAGCTTGAGCACATTTTATCCCAATGTAAGATCAAGATTAGCTCAATCGCTACATTTTAGCTCTGACGCGAACTACCTCGACATGGATTACCCTGATGTAGATCACATCGACATGGATTACCTCAATCTAGAGTACTTTAATATGGGTTATGAAGATGTGGACTACCTAATGTGGTTTACCTCGAGGTGATTCATCCCGATCTCTCATTGGAGTGCAGATATACAATAGTTTGGATAGGAAGAATCATGAAGGCACGAAAATGTCGATGGAAAACTCCTGATGGAATTCACATGGAAAAATTCCAACACTATAATCTCTTTCTTCCCATAGTAGAATTTTAAATGTTATGATTGGGTTGATCCCAAGCTCATCTACAGGGAGTGCACATTACCCACTAATAGACTTTTGAATTTCAAGATTAGATCGATTGTGCTGTAGCTCTTTTTTCTCCGTCACAAAGTTTTAAATCTTTGACAGACGTTATCCCATTTTTTATCCATAAATAGATCTTTCAAAATCAACAAAAATGAGGAAGAGGTAAGTAATGATTAGCTACATGATCAATCAGTAATAATAAAAATAATCAATAAATATCAATCAATGAATAAGAAATCCCTTAAAAACAATCAAACATCCAAATCTTGGCAATTGAGTACTTAAGACTAGTGCGAAGAAGATTATAGAATCTTTCTTAAGGAATCCTTCTTGGAACCATTGGCCTTTCATTTGATAGAAAGGCAAGAATTATATTGAAGGTATTACATCTTTGTAATTGTTAATTTGCTAAACTGAATAAAAGATGACCTTCTATGTTTTATCCTTCTGTTGGTTGTTTATTCTATAATGCATCCATTGTTTTTTTAAAATTGTTTAAAAGAAAGGAATTTCATGAAGTTCATATTTTAATATCTAAATTAAGATACTTACTTTTTTGGAATCAAAGATCTAGTGACGGCTAGATTGAGATTTGCATATAAAATCACATAATAAAATTAATGTGAGATTAATTTCAAATTATTATAAATTAAAGGTATGAGATCATTCTGCTTAAATGGTACCAATTTTTGGGCAATAGTAGGGATGTTAATCCTTCTTCATGCGTAACTAACTCTCGATCCAAAATTATCTAATAAAGTAGACTAATGCATATTTTCAAAATGAAGTTCACTCGTTTTTTTTTTCCTTAAAAGAAAAAAGAAGTTTCCAAATAAAACTGATAATCAATCACGCCATAAAAAAGATTGGTGGCGACTCCTTTATTAGAACCAAAAAATAAAATTTCTCACACTCAAGCTTTGCACCCATAGAAATTTTAGTTGTGATAGTTGGTGACTCCACTGGGGACTTTTTTAGAGAGTCAAGCTAAACTTAAATAGAATTGATCTTGTCCTTTAAAATTTTAATTTGACTTTGATCCTGATTGTACATACCCGAACTATAGTTGGGACAACCTCATATCACATTGGGAATACTCAATCTAAGATTTGTTTTTTTTTTCTTTTAAATTAAAAAAAATGTTGATTATATCGATCTCAGGTCGAGAATTTCAAATGCTGCATATCTGTACTCGATCTCAGGTCGAGCATATTAACATCTTTTGTCGCATATATACCTATTTTTTGCTTTTACTTTGTGATGGAAACTTCACACACTCACATTCATGCATATGCATAGAGTTAAAACTAAGCTCAGCCCTTTGTGGTGTACACCTTATTTAAGAGGGGATGAAAGACGCAACCATTCAAGAGATCATTTAATTTTTATGTATGTTATGCATCTTATCTTGCCCATATTTTACTCAATGATTTGGTATCACTCTCAAGATGCTTTTTAGCATTTATATATTGATGACTGGAGGCATGAAAAGATTTGAAGGCTTAAAGCTTTTTAGAACCCAAAGGCTTGATCTTAAGTCAAGCCCTACATAAAGAAGAAGCATTATGTTAGCATCATTAAGATTTTACAACCCCATTAAGCTACAAATGTAGTTGGAGATAGAAATACAAAAAAGTTTGATTGTAATTCCAAATGTTATTCTATTCATGATATCAGGAAATAAAGTGCTAGATCATCATAAAAACAAAAAAATAGTTTTATGTTAGATTTGAGAATCCAAATAAGCAGATTAGAAGATCAGGTTAATCTGAAGAAATGCAGCAAGGGGCAGAGAATGTAAGTTTTATGATGATCTGAACACTATATCTTTCCCATATCCATTTTCATACATACATGTTTGCTTTTGATATTAATTTTTTAAATTAAACACTAAAGAAAATGTGCAAGGTTAAGCAATATCTAGTCACCAAGAAGTATAATATCAAATCTTGACATTTAGACATAGTAGAAATGGATAATCAATTAGCCAAATTAAGGGTCCTCAGCAAACCTAAGTTGAAATCCGTACTAAACAAGAGGCTCTCAATGAAAAAATGATAAAAAATACCAAGAATTACAAAACTTAATGCAAGCTTAATTTAAATAAATGATGACATCTCTTGGTCACACTTTCAAAAGAAAAAGATCTTATAGAGGCTTAAGTCTCTGAAAGAACATCTTCTTAGGAAATTTTCGTACCAAACCTATAAGTCAAACTGTAGCAAAGGTGTTTTAGAATCAAGAAAAACAAATAACTATAGAATATATCAAAGACATGGATGATCAGTTCTAATACGAGAAAATAAGGAATGCCAAAGCCATAAATCAAGAACTCTTGGCAAAAGTTGAACACCTTTTCAAACAAGAACTGAAACTAAATGGAATCAATATAACTGAGCAGCTTAGTATCGGGTTTAATGATACCACCTAAATTTAAAGCACCTAGGTTTGTCAAATATAATGGGGCAAGATGCCCTCGTACCCATTTAAAGATGTGTTTATACAAAATGCATGAATATATGACTAATCAAAAACTCTTGATTCATCACTCTTAGTGTAGCCTGAAAGAAGAAGCTTTGAAGTGGTACATCAATTTGGAACCCTCCAAGATTTAATCTTGGAGAGACTTAGCTAATGCTTCCTAATCCATTACCAATACATGGAAAGATAAGGGCCTAACCAACTCAGCTTCAAGACATGTTTAAAAGGACCAATCAAACCTTTAAAGAATCACAACCAGATGGAGAGAGATAGTTGCCAAACTTCAACCTACACTCATTGAAGTGAAGCACAAACCTTCTTGCAAATTTTATACACCTATTATATTCTCATATGGTTTCCATGGCTAGAAAAGATTTCACTAGAATATTCAAACAGGTGAATTTACAAAAAATACACTGTTAACCAAGAAAATAGATGATCCTACTATGAGAAAAACACATGTAGCAAAGAAAGAATAAGAGGAAGCAAATTACATCACTCGACCAACTTTTTAGAAAATTAAAAATACGATTCCCACATAGTATTTATCATATACTAAAATTTTTAAAACCTCAGATTTGAACATACAATGAGTGCCATAGCACATAATGGCTAGGCATCTTCATGGCAATAACAATGAAAGGTAAAAGCGAAAAAGATAAAGAATCTTGATTCACCATATCTCAATGACTTATTTAGATTTATACTAGTAGTTACTAGGTCAAAGATTGATAACACCAGCATATGTCAAACCATTACAAGCTTTTAATCCTCATGCTATAATCCGACGAAAGTTGTCGATACCATTTCAAAGCAACGAGAAATGATATATTAAACTACTTAGCATTCAAATACAGAGTTCAGTCTTTAGTAGATGCAGGGTTATTAAGTTTTGAATCAAAAAATGGCAACAAACAAGAGGAAGAAAGCAAAAAGGAGAAAAGCTTCGTGTGAAGAACTCGATGATGACTAGTTTATTAATTATCGAAGAACTCTAAAACGAAATTTCAAATTAGTGGGTTTCTACTTACATGGTGAATCGATGAACTACCAAATACATCTAGAAAAATGTAAGAAAAAAGGGTATAAATGGGAATTATCTAGTGTGAACTTAAAAATTTGTTTTGAACATTTTTATTTTGTTGCATTTTTGGTTAGATGGAAACAAGATGTATTTCCTTCTTAATTTATTTTTTAATTAATAATAGCCCTTTTCTGTGCCTTCATTATTGTCAATCCTTAAATTAAATTTCTTTGCTTGAAATTTTCTGTATCATATGCTTATGGTTCAAGGAATCTAACCGTGAACATCTCAATGTTCAAAGCTGACAATTTAAATTCAAAAAGAAAAGGTTCATTAGAAAATCTCGATACTAAGGAATATGAAAAAAATTATGAACTTTCATTTTATAAAAAGAAGATCTTGCCTTATGAGGAGAAGACTAAAATAGTGAAAAAAAAGGTTAAAATTGAAACATTGATCTTTCCTTCAATAAGGGAAACGCTGCTTGATATATTGATACAATATGCCAAGTTAAGAAAGAGTCATTTCCGAACATAAATTGCCTTCAAAACTAAATTTTCATCAAAGTTAAGAAGAATGAAACTAGAGAATAAAAGAAAAAGCTCAAAAAGCCTTTGGATGATGGGTCACTAACACTACAACAATCCTTAGGAAAGATGGTTAGGTACCATATGTGTGGATTACAAAAATCTGAGTAGGGCAAGCCCAAAGGATAATTTTCCTCTTTCCCATATTGACATATCGATAGATAATACAGCTAAGTGCCCTTTATTTCTATTTATGGATGGTTATCCAAGATATAACCAAATCCATATGGTCGAGAAAGATATAAAGAAAACAATGTTCACCATAATATGGGGCACATTTTGTTATAGAATACCTTTTGGTTTAGAAAATGTTGAGGCAACATATCAAGGAGCTATGGTCACCTCATTCCACAATATAATGCAAAAATCCATAGAATGGTATGATTCCTAAGCCTAAAAGAGACGAAGACCACATTGAGAACCCAAAAGCTGTGAAAGTTTAGCGATATAAGCTCAGATTAAATTTTAATAAATACGTTTAGAGTTAAATCGAAAAAACTATTAGGGTTTGTGGTTAGTGGATAAAGGACTCAAGTAAATTAAAGTAAAATGAAAGCAATTTTAGAATTTATCTTCTTTGAGAACAATCAAAGAAGTGCAGGGATTCTAGAAAAAAAATAAACTATATCTCTAAATTCATATTTGTGATCCCATCTTTCTATTATTGCAAAAGCATGATCTTAAACAATGGAATGAATGAAGATGTTAAAGCAGCTAATAAAACTATTAAGAAGATGATGATGAAGATGACATTAACCCATAGAAACTAGCATGAAAAACTTTTTTCAACTTTGTTGAGTTATAAAACAAACATTAGAACTTTTACTGGGGCAATCCATCATTTTGTAGTGTATGGAATAGAAGTAGTACTCCCCATTGAAATAGAAATTCATTCATAGAAAATGATGCTAGGAGCTCAGTTGGACGAAGACAAATGGATTGAATCTGATAGGAAAAAAAAAAGAATTAAGAGCTCTATGTTATGGAAAATTATATCAGAGGATAATAGAGCAAGCTTATAATAAGAGAGTCCACCACCCAAGAGTTTTCAAAGAAAGAGATTTGGGCACCTAATTAGGATAGACCATATATTGCAAAGAGAGCTTTTTCAGGTGGGCTTTAACATTGGAAAAAATGGATGGTCTTATTCTTCTCTATCTAGTAAATTCAGATGTTGTTAAGAAATACTATGTTTAAGATGATTAAAGCCAAAAGTAAAATCTTGAAAGGTAATCTTTCAAAAAAAAAAAATTGTGCTAAAACTAGGAAAGGTGGCCTAATCATACAATGGAAGTTTTAAATGAAGGAAAAAGACAACTATAAATCTTGCTCAACCAAAATCGAATGAAAGTAAGGAATCAGAGGTATTTACCAATTAAGAGAGAAACTAGACATGATGCATTTTGCCTTGTGCAACATTCCATGAAAAGAGGTACCGAGCATTTCTTACTCATTATTCTCACCTTTTTTGTCCCATACAAAATTCCATGAATAAAGATATCAAGCCTTTTTACCCAGCATTTCCCTTCCCTTCTTCTTTCAAAGAAAGTAATGTGCATAGTTATTTTCTAAATGCCACAATGATGGTGAATGGTTTGTTTAAACCAAATCTTAAAGGCTATACATTGACATCCCATTCTAAAAGGACTAGATAATTATAAAATACATGAAAAAATGCCTTCAGGGTTTAAGAGTGGTAAAACTCAAAAGAGAGGAATGGAAAAGTGTTTCTAAATAATATTTTGATTATTTCAACCAAGTTTACTATAATGAGGACAAACTTGCACTTTAAAAGTATGAAGATGACCAGATTGCAAAGCTTTACCCCCCCCCCCCAAAAAAAAAAAAAATTATCCATGCGCCATGCAAACACGAATTGCATATTAAAAATTGCCTTCTTTTGGAGCTTTCTTAAAAGAGAAGTTTAGATAGGAAAATGCAAAATATTGGCAAACTCCCTCAATGGATTAAAACGTTTCACCCCTAATGAAAAAAAAAAAAGAAACTTAAATGATGAAGAACACATCACAAATAATATTCTATCAAATTTTTGAAAAAGATCTAAATGGCTAAAGATTGCATCATGGATTAACCTAACCAATTCGGTACACAGAGGTGATAGACTACTAATTCAGAACAACAAAACCATCGTGTCTTAGTATGTTAGAGAATAATTTTGACAGCCAAATCATCATATATTGAAGATGATTTCAATGGAAGATAAGATATTTCTTTATAACATCGAACGATGAGTTTGGCAGGAAATAGTATCAAAGCACGTCGAGGTAGGATTCTGACAGCTAAATCGCCATGCATCAAAGAAGATTCAGATAAAAGACAAAATATTTCTTTATAAAGCCAAAGGTTAAGGATGATTCCGATAAGAAACAGCGTTTGCATAGCAAGTCAAGGGAGAATTTTGACAATTGAATCATCATACATTGAGGATGAGTCCGATGAAAAATGAAACCTTTCAAAATATTTCTATATGTCAAACATCAAAGAAAATTTTGATAGGAGACAGAAACCTTATATCATCAAACATCGAGAAAGAATTCTGATAAAAGCTAACATCCGTCTAAATGTTGAGGAAGAGTTCTAACAATAAATGATAAAATTTAAATTTTGCTTATCATCAAAAGATGAAGAAGAATTTCATCATGAAATGGAAGTTAAGACCCTTCATTCAATGAAAAGGAAGAACTCCAACAGAAATCATTAGGATATATATGCATATATATATATATATATATAAGAAAAAGGGATAAGGTAAGTGTTTAAAGCTTAAAATTAGGTAATCTTTAGTCTTTACCTTATTCTTAAGTCATAAAAATGGACAAAAATAGGTAATTATAAACACTTAATTCTAGCCCTGAATTAGAAAAAGCTTGAATGGTTAAGTAAAAAGTCAACTTCAAGGTCGGGTTTATGCTCTAGATCAAGATTATTTGGAATTTGATATCAGACTTACCTATCAGATTCAACATCAAGATTATTCTGTTAAGTGATAACTTATCCATACTTTACCCGGATATAAGGTCAAAATTAACATAAGCACACTCTATCTCGATTAAGGTTAGTATTTGCTTAATGCGCACATTTTAGCCCTGACGTGGACTACCTCAATGTGGATTACTTTGATATGGATTAACTCAATATGGAGTGCCTTGATATAGGTTATCCAAATGTGGACTACCTTGATGTGATTTACTTTGTCATGGTTTACCTTAATGTGGTTCACCCTAATCTCTCATCTGGATGCAGATATACAGCAGTTTGGAGAGAAGAATCACGAAGCCCTAAGAATGTTGATAGAAGACTCTGATAAAATTTGCCTAAAGAATATTCCAGCATTGTGATCTCCTTCCTCCCATAATAGAATTTTGAATTTCAAGATCAAGTTGATCAAAAGCTCATTCGTAGGGAGTGCATATTATTTAGTGATAAACTTTTGAGTTTTAAGATTAGATTAATCACGCTACAGCTCTTTTTCCTTGGCAGTAGAGTTTCAAATCTTTAGTGGACCTTATCTTATTTTCTCCTAATAAATAGACCTATCAATCTCCATAAAAAATAGGAAGAAGGAAGAAACGATCAAGTAGTACTAACAAAAATAATCAACAAATATTGATTAGTGAACAAGAAATCCTCCGAGAAAAATCAAATTTCCAGATCTCGACGATCAGGTACTAAAGATCGACTCGACGAACCTTAAAATCTCTCTTAGGGAATCCTTTAAGAGTTATTCACCTACCGTTTGACGGAGAGTATTGAAGGTATTACATTCTTGAGCTCATGTCAACCAAAAGAGGAAACCTCATTGGAAAGATAAACGCGAGGGAGCAAAAGAAATTGAGAAAAAATAAAGAATTTGAATGGGTATTATGGGTCGATGACATTACAGGGTGAACAAGTGGTAGTGTTGGTATCTTGTTAAAAGGCCTGAAGGGGGAAGAGTATCGTTATGTGGTGAAGTTAAACTTTTCAATGTTTAATAATGAGGTAGAATATAAGGCACTTCTCGCTAGGTTGTGCCTGGTGAAAGAAATCCAAGCAAGAGAAATAGAAATAAAAAGTGATTCTTAATTGGTAGTGAAACAAATATTGGAGAGCATAAAGCACAAGAGGAGAGAATGGCCAAATATCTCAAAAAGACAAGGGATCTCTTAAAAGGACTCCGAAAATGGTAGACGAGCTAGATCCAAAGTGAAGATAATGCTCAAATGAACAATTTATCTAAGTTGGAAGCTTTGAACACTATGCATGTAAAAGATACCATGATGGAAACACTAAAGGCATCAAGTATAGAAAAAAGGACGGTGATGCTAGCAAGTGTCGCTAATGATTGGATCACCCCGTTTTATTAATTTTTGAAAAAATGAACGAACTATCATGGGATAAGTGGGAGGCTAAGAAGATGCCTGTTAGGGCAACTAAATTCATCATAATGGATGCATGGCTATCCAAGCCATCATTCACCCTTCCATTCCTTCGATGTTTGGCACCGAAAGAGCAAGAATACACCTTTAATGAAGTACACAAAGGAGTTCATGGTACGTATAACGATGCAAGATACCTAGCCTATAAGATTTTAAGATAAGGGTGTTATTAACCCACCCTAAGAGAAAATGCAAAAAAAGCATATAAGAATGTGTAAGAAGTGTTAATGATATGCACCCCTAGTTAACATCCAAACAATAATTGTCAACCTAATGGTAGTGCCATGGCCTTTTGTAAAATGGGGAATGGACTTAATAGGACCATTCTCCTTACTTGCAATATTAAGGAAATTGATGATTATCATGATAGATTGTTTCACCAAATGAATGGAAGCAAAGGTAATACTAACCATTGCAATGCACAAAATGTAGGATTTCACTTGAAAATCTACCAACAGCTTTGAGGTATCGAAGGCCATCATCGTCGATAATGGAACTCAATTTCAAGGTACGAAGTTCAAAACTAATTATGAAGAATTGCAAATCACCTTAATGTTTACACCAGTTGGTCACCTCCAAGCAAATGGCCAAGTGAAAGTCACCAATAGAACAATCCTTCAAGCACTTAAAAGAAGGCTTGATAATGTAAAAAGCACATGTACAGAGGACCTACACAACATAATATGGGCATACTAGATGACGAATAGAACAACAATAAAAGACACCTTTTTCCTCTTGCATTCAAAACAAAAACATTGGTACCAAACAAAATCAGGATGACATAACACCGCATTAGTGTCTAGATGAAAAGAACAATAATAAGGATCTACAAGAAAACCTAGACCTGTTCGAGGAACATATAGAGCAAGACAAGGTAAAGGCATCATCATCAACAAAAGGTGACATGATATGACAACAAGAGGGTAAAAGAAAGATCGTTCTCGAAAGGATACATGGTAATGAGGAAAGCTAGTGTATTAACGCCATAGGACACTGTGGCAAAGTTAGCTCCTAATTAAGAGGCCCTACAAGGTAATGAAAGTCATCAAAAATGGCATTTACAAGCTTACTACTTTGAAGGGTAACAAAATACCCAAAACTTAAAGTTTAGAAAATTTAAAAATATATTACTAGTAGGCCAACAATTAAAAGGAAAAATTGAATAAAACTTAAATTGCTTTAAGTTGTCTGAAGGGAAAAAGCTTATGAATTGTGTAGGCGTGAATTAAAAATTCATTTTGTGGATCGCATTAGCATCAATCCATAAACTTCCCTGAGAAAGAATCTTACGGACAGTATTAACTTTAGTTTGCAAATTGTTTTAAGGGCGTAGCTTACGAATTGAATAAGTAAGAAATTCGCAAGGCACCTAAGGTAGGAAATCTTGCAAATTAAACAAATAAATAGTCGCAAGGTATTTGAAGGAGAAAAGTATACAGATTGAACAAGTAATCAGTTCATAAGATATTTGAAGGAGAAAAGCTTATGGACTGAAGCAGTAAATAATTCGCAAGGCACTTGAAGAAGAAAAGCATGCAGACTGAACAAATAATCAATTCGCAAGATACTTGAAGGAGAGAAACATGCAGATCGAACAAGTAATTGGTCCGTAAAACACTTGAAGGAGAAAAACTTGCATACTGAAATGGGCATTACTTCACCTTAAAAAAATAAATTACGAAGGCATCAATCCATGACCCATTCTAAAAAAGAAAAGAATAGTTGGCCAAAGGATAAAAAGTGCTAGATAGTAGAAAAAAGCAAGAAAACCTAAATATTTTCATTAAAAATAAAAGAAAATTACAAAGAAGGCTAGTCTACGTTAATGCTCATGGTAACAGCAATCTTTATGACAGTCCTAATGGCAGAAGACTTAAGAGTCGTATCCTCAATTAGCTCAATGGAGATCTTGAGAGTAAGAGGCATAAAAACAAGTGGAGGGATGACCTTATAGTCCATCTCGTCCAATAGTTGATGTCTTATTTTAGATGGGCCAGTTGAAGTTACTTGTTTGTGTCTTAACGTGTCAAAACATATGCGTCAAAAACGAACTTATACCTTGTTGGAAATTTGACAACCAGATCCTTAATTGATGGATCAAATATCAAATTCCTGTAACCTAAAAGCAACAATAATAAAAGCAAGAAGAAAAATAAACAACCACAGGAACACAAGATTTATAGGGGTTCACCCTCAATTGAGAGTTACATCCACTTTGCAGCCACTACATGAAACCCTTTTCACTATAAAATAGATTACGAGAGAGATAACTATTTTCTTAGCCCTCACTCTACTAGAATAAAACCCTAGGAGTCTTGCTCACTCTCTCTCTTAATGTTTACATGAGTAGAAGTCCCCCTTTTATATAGTAGAGCCCAATGCCAAAATAGTAGATGTGTGAAAATCTCAAAATATCCTTTTTTATAAGTACATACTCTTTTGGATGAGTATATTCCCTTTCAGATAAGCATATATATCCTTTTCAGATGAGTATATGCCCTTTTAGATAAATATATATCCTTTTAGCTGAATATATTCCCTTTTAGATGAATATATTCCCATTTAGATAAATATATACCCTTTTTAGATAAGATTGTCTCCACACATACTCAACAATCTCTCACTTGGAGACTAATTCATTATCTCAATTGTTTCTTCCATCTGCAATGACCATAACTTCCCAATCAGTAGCTGAGAAGCCCCATTGAAATTGTACACAACTTCAGTTTCTCGATTGCAATAATCTTGGTTAACATCTGCCACTTGTTGCCATCATGTTCTTCTTTTAACCAGTAAACCCATTTGTTCTGCAAGGCCCTTTTTCGTTGTGGTAGTTCTGCCAACTCCTATGTTTGATTACTCATAAGAGAATGTATCTCATCTTTCATGGGTAACTCCCACTTGATTGATTTATCACCCTGCAAAACTTCATCAAAACTCTCTGGTTCACCCTTATCAATCAACAAGATATAGTTCAAAGATGGTAAAAATCTCTGTGGTGGTCTCACAGTCCTGGAAGATCTTCTCACTTCTGTCACAGGAGTGGTTGGATTTACCTCTGAAGCCTTACTTTCTTGATTTTCCTCAGTAATGCCATCTTCAACTTCCTAAGTGCTCTATTGTAACTGATTCACTAGAATGTCTCTCAATTGGATCATTTCAGGCCTTTTTAACTCAGAATCTATTACTTCTGAACTCTTGTCCAAACTATCCTTGTACAGGACTTGCTCATTGAAGATTACATCTTTGCTCCTAATGATCTTCCTGTTTTGGTTATCCCAAAAGCGATAACCAAACTCATTGTCATCATATTCAATGAAAAAATATTTTTTTGATTTTGGATCAAGTTTACCTCTAGTAGCAGCATCAATATGGATATATGACAGGCAATCAAATATTCTTAGAGAAGACAGATTTACCTTTTTGTCACTCTAAACCTCCTCGGGTATTCTGTAATCCAAAGGAACTGAAGGACCCTTATTGATTAAATAGGCTGCAGTGTTAACTGCATCTTCCCAAAATACCTTGGGCATCCCTACATGCATTCTCATGCTCCTTGCACCCTTATTTAGTGTCCTATTCATCCTTTCTGCAATACCATTCTGTTGAGGTGTACCTGGAGTAGTCCTCTCTATCTTGATCTCATTGTTAGCACAAAACTGTTTGAAATCCCCATCAATGTATTCTCCACCATTATCAGATCTCAAACACTTAACTTTAAGATTAGTTTCATTCTCAATCATAGCTTTTCATTTCCTGAAAGCATCAAATACATCATATTTATTCTTTAGAAAATAAATCCATACCTTTCTGGTTGAGTCATCAATGAAAGTCACATAGTAGCTGGATCCCCCAAGAGATGTCATAGTTGAAGGCCCTCATACATCTGTATGAACTAACTTTAGTTTTTCCTGCTTCAACTGCTTTCCTACTTTGGAGAAGTTGACCCTTTTCTGTTTGCCAAGTATGCAGCTTTCACACAACTTGTGCTCTACAGATTTTAAATCTAGCAAATTACCATTTGTCACTATGACCTTCATTCCCTTTTCACTCATATGTCCAAGTCTACAATACCGTAAGTCAAAGTTTATACCGGTGTTAACAGCAGTCACTGTATCCTTGCAACTTGAAGTCATATAGAGAGTTCTAGTTTTGCTTCCTTGAGCAACAACCATGGCACCTTTGGTAACTTTCCAAGCATTATCATTGAAAGTCACCTTATGCCCTTCACTATCAAGTTGTCCAATAGAAATTAGATTTCTCATCAACTTTGGCACATGTCCCACCTTTAAAATCTTTTAGATATTCCCATTTGGTATCTTCAATTTAACATCACCCATACCAACAACATTCAAAGGTTCTCCATCAGCAAGATAAACCTTCCCAAAATTTTTAGCAACATAATTTTCCATTGTTTTGCCATATGCAGTGGTATGAAAAGATACCCCAGAATCTAAAACCCAAGACTAAAGAGGATTATCAATAGCTAAGAGTAAAGCATCATCTACCTCATCTGTTATAGTATTTGCAGTGTCATCTTTATTCTCACCTTTTTTCTTCAGTAAGTGATAATCTTTCTTCATGTGGCCATTTTTCTTGCAATTCTAGCATTCCAGATTTCTTCCAGATCTAGATTTGCTTCTTCCATTCTTTAACTTAGATTTGCCCTTATTGCGATCAAAATTTCTATCACTTTCTCTTCCCCTGTTTTCAACATTTAGGGCAAAATTTGCAACTGATGTTTCACTTGAATCGATCTTCCGAATCTCTTCTGCAAGAACTCGATCACGAACATCATGGAAGTTCAATTTTGAACTCCTAACAGAATTGCTCATCGCTGCTCTCATGGGCTCCCAACTATTTGGCAATGATGCCAATAGTATCAAGGCACGTACCTCATCATCAAAGTCAATATCAATAAAAGATAATTGATTAACTATTGTATTAAACTCATTAAGATGAGTTATCACAGAATTACCTTCACCCATTTTCAAGTGAAATAGTTTCTTCATGAGAAAAACCTTTTTATTTGCTAAAGGTTTTTCATACATGTTAGATAGTACCTTTATCAGACATGCAGTTGTTCTCTCCTTTGCAACGTTGTGAGCAACATTCCTTGACAGTGTCAGTCGAATAACCCCCAGCACTTGTCGATCAAAGAGATCACCCATTCGCTTTCTGAAATCTTTTCAGGCTTTTGACCCAAAAGTGATTCATGCAACTTTTTCCCATACAGATAATCCTCGATTTGCATTCTCTAGAAGGTATAATCTGTACCATCGAACTTAATGATCCCATGTGATGAGTTTTCTTCGTTACCCATTGCTTTCAATCTCAAACCCGAAGCTCTGATACTAGTTGTTGGAAATTTGGCAACCAGATTCTTAGTTAATGGATCAAATATCAAATCCCTGTAACCTAAAAGCAACAATAATAAAAGCAAGAAGAAAAATAAATAACCACAGGAACACAAGATTTATAGCGGTTCACCCTCAATTGAGAGTTACATCCACTTTGTAGCCACTGCAGGAAACCCTTTTCACTATGAAATTTCATAGATTACAAAGAGAGATAAATGTTTCCCTAGCCCTCACTCTACTAGAATAAAACCCTAGGACTCTTGCTCACTCTCTCTCTTAATGTTTACATGAGTAGAAGTCCCCCCTTTATATAGTAGAGCCCAATGCCAAAATAGTATATGTGTGAAAATCTCAAGATATCCTTTTTGATAAGTACATACTCTTTTGGATGAGTATGTTCCCTTTCAGATAAGCATATATATCCTTTTCAGATGAGTATATGCCTTTTCAGATAAATATATACCCTTTCAGATAAATATATTCCCTTCAGATGAATATATTTCCTTTCAGATAAATATATACCCTTTTTAGATAAGATTATCTCCACACATACTCAACATACCTTTCATCAAGGCACTCATCGGACTACTAATAAGCTTAGACAATATCTTTATAGGATGCAAACAGAAGACTTTTTATTGCTCGAAGTTGACTCTCTAAATCCATCTTGCGAGCTAAAGCTAAAGATAACTCAGTAGACTTCGCTCTTAAAGTTTCATCCGTAATAACAACATGGTAAACCACTTTTTCTTTTTCTTTCTTAGCCCATTCCAGGTCAATCATCATGATGCTGAGCTCACTGCAACAAGTCAAGAGCTTATTTTAGAGGTTCTTGGCCTTTTTTTCCTCGTGATAGAGATAATCCATCATCGTAAAAATATCAAAAGTGGCTTACATAGAACATAGAGGTTAAGAAAATAAAAAAAGATGGTGAAGAAAGTAAGTGGGAGGACAAGGTTACCCATCCCACTTACACGTAAATGATGGTCGTCATTTTATCGATGTTATTGTTTTGAATACAACTCTTATCAACGAGAAGAGGGAGATTTCTTGCAAAGTAATAAGCAATTTGATAATTATATATTGTATTTGAGACTCGAATCGACCATTGAGGAATGAACTAGGGTGTTAGCTATGGAATAGTCGAAGACATGGTCGCGACAGTGAAAATGGCACTAAATTACTAATGTAGCAAAGTAGTTAAAGAACTAGCAAGAGAAGTAGTAATGGGAGGTGCACACGCCGTAATAGAAATGATAATGAAAACAAAATATGTAGCAATCATAGGAAGAGTTGCTGAAGAATCAATAGCTTGCCTCTTCTGCCTTTGTTGCACTGAGTTAGCTACTATTTAAGCTGTTTTTCTCTTGGTATGTTCATGAATGGTAGCAATATCGAAGTTAGAGAATGGTATTTCGTGGTTCCTAGAAGAAGAAAGGTCTAGCGATGTCTCAAACAAAAATGAGCTTACCTAAAAAATAAATGAATTAGTACTACCAAAAAATGAAGAATGCCAACATAAAGTAAAATGAAGAAGAGAGGAGAGAGGAGAGACTAACCAATGGTCTTTTTCGTGTAATCAGCAAAAGAAGAAGATGAAAAAGAAGTAAGCTAAGGGGCAAAAAGGTTGAAGCAAGTCAACTTAAGGTTAGACTTATAAGCATGATATAAATGGACCTAGCTAGTAACTAAGTCAATGTTAAGAGGAGGACAATCACAGAGACTCTCATAGACCTCTTAGCTCAAGGGTTTGAGAGAAAACGTGCTTTCTTAAGGAATGGGTTAGTGCTACACTCTGAAGCACATTCTAGGAGCCCATCTTAAGAAACAAAGAAGAATTTTCTATTTCAATGATCTAAGTTATGAGGGGGAGAACTTAAAATTTTATGAACAAGATGAGAGATGAAGAAAAATAACCTTGGAAAAGAAGGCTTAAGAAAGAAAAACTTGGCAAAAACATCTGCTAGATAGTAGGCAAAATATGTCATAATAATAGTCATCAAGTAGCCTATGATAACATACCAAGGTTGAGCTAAGAAAGTGAGATATGGAAATAAGAACAAAACTCCCAAATGAACCGAAGGTTGGGAAGCCAAATGCTGGACTCGACTATCTAGTTCGCAAGTTGACCTTATGGATTGAACCCCTGATTGGGCTAGTTGACCTATTTGAAGGAAAGCTATTTGACCAAGTTAGAAACTATGAATGGAAAAGTCAAGAAAAGGACTAAGAAGTCCAAAGGCTTATAACTAGATGACAAAGGTTGACAAATAAACCCATCCTATTCCTTCATGTTGAAATACGTCTACGGACTCTTCCGATTGAAGAAGTGGGGGACTTATAATGTGATCAAGTTTCACTTAGGCCTCGACACCCAAAATCGGCACATGATTAAGAGGTCTTGAAAAGGCCCAAGTCAGGATCTAGTAACCAAACACATTCATCCATGAAATAGGCCTAAGAAAATAGACTTGCACTGATCATTCAGAATAATGAAGCAACCACATGTTGTATGAAGCAACGTCAATTTGTAATCAGGGAGCCATCAAGACTGCCGAGGTCCTATGATACAAGGATACCCAGCATAACAGATAGTATCGAGTCATAAGAAACCTGTAACCCCAATTGTAGCAAAGGATAAGTCATTATCTTACATGTAGAGTCTAGGTCAAACCCTATGAAAGGGGAAAATGATGAATGTATCCTCGATATACTTATAAAAGAAAAGCTTAAGGTAAAACTTGAACAAGCTCTAAACCTATTATAAAATCATTGCTAACTTAGGCGTTGAAGGTTATCCCAATTGTTTGGTATTAGCCTTTTAACTTGATCTCTTTGTTTGCAAGTTCCATTTCGTTAAATTTGTAACCCATATTTAGATAATCAACTACCTAATTGACTAAAAAAATTTTTGGTAACATCACAAAAAATCAAAATAATGATTTTTCATCTCCTTTAACAATATTCTGTTTCTGAGCATCACTTTAGAAATATTTTTTATTTTTTTATCACTAATTTAATTATTTTAAATATATATATATATATCATGTATTATACTCTAATTTTCTTACATAGATGTTTAAAAATGATAAATTAAATTTTAAATTATCAATTCGAATCAAATTAAATCTGATCAAAATTAAAAATTGGATACCTTATATAATGAATTTTGCTTTAAAATTTTTTAAATATGTTAAAATAATTCAATCTATCATCACAAAAAAAAAATTAATATTTTTTGAGAACTAAAAATACTTTTTAAAAAAATTTATAATATCAAAATTTTAAATAAAATCATAAAAAATAAAATTTGAATAAAAAATTATTCAAAATTTAAAAAATAAGCTTAAAATAGAATATAAAATTTATTTGAATTATTTTTTAAAAAATATTTTAATTATAAAAATACTTTTAATTTTTTAAAACTATTTAAAAATTTAATTTAATTTAAAATAAATTTATTATTTTTTAACTATTTAAATTTTTTGGTAAAATAAAATATAATTTAAAACTTTATATAACATTTACCCTCGAAAAAATAAAGTTTTTGAACTAGACCATCTTGATGCATTATCTTGAAATATCTAATCTCCATGGGTCTGAAGGTGTGTCTATAATTTAATTATTTAGGTAAAGTGCACTTGACCAATTTCGATTTAATCTGGCTTTCACTTGAAGTGATGTGTTCTAATTGTTTATCAATTATCTTGGCTTATATAAGTATGATGTTGAAATAACAAGATGCTATATGTACAAGCATGACCCAAGAAAATAGAGACAGACCCCGTCTAGGTCAGGAGAAAGTCCAAAAATAGATTACATGGATGCAAATTAATAACACGATGTCTTGAATAGAGCATCTTGGATTGGATTCGTGGTCGTCGTGATCCAATCCAATCTCTCCCTCTCTCTGTTCATCCAAGTGACGATGGGCCTAATAAAGTACTCTAAGCATCTACTCATGTGATAAGCATTGATGACATCAGTCTCATTATATAAGGTGGAGGACCTCAATCTCCACTTATTATTTGCTGAGTTTTCTATCAATATTAATGCATAAAAACTATAGTAAAACAAATGAATCAAAGCAATTTTAATTATGATAAATTATAAAGTTGATAATTGTCTCATTTATTTGATAAAATTAAGAGGAGATTTTGATTTCTGAGTTTGGACCACAAATGCAACAATTGAACGGATCTGATTCTACTTCAATTAGAATTCCTCAAAGACAACAAAAGGTAAGGAAGTGTATCTTCCAACTACCATTCCCTTGGTTTAGGTCACCCCTTTGATTGCCAAAAATTTAAAAAAAAAATCTTGATGTCCATTGTGTAAATGGTCTGCCACCACAACCAAACGTTTCTCTTTCACCAAACCAACATTATTGCCCATTCTCATTTCTTTTAGCTATTAAACCTTTTTTTTTTAATTATAATCAATTAATTAATTGTAATCTAGATTAAACAGATTTTTTTTTTTTACTGTATAGCGCATAAAAACATGAAGCATAATACACATTACGGTTTAATACAGGAGACAGCTATCTCTATCATAAACACTAAAACTGATAAAAAAAAAAAAGAAGATTTACAGCAGTTTAAATTAAAAACAAAAAGAAAGGAACTCTTAAAGAGTCTCTTAAAAAAATTAAAATGACAAAAAAAAAAATCTAAACTAGGGAAAAAAGAAAAAAGAAAGGAAAAAAAAAGGGGGGCGGAGTCCGTGGTCCGGACTGCCAGAAACCCCCTTATAAAAAAGAAGTAAAACTAAAATCCTCCTGCTCATCCTTGCCATCATAGTCGATTAATCGTCATGAATATCATTCTTTATGATTATCATCATTGTGTCCACACCTAGTTATCGTGCATCAGCATCTGCATATACTCTCCCTATATAGACAGAAAAGCAGATGCATCACCGCAAAGAGAACCAGGCAAGCAAATCACCACTGACGCGCCGACCGGTGAGGGCCACGCGCTCATCGGTCACCAAGGGTGACCGACAAAGCGGGCAACTGAAATTGAGATGATTGAGCCATGTATCAAAGCAGTCCTTGTGGAACACGTGGCGGCAATCGAGCTTGCGCACCTGGTCCCCATCCCTTAACGTGCACAAGCACACCACGCAATCGGATCCCTCACCATCGGCGCAACAGTACCTGTAGGAGAAGACCCCGTTGATGTTGAGCTGGTCGGCGAGGACGATAAGGCCGGCAAGGCCCGAGCCAACGGTTGAGCCCAGGAGGCCTTCGTCTAGGTCCGGACTGAATCGGGTGACCAGGCCCATGGATTGAAGCAAGGTGAAGAGGAAGGAGCGAAGGTGGTTTACGCAGCTGGCGATGAGGGCGAGCAGGAGGAGAGGGATTGAATCCGAGGACATGTCGCTCAGCTGGCTCTCTAATCCCATCTTTTTGAATGGTTTCTGTCTGTCGCCGCTTGAAGAAAGGAGGGGTTTATCCTTTATGTGTCTCTATATATATGTGTACATATGTATGGAGAGGTTGAGGGGAGGGGAAGTGTAAGGGTCTTCATGTGAAGGAATAGATGGTTGGGTCGATGATCAATTCCATGTGGTGGTGGGACCCGAATGTTTGAATGCTTACTTTATTTTTATTTTTTAAAAAATTATCATCCTTATTATGATTATTATTTAACTAAAAATAAACTATATTCCAGTGATTTCTATGTAATTTCACAATTAACCCATCCAAAGGGTGTATGCATTAAATTGAGAAAAAAAATTCAAATCTAAAATTGAAATGAAAAATAAATTTAATTAATTTAATTTTAAATAAATATTTAAAAAATTTATAAAATATAATATCAGTTATAATTTAAATTTTGTTATTCAAAAAGTGACATATCGATTGTTAATTTCTCATTAATTATTGAAGCAAAGTTTGAAGTCTAACGAATTTAAAACTAGCATTAAATCAAAGGTAACATTATCTTTTTTATATCATGTGATAGTTTTAATGTTTAAAATCATTTCGATTTTCAAGTTTTCTTTTATAAGAAATGATTTTATATACTACTTTCAATAATTTATTACTCATTTGAAAAGATTTAGTAATAAAAAACATAAAAATAAGGTAAATATTATTAAGGATTAGGTCATGAATGGCCCTAAAATTTTCAAGAGAGAGCTTGATTTCAGATATAAGGACTTCATCCCCTTTGTCTCTTAGTATCTCCGACATAGTTCTTTTCGAAAGGTAAAATTTATGATTCACAATGCTATCCATCACTACTTCTCCATTATGAATTTTTCCATCATTTTCTTTCATCTATCTCCATCAAATTTAAGCCCACCATTCTTACACGCCAAAACTAAACATGAGTATGTTGCTAGTGTGACTGCTTTCTTGCATTGTTTTAGATACCAAATTGAGCCTTACCGAAGTAAATAAGAAGTGACATTCAAAGAAAACACAAATATCAACTTGGACTTTATTACATCTCTCTACTGTATTCAAATCACTCTTATTATATAATGAAAAAGATATATGGGTTTAAGATTATTGGGTATTAGTTTTCATTGCTTCAAATAAACATTTTTTTTTTTAAGAAATTAAGAGAAAGAAAGAAAGAGAATTAAAAGAACAAACGAAAAAAGTCAAAGATAAATTTCTTCCTTTGAATCTTACTCTTAATCTCTCTTTCTTTTATTTTTATACTTTGCTGACAGAAAAAAAAATAAATTAGAAAAGATTAAAAAAATTAATCGAGATTGATTAAATTAATTTAAAATTTTGAAAATATTTTTATTAAAATTTAATTGATTGTAAAAAAATTATTCCATCAACAAAATGTTCGTATTGACTCAATATTAAAATTTAAGACTTATTTTAATAAAAATCAAAATTTAATTTGACATTAAAAATATACTTCAAAATTGTTTTAAAAACATTTCCTCTTTAATTTTAATTGTTTGGGTTTGGTATGTGTGAACACCACATGTACCTGCTCCTATAATTCAATTTAAAATGTTGTGTTTCTTAGGGATGCTGCATCTTAGGTGGTACCCAGAATTTATGATTAAACACTTTTAGGTTACATTCTACACAAAATTAAATAAATGATAATTAATGAGAATAAATTATTGATAGACAGGTGTGAGCTTTCGTGATTTGAGCTCTTTCCTTAATTTTTAAAACATCAGGCAGGCTGCTGTTCTTGGCTGAGACAGAGGTAAACAATTTTGAAACAAAAACTTACTCTACCAATTTTGAAATTACATTTTGCGTTAAGAAAAATCTAAATCAAAAAATAAAGATCATCAAGTCTACTTTTGAATTTTACATCATATAATATTATGTTTAAATTTTTAATTTGAATCAACCATTCTATTTCTTTCTCTCTCTTTTTTTAGATTATTGGTACAAATTTTTTAAAATTAAAAAAATCATATTTAATATTATCTACATTAAAAGTTAAAAAAAATAAAATGAATGGATAAAATAAAATTTTAAATTAAAAAACAGATGGAAAATAAAGTCTAGTTTTTAAATGTTTTAACTTAGTATAAAGATAAATAAATTAATGAAAAAGGAAGAGGAAATCAGGAAGGGAAGATAATTGTCACCCAAATGAGAGGCACACATGTGGGTTAATAAACAAGTTATTACAATTAAAAAGACATTGGGCGGTGCAAGAGTCTGACCAAAGATGGACAGAGAGACCCAAAGCTCTCTGATTTCTCCACGATCCTTGTTCCTAATTACAACACCAAATAGAATTAATTAATTAATTAAGCCTTACCTACATGATGCAATGTCAACCGTCCATAAAGATCCGCGTATCCACCGACCAAGCTCTTGTCCCTTTGATGCCTTTTTTTAGCCATCAACCCCACACGCAATTTGCGGGGCCTCTCTCTTTCTCCCGATGTTCCCATTGTACATCTCTCTCTCTCTCTCTCTCTCCCGCCGTTAATCAATTTAATTAACGTGATTACTTTTAATAAAGTCATTGTCATCTGCCATTTGCTTGAATTAAAAGAAAAAGAATTGAATTATTGTTTCTTAATTAATGGTATTCATTCTGTTTATTAATCTATGAATTTTATTTTCTTATGCTTACCAAACTGAGTTTTGAAATTGTAATAAATACAAATGACGATATGGGAAATGTGGTGAAGAAGATAATGTGATTTTTGCACATATTTTTTTTAATTAAGTTAATTTTAACTCTACCTTAAATCATAGTGAATTTTTTCTGTCAATTGAAGGATATTATGTTAGATCAAGTTTTTTCTCAATTTCTAATAACTTACTCATTTTTTTCATTGTGGTTGATGCATGTATTGATGATCATTAACCAAATTGAGATAAGGACTTCATTATTTAACAAAAAATTGTGTTATAATATTTGATTGAGAGGATAGTATAGATGCTTAAAGCCTGATTGATTCAAAATTGTTCAGACATTCGTCTAAAATAGGAAGATGGGTAATAAAGGCTCGATGTGTGATTTGGGTTTGTGTTATTGTAAGTGGTATGAAAAAAATATTGAGGAAAAGAGAGGCAAGGAAGAAGAGGGAGAACTTGGAGGAAAGGGAAAGAGAACGAGAATAACAGTTGCCTGAAAATGTTGGGTTTAGGTTTGAAGAAAAAGGGACCCAATATAGATCATAAAGCCTAACCTGGAGGGATGAGTGGTGTAGTGAGGTCCTTGCCAATCAAACCAAATAAGAAGCAAAACTAAAGCAGGTTGAGAAAAGGGTTTGGTGTGTTGATTCCAACCAGAAACAGAAGCGGCAGAAAGATGGGTTCATTATCTTGCAAAGGACGAAGAAGTAGGGCAAGAAAAAGGACTCTTTGATTGTCTTCACATTCCATTGATGGTTTTTTTAAAATCTTAGAACAACTTTTGAAAAATTTCCAATTTAATTAAAAGAGTTAAAAAATAATGGTGAATTAATGGCTCAAATTGAAAGTTTGAATATACATTTAAAAAATTTAAAAAATAAAATTTAAATTAAAAACCGAGTGAAGTTAAGTTTATTTTAATATTTACCCCTTTTTTAAACTTTTTTAATATTTTATCAAGTGAAATAATTTTAATAGTATAATAATAAGAATATTGAATACGATTTTCTCTTGAAGGTGTATTACAATTTTTTTAAATTATTTTTAAAAGATAAATTATAACAATTAGACCTTTTATTTCCTAAAGATGTCATTTCGTTTAGGACATACAAACTCAACATCACATTTCAAAACTTTTCTTTTCCTAATGAAGATGTTAACAGATCAAATTGTGAAACTTTCTTTTGTTTTTCCCTTGGACATTTTCACCTTCTAAGTGTATGAGAAAGTACAAATGCATGTTAAGAATTTAAATTATTTAAATAATATAATTACTTGTTAAAAGAACTAAATTAAATCGCAAACTTAATCACAAATGTTACAACAACAAAGAACCCCCGTAGCAAATTGCAAGAGACTTGTGTTTGATGGTGGCTGCAACCTATTATCCATTAAGATGTAACTAATATACTTGTCTTCAACTACAAACATCAATCATTTAGAACATAATAGCAATTTTGTATCATGAAAACTTGATCAAGATCATTTAGAAAGAGATTTTGTAAATTTTGTTATTGTTAAGTTGTTAGATTAGAATATTGAAAATAATTGCATATTTCATATAGATATTATTGTTAGAGTTTTTATTGAATTTTAATGTAAGCACTTTAGCTTAATCTGACTAACTCTACAGAATGTTCTGCTTATGAGACTTGATCGGTTATCAAGTCCAACCTAGTTTGATATATATGCTTAACGGAGTATAAGGAGAACTTTACTACTTTGATAAAGAACATCTCATCCAAGACTTCACAAATAATCTCAACATTAGTGCCTAAGGCCAAGGGTTATACTTCTAGACAAGTTAATACTCCAAAGCCTCTAAAAGGAGAAAGTATGATATTGCTTAACTAAGTTATTCTTTAATATCATTATATTGATTTGAACATTGGAGTTGTCCTTATCTTTTATAGGTCTTTATCGACTTAAGCCTAATAACTCTTTTAAGGATACATTAATTGGTGCTATTTATGCAAATTAGGATAAAAGGCCATGGTTTCCTATGAACACATCCTAGAGATCTAGTGTAAAAAAGAATCCTCAGTTTGTTATAGCCATCTAAGAGTTAGTAGAGTATGCTTTAACATAGTGAAGGCAAGCCTTAAAGATAAAAGTTTACAACAAGATCAACCTTTAACTATAGAGCAATAACTTGGGTGGTAACAACATCAATTTGAAGCCCAACAACAACTATAAGAGATGCACCTAGTTACTACTGAGCAACAACAGGTGATCTAACATCTTAGGGTTCTATTGTCCCATTACCCCAATAAGTAAGAGGAGTAGGACGAATCCTCTACAAACTCCTTAAGAAAGGAAGTACCTAGAGAACATGCACCTCAAAATGACAGACTGAACCCTTCTAGAAGAACCACATGCCTTTTTCTAAGTCCTATTGGAAGCCCTGTGTCAAATCCATACTCTAGTATACTTTATAACATCACTCAAAAAACTTAAAGAAAAGCTCAAAAAAAGATACCTAAAAAAATTGATCACCTTAACGTTAAAACTAGAAAAAGAATCCCATTATGTAAGAAATTGAATGAGCTTGAACATTAACTAGAAGTAGATAGCCTAAGAAGGCATGATAACATCACTCAAGCTTGATGAAATCTAACCATCTTTCTTTGCTTCCATTGTAAAAGAACCTATCCCCCGAAAATACCAAACAATATGATGGAAATTTTGACCCTTGGGTCCACATAAAGTGTTTCAAAGATGCATAACTATTGTAACAAATCTTAAACACCACTAGTTTAAAGCTTTTTCCTATCACGCTTACTGAAGAAACTTTTGACTAGTATCACTCCTTGAACATGAAATAATCTCTCTTTTAATGACTTTGTAGCTCTTTTTTATGTCCTAATTACTAGTAAATCATGATGAAGAAAAAAAAAAGATGATCTATGACATTGTTACAGGGAAGAGGTAAAAGCATCAGGGATTACCTTAATTGGCTCACCAGAGGAAGCACAAAAGATCAAAGACTTACTTGACGAGGTTACTACTTTAGCCATGGTTGAGAGCCTGCAACCATCCTAATTCTTCTTGTTTGATCTCAAGCAAGCCTAAGGCCTAATCAGCTTTGCTAGAAAAAAATTAAAAAAGTAGTTATGGTAGAAAAAGTAATAAGGAAGAAAAAAGTTGAGATAATAGTGTTATCTAGATTACAACAACCTAAGGAAAAGCAAGTTGGCTTTAAAACTGAATGGGAGAGAAGATAAGTAGACAAACACAAGTTTAGAATAGAGAGGAGCTAAGACAAAAGAGATATGATATAAGGGCATAATAATACACTTTTCTAAACACCAACAAGGAACAAATCTTGATGAAAGTAAAAGAAAAAAGACTTAGTCAAAGGCCTCGCCCTATAAGACCAAAAACCCAAAGTGACATGGTCAATTTTGTTCACTTCTAAGAACATGGCCATGACATGGAGGAGAGCATTTAGTTTTAGGAAGAAATCAAGGCACTAATCAATGAGAGGTACTTGAGATCCTACTTAAGAAAAAAAAAGAACATAAGGAAAGCCAGATCTCCATAATGTATTAAAGATAAAATAACACTAGGGAAAAGAAACAGAAAGATAAGAGCTAAACCATAGCTTAACTAAAGAGAAAGAGGTCATACTAAGAAAACTAGCTTGAGTAAGAGACATGTTCTAGGAACAACCTAAACCATAAAGGTTGAACAAGCTTAAAGCAGTTTACATGATCTTTGTAAATTAGACTTGAAGAGTTTTAAGGAAGAAAACATAGATGCAAACTAGGAGGAGACATAATCCATACAGTAGAGTAGACATTAGAGGCTCACCATATACAATAATCAACTTTTGAAATTCTAATGTTGTAGAGTAATTGAACCCCATAATGATACAATGGGAATTACTTTATCCACATATAAAGTAAATATGAGAAGAATTTTGATTAAAAAAATCGTAGTTAGTATATCTTATTAGCATTTTCCATGGTAAGGTTAAAAGAAAGTTAGTTAAACTCATATTTAGCAACCCTTCACAGCTTCACATGAAAGACAGTACTGACAGAAGGAGTCATCACACTTCTAGCACGATAGGATCTAAGCCAGGCTACCAACATGATCACTTTGCTAGTAGTGAGGAGCTCTTTTGCCTATGATGCAGTCTTCGATGGACTAATGCTGAACATCTTTAGGACCATTACATCAAGCTACAACTTGTTTATGAGATTCTCTACCTCCAAAGGAGTAAGAGAGGTTGAAAGAGATCAAAAGGTGGAAGAGCATGATATACCATAATTTTGGGAAAAAAACGGTAAAGTCATGCCAATTAAAAGATATAAGTTTCAAAAATGAACTAAAAATATAAAAAGGAGAACTAATGTAAAAGCTTAAATAAATTAGATAGGATGACACAAATATGTGAAAATGAAAATTAAGCTAGACAATTATCACAATAAGGCTCGACAACAAGGCAACACTTCATTCTCTAAAGTAAAAAATGGAACAATTTGTCTCTTTTTTTGGGTTTAGTTTAGTTAAAGAATGATAAGCCTTGAAATTCATTTTGGCTGACCTTTTAATGAAAATCAAGAAAAATAGGATCGTTACTAATCTTTTTGTTGTGTAATTGGTCACCAAAAATACTTTTACCTTTTCATCAAATCTTTTTTTCATAAAAAAATCAAAGAAAAGAAAAAGAAAAGTTTTAGTACTAGTCAAACTTTACCAAAAGATCTAAGTTCGCAGGTTAGTCACATGTGAAAATGATTCTTAAGGCTCAAAATTGGTACCAATTAAAAGAAAAAGTATTCTATCAAGTGATGTAAAAGTTTCAAACTTGATTTTTATACAAAGCAACATATAATTATAGAGAGAAAACTTTTTAAAGAATGTATGAATGATGGAAACTTGGTTTTCAAAACCAATTTATTTGAGACCCCAAAGGTTAGCTTTTACTAAGCTTTTAAGCCTTGAAAGAAATATAAAGAAGTAATCTTATTTTTTTGAAATCATTAGGGAGCATTCAGAATAATGCATTTTGGGTGAGAATCAAGGAGAGGCCTTCACATCAACTCCGATTTCCTCAAGATAAAATAGTTTTGTATAGAAAAATTACATGTGAGGAAAGACTCAAATTCACACATTATTTTGAAATTCATTTATGCAGAAAGAATAAGTAGAAGTGCAGAAACGATAAAGAAAAGAACTTATTGTAGCAAGAATACAATAAGAAAGCAAGAGAGCATTGATGAAAGCATAAAGAAAACATCGAGGAGGCATGAAAAGAATGCCAAGATTTCATAAATGATTAAGTTGGTTATAAGAAAAAAATTGGGTTTACCTGCTAGTAAAATGCAATATCCTTTTCACAGTCTTTCAAAAAAAATTTACACGCTCTCGAACTGTGCTATCAAACTCATTAAAATGCAAGTATTTTACTCTTAAAAAAGAAAGCTATTCTATTAGAAATCTCCACTGTAAAAAATCTCTCTAGCAAAGTCTTTCAAGAGAGTGTAGCTAAAAAAAAGTTAGGTTTATAACAAAAGTAAACTTTCTTTCTAAAAGTTGTCCTAAAAAAACCTTCGTTTCCATTCCCTTGATCGAAGGGGTATTTATAGGTGTGCCATTGACAAAAATGGCAGGGGCACATCATTGATCTAAGATGCGCAGATGCATGGTGCTCATATTATATGCCTTTTTTTTGAATTTGGAATGTTCTCGACGACCTCTAGAAATCTACAGAATTTTTCTGAAAATGTGCATCTTGCATTTGATTATTCATCCACATGGCTTAGTGTAGATTCTTGGTCTCCCAAGGTTAAGATGCTTCTCAAGTCGAGATCTTGGCATCATAAGCGCCCCACTAAGTGATTAAGGATGCCGTAATTAAGGAAGATGTTGGTTGAACTAGATGTAAATGAGGCTAGATGTAAGTCAGGACAAACGTAAAATAGGAAAAGCTATGCCTCTAATGCTTAGTCAACTTTCCACTAAGTCATTTTAAAAATTCTCTTTTAATACATTTAATATTTAAGTGCCAGGCTCATGATTTGCCCCATGAACTAGAGATGTAGAAAGGCCACATGTTTTATGTATTAACCATTAGTTTTCCTAATGAATGATTGCTTCATTAAAAAAAGGTTTTAGAAAAGTCTCTTCCTCTCTTCACTCTACTTTCTATGAAGCCTCTAGATCCTCTTTCAACAAACCTAGAGTTCTTCATTTTCATCTTCAAAGTTTATCATTCTAGATGAGTTTTTTTTTTACTTATTTTCCTGTTTTTTTTTTGTATTGAGAAAATGGGTGAAAATCTAGGGCTTTCTACTTACTCCTATGAGGATTTAGAATGGGTTAAAAATAATTTTTCTATCCCTAAATTTGTAGAGCTCAAAATCCATACTCTTTCTAACCACCTATGGACCCGTTGTGAAGGCTAGGTTATTGTCTTTGAAGACATCCTTACCATATCTTCTTCCAAAACATCTACGGCCAATTCAAAGTCTCTCCTTCTTAGCTCACGCCCAACTCTTGGCACTGTATGCTTGACTTTGCTTTGAAACTCTTTTTCATAAATTGTATAGATCTTTTTATTGTCCTATTTTGCCAAGCTTTTTGAGTTAAAGTCCAATAGGGATGATAAAATTCTAATTTTAATTTTATTATTTTACTAGTGTTAGCCGTAAACTCTTTTCAAAAAGGTTTCGTTCAAATAATAAGGGCCTAAAATGTATCCTCATTTTAAACAATTGGAGAAAGTTCTCTAGAAAAGTCTATCAAAAAAAGGTTGACCACAACTTGACATCAATCTTTCAGTCCCATTGTGATCAAAGGTGTGTAGATAGTTTTAAGGACCATATTAATGATAGTAGAATAATTATAATTAGAGCTACCAGATCTTGATACAAAGTTTTTCTATTTGATAAAACTTTATGATCTGCCAAAGAAACATTGAGTTTAGGTCTTAAAGAGGAGCTTTCTTCCTATCTCTTAAATCTGATCCTTGATCTTGAGTAGCCACTCAACTACTAGCCAAGTACTTAACCCAAAGTGGGTGTACATCCCAATAAGGAAATAACACCAAACATTAGCCTTAAAGTGGATTTAAACGTTGATGAAGGGCTTGAACCTTAATCTTTTGATCCTTCATCTCTTGGTATCATCTCTTTAACTAATGCCATGCCAAGTCTTATTGCTATTTCTGCTTTAGCTTAATATTTTGTCTCTATTTATTACAAATCCTTGAATATTACGCTTTATAGATCCTGAAGAAAAAATAGCCCCTTAACTAACTCTACCTCTATCACAGAAGATTAACTCTGAAAGGCTATAGGCATGGCCTTGGGGAAGCATCTCCCCAGAAGAGGTTCCATTCTTAGTGCAACGGTTGGACCTTAGCAGTTGGGTCAGTCCTCATAAACTGCTCCAAAGAGAAAAAAGGCCAGAGTTGGCCTTAGCGATGGTGCCCTTGCTTTCAGAAACGAGAAAATTATAGTTATTGCTCTTCCGACTATCCAAATGGAAGAGTGCAAGAAAGGGAGTCATCTTAGGGATCGAGGTGCTATGGATGCACCTTTGCTACCCTTAGGTATGCCACAACCTTTCCCTTGAAGAAGAAATTCATGCTTGACTAAGAAGTTCTTATTGAGGGGCCCTTAAACCATCTCAACCTGATTTAGGAGTTGTTATATAGGTCCATTCTACTTTAAGACCTGAAAAATCTAAAGGGAGAAAATAACACCACGTTCTTGGGCAACATGATGATGAATTGAGGAGGAAAGTATCAATTTATTTAATTTCATTTTCCTTAAAAACGTAGTAGTAGATTCTTGATTAGTGTTTTCCTTTTCAATTTTTATAGTTTGCTAAGAGAATCGCTGTAATTATCAATAAGCATAATCATACCAGTATTGATGTCTATCATTTCATGAAGAAGGTTGATATGCTATAAATAAATCCGCCACTAACACAGTAAATAAAGTGTACGCCCATGCAACTGAATTAGATAGATTGAAAAATCTACTGGTGAAAGCTGAGGCTAATGTGGACAACACCAAATTTGAATTAGCCTAGTTCTAGGCTAGGATAAGTCAAGTGAAGAACAATCTTATCCCTTGACAATAGGGTGAGTTGAGGTTGATTTAAAAAGGGATCCAATCTTAAGCTGTGGACGAATTTAGGTTGTCAAAAACCAACTAAGTTGAGATTGGGGAACAAGCCTCTCGCCTATACTAACCCATCAAGAGGCATACAGTTGAGAAAATCTAAGGTGATCTTGACCTCGACCTCTCTAGGTGCAAGTAGATCCTTTGGCAGAAGTTTTCTCAATTCATTCTAAAAACTTTGATGTCACTTTAGTGGATTTGGAAGAAATGACAACTAGACCATCTGAAGAGGGGTCGTCTGAAGAGTGCTAGAAGCTTCTGCTCCTAAAGCTGCTTTAGTACTCGATGTGGTTGAATTTGAAACTAAACCTAAGGCTTAAAACTTACAATTCTTTTTCTTTTTCTTTTTCCTTCTGTTGGATGTACAAACTTTTATTTTTCAAGTAATGAAATTTTCTTTCTTAGATAGTCTTTACTAATACTTAGAATAACTTAGGTGTCATTACTGAAATAATAATTTATTAAGTTCCTAATTATAACCATGATAATAAGTGTCTTGAATCATTTTCAGATGGGAAAGACTCAATGAAGTTATATAACACCCAATTTGATCCTAATCTCAAACTATCTAAGACTTTAATCTTGTTGTTAAAAGGAACCCGATGAATGAGTTGGACAAAAAATTCTGATGTGAAAGACACTCAAAAAATTAAGCTAAACTTCACCGAAGAGATCCCTAATGTAAGGTTTAATAGACACCGGTGAGTCATCTATAATGTGAACCCCAATGAGTCATCTACAACATAAATCTCGATAAAAAAGATTCTCAATCTTATACAAGGTTGGATAGTTATGATTGAGGTCTAATGAAAAATTACAGTAAATCTCGATCTTGAGCCTTTAGACTAGAGAATAAGTTTTCGATAAAGTTAATCTTCCACGAGAAAAATTAGGTGTCAATAACTACCTTTCTTTATTCAATGTTATGAGTATTAGGGTTTGGATGAAAACTTCGAGACACTAATTTTGCTCTAAAATCGATTTTCAGAGAGTTTTTTTAGTCCCATGATTAAAGGCATGCATCCCCACATATGATGTGTTTTTCAAGATCACATAATAGTTATACACTAGGATATGAGCTCGATTCACATTTGGATGCCTTCCATATGACACAATAGACATATGCCTTCAATTGCCTATGATTTCAGTCTTTATGACTTCTATGTGTTCTCTTTTCAAAACTCATGTGATGATTTTATACCAAAAATTTGCTTTTGGATGCCTTTTGTATGACACGATGGACATATATTTGTGATTATTTACGATGTTAGTCTGTGTTAAAATCAATCTGAGCTAATTCTAAAGCTTGACATAAGGTCTGAGCCACTCACATGTGGGATGTAAGCAATATTCGTTGAGCCAATCACGTTTGAGCTTTGATAGATGGTCTCTGGTCAGGTTCGATCCAATAACATCTGAGCTTGTATCTAAATGCTCGATGTAAGGTAAAAAAAACCAAACACAACTAAGGTAGTAATGCCTGATGAATGGTCTGAAACTAGTCTCATTTAAAGTGGTTAGCTTGATGGCCTGATGTGAAGTAGAAAACCAAAAACACTTAAGTTGGTAATGCTTGAAAAGAGGTTAAAAACTAGTTTAATCTAAGGCAATATTAGTCTGAGTGCCTTATGTGAGGTCTAGGCCATTACATCTAAGGCATTGTTAGTTTGAGCAGTATAAAGATATTCTTTTTATCTTTGATTGAAGTTTCAAGTGTGATCGTGAGAGTTTCCATTCTTTATTTTCCTGTAATTTTCATGAGGATATTCTTTTCATCTTCGATTGAAATTTCTTGTTTGTAATTGTTGAACGAAATGTATGCATGTATGAATGCTATATACAAATCTTCATTAGTAAGATTGTAATATTGATTTTCTTTTGGTGGGTTATCCGGTTGTCCATCATCTAATCCTCAACCTTTTGCCCCCATTGTTCTTTCTATATCAAAATGATCAGTAAAGCTTGCTGTAGGAAGAACTAACCCATTTGGGTGGCATGAGTAAAAATGTTTCTTATGATCAATACTTGTTAGATCGTATTCCCCGCCCTTTTTTGATCATGTAGTGTTTCTCTATGTGGTTTCTTTTCCTTATTTTAGATTATCACTCCTCTGTTTTTATTCAAGTGATTCCTTTCATCACCACCTAGTTTCATAAGATGTAATTAGACGTGTTTTTGATCCCTTGTGTATGGAATGTAATCAATGCACTTTAGCAGCAATGAGTGATAAGACGTAAAGGAAAACAATTGCCCAAATGGCTTTCATTATATGTGTTTAGAGAATTATACGACAAAGATGTATTGACCATAAGATGTTTTTGGTAATGTCTAATCCAATTGGTTACACAAGTTTAAGCTTAGATCGACAGTCTTATGTTTTGGATACCTCTTCCCCTTACTAGAGTTCTTAGGCTAATACTTTTTTACCATATTGAAACGAAAAGGATTGGGTAGCTCTTGCCCATCCATCTTTGTTATAATAAGTGCTTCTTTAGATAAAGCACTCTTTACCATGTAAGGGCTTTCCCAGTTTGGTGCCTACTTAGCCTTAAGATCCGTGACATTATCTGGAATCTTTTTTAACACTAGGTCACCTTCTTTGAAATTCATGGGGTGTACATTTTTGTTGTATGTTCTTTATATTCCTTTTTAGTACATTTTCACATGGGCAAAAAATCTTTAACTGTTTCTTACCAATTAAATTGTGTTGCTCATATCTGGCCTGAATCCATTTAGTTTTTTCTAAATTTACCTTTTTCATAACCCTGAGATAATATCTCAAGCTTCACTAGTAAGACAACATTTATACAGTAGACTAACACATAGAAAGTTACCCCAGTCGATGTTTTGACTTATGTGCAATATGTGCATAAAGCTAATGGGAGGATTGTCGTCTTTTGTGTGATATGTTTGATAGTTTTATTTATTGCCTTGATTGCTCCATTCATTTGTGGTCGATATGTGGCAGAATTATGATGACAGATCCTGAATTGCTTGCATTATTCTTATACTGATTTGCTATTAAAATCTTCATATTATCTGAAATAATTCTTTTCGAAGGACCACACTAGTAGATTATCTCCCTCTTGAGGAAGTTCATTACCACTGACTTGGTTACTTGGGCAAAAGATCACATTTTAACCCATTTGGTGAAGTAATCAATGAACATTAAGATGAATCTATGCCCATTTGAAGCATTTGGGGTAAGTTGGCTGATCACATTAAAACCCTATATAGAAAATGGCTAAAAAGTAGTCATCATGTGTAAATTCGAAGGCGGTACTTAGATCTTATTTGCATATATCTAGCACTTATGGCACTTTCAAACATATTGTATGCAATCTTTTCCATGGTAAGCCCATAATATCTCGCTTGATTTATTTGCCTTGCTAGCATAGGACCTCCTGCATGTGTTTCGTAGATCCCTTCATGTACTTCTTCTAAAATCATTTAAGCTTTTTTGATGTCTAAACATCTTAAAAGTGTTTGATCAACATTTCTTTTATTAGTATCTTTCCATCAGCTAGATAATTCCTTGCTAATCTTTTTAATATTTTCTTATCATTTATTCATTGCTTTTTTAGGTATAGTCATTCCTTCAGGAACTTTTGGATATCATAATACCATGCTTTCCATCTTTTTCTTTCTCAAATGTAGCATAATATGTAAGGACCTTGTGTATGCTCATTTTGGTAAGTGTGACCTTTTCAAGGTCAATTATTTGAAATATTGCTATTAAGGTAAGTCGAGTATCTGCCATTTGAGTTTTTTCTTTAGGGAGCTACTAAAATCGTACGTCTTAAAAGTTGGTCAACAACTCTTGCACCAACTCATAGTATTCTTGAAGCTCAGGGTTTTTCACTATCCATTCACTTTTTTAATTGATCAATGACCAAGGTAGAGTCTCCATAGACAATATAAGTTGTTTGATATTTTTATCAATTGCAATGCTTAAGCCCATCACACATACCTTATATTCTGCGACATTTTTGGTTGAGTTAAAGTCTAATCTTATGGTGAGAAGACAATATTCTCCTTCCGTGGATTTTAATAATGCCTTTATGCCATGCTCCAATGCATTAAAGGCTCAATTGAAGTGTTTCCTTGTTAATCAGATCAACCTGGCTCAATAAGTCCTTATTCAAAAATTTTAAATTTAATAGGGAGATAATCATTAATAGCCTTTTCAACTAAGAACTTAGCCAATATACTCCTTTATAACCTTTTGTGAAACATAAATGAGATCATATTCAGATAGAAGCATTTACCATCTTACCAGTCTGCTTGAAAGTAATGATTGTTTCATTAAATATTTTATGGAGTCTAGTTTTGCTATGACCTAAACGTTGTCATTAAACAGATACTGTCTTAACTGATGAACATCCCATGATAGAGCGCAACATATTTTTTCAATTGATGAGTATCCACATTCATAATCTGTGAAGTTCTTACCGATATAATATATCACCTTTTCTCTTTTCTTGGTTTCATCAACCCGTGCCAATCCATAGCCCAGTGATCTTTTAAATAAAGATAGATATAATATCCATGATTTTTTCAAAATTGAAGGCATTAACACTAACGGATAGGACAAATACTCATTTATCTTGTCAAAGGTAGTTGGACACTTTGTATTCCATTCTTTAAGATCATGCTTCTTTAGTAAGGTAAAAATGGGATCACATATATTCGTTAGTTACAATATGAATCTAGATATGTAATTGAGGTGTCCTAAAATCCTTTCACTTCTTTTACAGTCTTTGGTGAGGAAAGCTCTTATATAGCTTGGATTTTATTGAGATCAATCTCAATACCTCATTCATTGACTATAAAACCCGAAAATTTTTCAAACTTGACCCCAAAGGTGCATTTATTTGGATTTAGTTAGAGTTTATATTGCTTGAATTTTTCAAATAAATTTTAAGGTCATCTATATGATCCTCTTCTATCTTAGATTTCGCAATCATATCGCCCACATAGACTTCCATCACCTTATGCATCAAGTCGTGAAAAAGAGTCACTATTGCCATTTTATATATTGCCTTGGTGTTCTTTAAGTCAAAAAGCATTACTCGATAGTAAAAAGTTCCCCACATAGTCATGAAGGTGGTATTTTTTGTGTCTTCTTGTGCCTTGAGTATTTGATTATAACTAGAATAACCATCTATGAAAGAACACGAAGAATACTTTATCATATTATTAACTAGTGTATCATATGCAAGAGCAAAAAGTTATCTTTAGGACCCGCCTTGTTTAAGTCTATATAATCTACAAAAATCCAAATAAGTCCATCCTTTTTGGGCATAAAAACTATATTTGCTATCCATTCTGGATATTTATGAACCATAATAAACTTTGCTTTTAAAAGTTTATGCACTTTTTCTTTAATTTTCAAGAGCATTTCTGGTTTTATTCTCTTTAGCTTCTGTTGAGTAGGGGCACATTCTGGCTTGAATGGCAATTTATGTTCCACTATATTCCTATCTAGGCCTAGCATATCTTTGTAAGGCCAGAAAAATATATCACTAAACTCTCAGAGCAAGTCGATTAAGATCTGTTTCAGTTGTTGTGACAAAGTGGTACTAATAATTAGTTCTTTTCTTTTTTCATCTGTCTTGACATTAATAATTTGGTTTTCTTCTTGATGAGGTAGTATTTGTTTCTGTTTAGTCTATAGTTGCCTGAATAATTCTTGTGGTAATTCAAATCCTTTTTTTAGTTTTGAGGTCATTTGTGAAAATGTCTTCCTTGCTTATGTCCATCTTGTAGAGGTTGAGAGCGTTGTAATTAAGCTTCTTAGACATGAGAATGATATGGTTTTATCAATGTCAAAATGATGATTTTTATGAATAAGTCAAGGATGAAGAATGAAATGGATCAGTTTCGAAAAAAGATGAAGAGAAAAAGTGCAATTCATTATTATCATGTCTAGAGAAAGTTACAGTTTATTTCCTAGGACTACATAAAGGTCTTAGTATCTACCCAATTACTTAATTCAAAATAAGGAGGGCTTTGAGTAATTTTTGGTTTGTAATGATCTTATTTCTTTATCTATTATCACTTTGTAAATGACCCAATGAGTGATAGGGTAAGAATTAATTTGCCAGACAGCTACCGGGCAAAAATTCTTAGCCAACATCATGCTATACTTGATGGTCCAACCACCCCCAAGCTTTCGAGCTCTCTTTAGCCCTTTTTTTCTTCTTTGTCTTCAATAATTCATGAAAATGTCTTCCTACTTAAGTTCATCTTATAGAGGCTAAAAGCATTGTAACTAGGCTTCCTAGACATGAGAATGATATGGTTTTATTGACATTAAAATGATGATTTTTATGAATAAATCAAGAATGAAGAATGAAATGGATCAGTTTCGAAAAGAGATAAAGAGAAAAAGTGCAATTCATTTATTATTATGTCTAGAGGAAGTTATAGTTTTGTTCCCGATACTACATAAAGGTCTTAAAGTCTACCCAATTACTTAATTCAAAATAAGGAAGACTTTGAGTAATCTTCGATTTGTAATGTTCTTATTTCTTTATCTATTATCACTTTATGAATGACACAATGAGTGATTGGGGTAAGAATTAATTTTCCAGACAGCTACCCTATGAAGCAAAAATTCTTAGCCAACGTCGTGCTATACTTGATGGTCCAGCCACAGCGAAGCTTTTGAGCTCTCTTGAGCCTTTTTTTTATCTTCTTTATCTTTAATAATTGGTTGATATTTGACCCTCCAGCCTTCTAAGTTATTTGGAAACTTAAGAATTATTAGGATGCCTTAAAGGCTCTTGCCTAAGCCTTTTCCAGCTTGGCAGCCCCTACCTAAAGTTTGCTTAACTTGGAACTATAAATTTAGGACCAATTTTAAGGACCTCTAATCAGCAAACTTCGTGTCATTGATGAAGTCCTATGTTTGAAAGTAGTCTCTTGTTTATTTGGTGCCTCTAAATAAAGAAAATCTTTTGTAACAAAGGCAATGATATCCTCTTCCTTTTGAATGGTAATCAAGCGATTTTCTACTACCATCTTAAGTTTCTAGTGGAGAGTAGAAGGTAATATCCTTGCGATGTGGATCCATGGCCTCCCAAGGAGAATGTTAAATAAGATAGGGATGTCCATGATTTGAAATTCCATGTCATAGACAAAAGGTTAGATCTTCAAGAGTAAATCAATTGTCCCTTAAACTTTGGTTTTATTCCTATCAAAAGCTCTTACTAACATAGCTATGGTATCATGATCGATAATTGAGTTGATATAGATACACTCTAGAGTGTGTGTAGGCATGACGTTTATTGAGGACTCATTATCAATCAATACCCATAAAATTTTATGACTTTTGTATGTAGTCGTAATGTAAAGAGCTTTAGTGGAGCCTCGACCCCATGGAGGGAGTTCATCATTTAAGAAGGTTATAAAATTATGAGCTGTAATGTGATTACAGATATCCTCCAGCCTCTCAATTGAAATCTTAGGAGATACATATACATTCTTCAAGAGTTGTAAAAGGGCTCGTCTATGCATCTTAAAATTGAGAATGAATGCCAACACCGATATCTTACTTGGGTGTTTTTTACAGTTTGCCCAAGATCATATACTTGCTGTGCTTTATGAATTTTAGGAACTCTATTGCATCATCCTTTCAAACGGGCAAAATAGGGACCTTTTTTTTTTCTCTATGCTAATAAGTGTATTCCTCTTCTTTGCTAGCTATTTGGATGAAGTTGGCTCCTTGGTAAAGGGGCCATAACATCTCCTACTCCTTATAATATGGATGGGTTGAGTAATATTTCCCACCATCTCGTTTACAATTAAGATGGTAACTTCCAAAGCACCATATGGTTAGAGTAATAGGGAGGTGAGACCTTGATCATGACCATTGGGCCCTAGATTGGTGCAACTTTCTCCTTCTTATTTAGTTCCCTTGGTTGAGTTAAGGCTTTAATCTTCTTCATAAATGGATAATGATTGATCATGAAGACCTCTGCCACTTCTTCCTCCCCTTATCTTATCATATTTACTTGATGAGCAAGGAAAGGATTGTTGGTCACATTCGAGCCTTTCTCTATCACGAAAGACAGGATGTCATTATCCACCAATTTTTGCACTTTATATTTAAAGGCAAGGCAATCATCGATGTTATGGTTTTGTACTCCAAAATGGTATGGATAGGTTGCTGTAGGATTATTCCACTTGGAGCATGGTGGATTCAGTAGTCGTGTGAACATTAATGCCACTAGCTTCTACTCCAAAGGCTTAGGGTATAACTCATGGTAAGAGTTGGGATTGGTCGAATAAGAGGTCCTGGTTTCTTTTGGGGTGGATTCTTGGAAAGAGTTTTCGTCTGTGTTGGTAATAGAGTCTTCATAGTATCTTGGGTTTGATATGAATAGTAGTGGGCAGGAAAAGAGGTTTGCTACCTTTTGAAAATTAAGTGGGAAATTAGCGTCATATTTTTTCTTAAAGATAAGGGCTTTCTCAGTTATTGAGTATTCTAATATGCCTGACTTAAGGGTATTCTTAATGAATTCTTTTACTTTTACTGTACATATAAACTTTTCACCAATCATTGTAACCAAGTGATTGTACAAATGAGAGCTTTAAGATTTCGAGGAAGGTTTAGGAAAGCTCAGTATCTGTTAGTGGAAACTATACATGAGCTATAGTTTCCTTTCATCAAGTGGCATACTCTCTGAAGGTTTCATTATTCTTTCGACTCATATATTGAAGTGTAGTCGTATTAGGATCTAGTCCCTACATGTGTTGGTAGTGGAAGAGGAATGTTGTGGCCAAGTCCTTTTAACTTTGAATCCTTACAGGCTCCGGGTTAATGTATTATTTGAGAGCCTCATCTTTGAGGCTATGTTAAAAACAATTCATGAGGCGTTTTTGGTTCCCCTCATACTGTGCATCTTATGCAAGAACATCTTCATGTGAGTACAAGGCAGCGAGTCTAATTATGTATTATTGTTTCCTTTCATTTCCCCATTCTATTACCTTGCCTTTTTTTTTTTTTTCAGTAAATCCTTTTCTTCTTATAACTCCTAACTATCGTAGCTCCCACTTCTCTTCTTTCCTTCACTGAGTTCTTTTTCCTTTTAATTTATTTTATCTTTCATCATGGCTAAAGACCTAGGTCCATCTTCCTACACCAATAACTTTTCAATTACAAAATATGTATCAAAAGAACTATATTTTCCCTTTGATAGACCATGATGGCCACACCATGAAGGCTGGATCATACTTTTGGAAGACTAACTCAAATATGATCAAAATCTTCCCATCCATAATTTTTTGAAAAAAATATTTACTATTGATTTCATATTTCTCCATCAGCTACTCCCAAATGCATGATGATGTCCTATTACTTTTGTTTCTGAACTTTTCTCTTTGAACTACACCAATTTATAAGTCATTCTTTCATCAAATTCTTCAAACTAAAATATAATAGGGATGATAAATATTTTCTAAAAAATTTTACTATTTCAGTGACAGACACCCTGGGTTCTTCATAAAAGGTTTACTTTTAAATAACAAAGGGTGATCAGAGACACAATTTTAAGCTTCATGACTTAAGATCTACCCCGATCTTGATACTTAGAATTCCCTTCAAGAAAGTTTACTTTAAAAGAATTCAATCTGATGTGAATCTTTTTACCAAATCCTTTTAGAACATTGGGGCAAATATAGTTTTAAGATTCATACAACTACTTCTAGAATAGCCACCGTTTGAGCCATTTGAGCTTGGTATAAGGTTTTTCCTTTAAACAAGTCATCCCAATTTGTTTAAGTCTCTTCTTTCAGTTAAGATACTATCAGCCATAACCATTATTCTCATTTGCCTTTTTATGGCCCCAATGATTGAACGTCGATCAAAACCTTATTTTAGACCGTAATCAAGCTCTTGTTTGAATTCCCAACCAAGTCATTACGTATGCTCTTGATCTTTAAGCTCCCTTAAGTTCCAATTCACTTCATCCCCAAAATAATCCTCTTCATATAACGTCCTCAGCTAGTTCAAGAAATAGCCATAACTCTTATCTCGTAGCTTTTCCTTAATTCTTTGCCTTTTTTTTTTTCACAAAACCTATAAGCAAAGCTCCCCACAAGACTCCATAACTGATTAAGACTGAATTTTTGGAGTCGATGGATGGGGCGATGGTCTAATTTACTTAACTATCAATCAGGGCAGCATTAAGAACTCAAGCCAAGGCCCAGTCAACCAACATACTCAAAAGAATGGAATCAAAAAGGAACCTTTTACTATTGTTGTGCTTCCTGCTCCTCGTAAGAAGAAATCCAAATCCACAGCCCCTAACAAGATGCTAACCTAGATTAAAGACAAAGCCAACATCCAGCCCCATGAACGGGGTATTATGGACTTTTCTTACTTCACTAGAAGGTTCCCTGCCATTCAAGGAGGAAGAAAAAATTCTGCGAGATTGGAATATTCCCTAAGATGAAATAGAGTAAAATCACATCTTTTTCAAAAAAAAAAAAATGTTATGGTAAGGTAATTTTTATAATCCTGATCTTACTTTTTCCCGCATTATCTTGATCCTTTCCTTTGCTTTTTCCATTAATAATTTTTTCTTTTATTCTTTCTTAACTTGGCTTTTTCATTCTTAGATCTTTCCTTTTGAATCTTATGCTTCTTCTTAATCTTTAATCATTAAATCATTTTCCTTTGTGATGCATGCTATTCAATGCATGTCCATCCTCACCAGAAAATACAATTCTATAGCATGGGGTTGCACTATTTTATTAGGGAAGCTGAATCTGCAAACAAATCTATCAAAGCTGCAGTGAATTAAGTCCATACTCACATGGATGCGATAAAATGACTAAAGGTCATCATAAGCAACCTTGAATATGAGTTGAACAACTTAAGATCAAGTTATCTCGAATTAAGGCCAATATTAATGCCAATGTGGCAAATGTGAAGCACGAGCTCTCCCTTTAATGTCTAAGTGAGCTAGAGAAGGTTCAAGAGGAGACTAAATCTAAAGCCATAGATGAATTTAAGTAATCAAAACAGTACAACACTGAAATCATGGCTTAGGCTACCTATCTTGACTACCCAATCCGATTAGCCTTATTAAAGGCATGCTTGAAGTAAAATTTGATTAAGTAGAGTGTCTCTACCTATTATAGAACCCTTATCTACCATCAACTCTGAAGACTTAGAGATTTTTATAGTAGACCTTACTCAAGAGATTACTCCTAAACCCACTATAGAGATTCTCAAGCCAAAACTTGATCTAACTAACCTCGAAGTTACAAATACTAATATTGTCGCTCATGAGGCCCCTATAACTAATGTTGACGTTCCTGTAATAGATTAGTTTATTTAAAGAACAATTTATTTTCTTTTTTCTTTTAATTCAAACGGTCTCTATTGTCTTAACAATTTTCACTTTGTTTATGATATTTGTTTCTTACCCTCCATTCTTTATCAGCATCCCTTTTCTCTCTAAGTTGCAACAATTAAATCATATTTAATTCTATTAACTTGTTATGATAAACTCATTGCAACTACTAAATGTTTAATCTTGACTTTAGCCACTTTCATTAGTCATAATAACCCTTTTCGATTTTAACCTCACGAAAGGCATTTAAGCCCAACTTGACAAAATCTTGATTAAAAATAAGCCCCGATGAAGAATTATCCTAACCTTGTCGTTTAATCATAATGATCCATTCTCCCCATTGTTCTTTACTTGACCTTATCATTCACTACTTCACCACCCTTCTTTTCTGTAGCTTCATTAGGTGCAAAATTAGGTATCTCCAAGGACATATGTTGGAAGGTTTTTAGATAAGTTGTCTAAGCTCCAGTGTGGTGAACCTGGTCTCTTATTTATGTTTGTTATTGATTGTGACATGTTGGATTATCACTTTATTATTACCTTTAAAGCTAATTTTCATCTTGACGTGATAAAAGATCTAAGGGCAAATCAAAAAAGAGCATTAAATAGTCTTACAAATGATGAAGTAAGAGTAGAAATGAAAGAAACCATGATGACAGTGATCTCGATGTCCAAGATAAAAGTTAGAAAACCAAAACTCCTCTTAAAAAATAGGTATGGATCTATCAACCATGAATATGGAGAAAAAAGCTAACTTTCTTGACCATAATATAAGGAAAAGGTGGATATATTTCAAAAGGAAAAAGGTAAACCACCTAAGGAAAATGAAGAGCAATGAAGCAATGGAATTAAGGATGCTAGATTTGATAGAAGCATAAATAGGCAACCTGATATGGTGGATGATCACCTAGGAAAATATAAGAGCAGAAGCATGAGTACTAGGTGGATTAAGAATAAGAGTATGAGTATTAATGCATAAGGAGTTTGAGCAAAAGCCTAAGTGTTAGTCCGAGGTGAAGTATGAATAAGAGTCCAAGTGAGAGTTGAAGCCCTCATGTTGCATATAGGAAGAGTATTAGCAAAAGTCCTTTTAAAAGTGGTAGCAGTGGTAGACTCATAAGAATTATTAACTAGAGCCTATTGAGGATTGTTAATAGATAGTGAGGGGAAGAAAGGGCAAAAGAGTTAGTAGGAGCACAATGAGAGGAAGGTCTTAAAAAAGCATTCATAAAAATCTAATAGGGCACCAACTAGCGTACCTTTTCAAGGAGTCATCTTGTGCGTTAAGCAAAGTCCATAAATGTGTTTCACCATATGGATCTCCTGAGCACATTAAGAGGGGGCATGGTTTTAATCAACATTAATTGTATGCCCAATAGTATAGAACCCTATTTCCAAATCAGTCTCCTATGAGATCTTATTGTTACAGTGGCAAAAAAAGGATCGTGCCAAATATTCAAGTTATAAAAGGTATTCTCTTAGGAATAAAAGCTCACGGAGAGCAAGAACTCCATTAAGATGTAAAGGAAGAAGACATAGGGGAAGAACCCAATAATCATCTACCAAAAGTACCTAAAATGAATAAAGAACCATCAGAGGTACCTAAAATGAGAAAACCACCATTAGAGGGACTTAACATGAATAGAAAAGAAGTTTTGGTTAAAGAAGCCTAGTTTATCAAAAAGAAAATAAGGTGATTGAAGTGACATTAAGTTTCCATCCTAGAAGATCTAAGTATAAGTAGCTTTCAAAAAAAAAAAAATCTATTTTAAATCAAAAGATGGACTTGATGGCTAATTAATATAAGGTCAACCATGTTGAATGAATACAAATAATATGTAAAGTCACCTTTCATAGTGGATATTCTATAAGCCTCAATGCCTCATTTCAATATTCCTCAAATTGAGCCATATGATGGTACTTTGGATATAAAAGACCACCTAGAAAGGTTCAACACCATGATGGCAGTATAAAGCTCAAGAGTAGCATGTTGAAAAGGAAAGATTAATCAAATTTATTTTTAACTCAACCAAAAGCCAAGGGAGTCTCTAAAAGATTAGATAAAAAGTCTTTTGAGGCTACCTCGAAAATCAAGGAGCTAGTGCAAACAGTAGTTGTTTAAACTATTAAGGTGGGTCCATTGGATTGTCCATTCCATGATGCATTGAACACAAACCTACTTGCAAACATTAATGTGTTTCTAACGAAAGTAGACAAGTACATCAATGAAGAAAAAGACCAAAAAAAAAAAAAAGAAGTAAAGAGTTATTGTGAATTGAATGAAGGAGTAGTCGCACAAATCCAAACCAAAGAAGAACCCTCAAGTGTCAATTAGGAATATGGTAAAAGCTTTCCATGATCCCGAGGTACCAAAAGAAAAGATAGTGAAGAAGATGAGATGTAGTACACCCCATTAACTATGTTAAGGAAGCACATTTTAACAATCATACAAGATAATATGAAGGTCAAAAAACCACTTTAAACACCAAAAAATCCAAGTCACTATGATCAAAGGAAGTTCTATAGATTTCACAATGATCATGGACATGATATCAAAGAGTTTCAAGCTCTAAAAGAGGAAATCAAGCATTTCATAAGCATAAGCCATCTTTCTCAGTATATGAATAGAAGTAAAATGAAACTTGGAAGGATAAAAAGGTTAAAGTCCCCTAAAAGAAATACTGAAAAAAGTAGTGTGAAAGAAATGTTATTCCCTTAAACTAAAAGCTAGTCGTATGGAATTTGGTAGAGAAATAGTTGCTGAAAGGAAAACATATGCTAGAAAATGATAAGAAGAAGAGCTAGAACAAAGAACCTCATTAAAAAGAAATGATTTGTTTTTTGCAAGCAGATTTATGAGGTGTTCTGACCCCTTATGATGATGCTTTAGCCATCATTTTGACAATTGTCAATTGTAATGTCAAAATAATTTTGATAGGCATAGGAAACTCTACTAATGTCATGTACTATCAGACTTTCTCAAAGCTTAGGATAATAAAAAATCATCTAACTAAGACCTTTCAAGCACTCTTTTAACAGCTTTTAGTGGAAAAAAGGTCGACGTTGAACGACTATTGAGTTATCAGTCACCATTGGAATTGTATGACAAAATGTTGTTATAGTGACTACGTTTGCATTGTCAAAGTATCAATGACATATAATATGTTGATTGAAAACCTAACATTAAATTCATTAGAATAAATGATTTTTACCTTATTGATGAAGTTTTACACACAAAGAAGAGTAAAAATATTGCGGGGAGATCAACAATTGTCCTAACATTGTTGCTTGACTTCCCTTAAAGGGTAAAATAAGCTAACTTAACAAATTAGTCTTGATGAATGAGATGAAAGACAATTTCAAAAAGCTAAACCCATGGAATAACTTCAAGAGATGCAACTTGGCTAAAACTTGGATAAACAACTAGAATATAGGGGTTGTTGATCCCAGAAGAAAGAGAAGCACTAGTTTAATTTCGTTAAAATCACAATAATATGTTTGCTTGGTCTCCTTTGGATATGTTGGGATAGAAGAGAAGCACTAGTTTAATTTCGTTAAAATCACAATAATATGTTTGCTTGGTCTCCTTTGGATATGTTGGGATAGACCCTTAAGTAATCACACATTAGTTATGTGTTAACTTCGTGTTCAAATCAATAAAGTAAAAGAAAAAAAGCTTTATTGTGGACAAACAATGAGCCACAAAGAAACATAAGTCTCCACCTTGTTAGGGAATGGATTCATCCAGGAAGTTCAATCTCTTGAGTGGTTGTCTAATGTGGTACTTGTCAAAAAAGCACAATGGATAGTGGCACATGTGCATGTATTTCACAAATCTAGATAAAGCTTATCCAAAAGATAGGTTTCCCCTATAACGCATTAACCAACTTGTCGATAGCAACACCTAGAGCTACCTATCAATAATTGGTCAATAAGATCTTTACCATTGGATTAGGCAAAATCTAGAAGCTTTCATTGATGATATTAGTATGAAGAGTAAAAGGTTAGAAGAACGTAGCCTAGATCTAGAAGAAACTTTTGATGTACTTAAAAGACATCAAATTAAACTTAACTGGAACAAATGTGCTTTTGGCATATCTTCAGGAAAATTCTTTAGTTTATGATTACCCAAAGTGGAATAAAGGCAAACCTAGAGTAAGATCTCAGTAATAATGTAGATGGAGCCTACAAAAAGAAAATGGTAGAAAGGTCCAAAATTTAATTAGAAGAATTATGGCATTAAACAAGTTTGTGTTTAAGTCAGTAGACCCCTTTCTTTAAAACCCGTCAGAACGTGAAAAAATTTCAATGAACACCACAATGTCAAAAGGCATTCCAACACTTGAAGGATTATTTACAAAATCCATTACTCCTTTCATGACTTGATAAAAATGAAGTTTTATACTTGTATATGGCTGTAACTTAGAATGCTATCCATTAAAAGAGTTTTAGTTCTTAAAAAAAAAAAAATCAGTGTTTCAAATCCATGAGAAGTTATTGGGAAATTCGCTCCAAATTAGAAGGATCCTTACTAGTTGTAAAAGGTCATCCAAACTGATCTTTATAAGCTCAAAACAAGTGAATTAGTTCCCAGAACATGGAACTTAGATAATATGAGGAAATATTTACTCCAAAATTTGTGCTTTGATTATTTATGAGTAATATGGGTACACTTTACTAGTAAAAGAAGAATCTTTATTTACTACTTTTCTTATCTTAAGTTAAAGGTAGGTACTAAAGATGTAATTTGCATAATTCTCCAAATATGAGCATAAATTCAAGTTGCAAAAGGACAAAGTAGTTACTCAATAATATTTGGAAAGGCAAATGAAGCACCAAAATTGCTTGGAAGCACACTAAGCAAGCTATAATTAATAATGAAGAACTTTAAAGTAACGAATGAAGACATTTAATAAACAAAGCATTCAACTTCATAAGATAAACCAAGCATTTAGTCGAAAGGTAAAAGAAAGTACTTTACCTTAAAGAATGAAATAAATATTAGCAGAAACAAGAACCTACGGGACCTGAATGACATGAGTAAAAACATGTAATTATGGAATTTAAACGTCATGAACAAAAGCACATACCTATAGGCATTGATACACTTGAAGAAGTTCCAAAAGCTTGGATTACCTATAGGCCACAAAACTTTAAATCGAAATGTATACAATCAAAACATCAACACTTAAGTTTTCAATTTCGAGCTAACCAAAAAGTTTTATAAGTATGTATAATAAAAGGTACCATGAAGAAGTCATGGCATCACTTTATCCACAACAAGTAGCTAAGAACTACCCCTATGACATCAAAAATTGATACAAAAATATGATCATGATACAAGTGAATAATGAGGACTAACGAAAAAAAGATACATATAATTATACTCCTTCTATTTAAGTAATCTTTTACATTATTTTCAAATAGTAAGTGAGGGACTTTTGTTAGATAAATATTTGGTTTAGTTTAATGAGCCAAAAGAATAAGCCCAGTCCATAACAAACAAACCTAGAAATTTATTTTATATGAGGAAGAAAGGTTATCAATGGGTTTGGAATGGTGGCCTAAATTCTAAATTCAGCCTAGTATGCCAAAGCAACCTAATACCATTTGCGAGAACCTTTCAACCCACTCACTTCATCTTCAACCTTGTGATTGTTGAAAAACTCCATGAAACTTCTAGAATAACTATCTGAAAAGCTAGGTATGCAATACATTGGCTATAAATACTAGATATCTTCACAAAGAAACTAAGCTATTTTTCATTTTCACAATATCTTACTATTAAACCTGTTACTCATTTAAGCATTAAAGTGATCTCTCAATGATTAGTTATTTTGAGTTTTGTAGAAAATTAATTAGAATCTTAACTCGTCATCCTACCCAAAAGAGAACTCCATTAAAACTATATTTTCTTTCACTGGTCCACTAGTTTAGTCATATTTTTCTCTTTTTTTAAACTATTTTTAGTAGCAACGAATTATTATATCTCTATTAAAAATCAAAGTTTCCACTCTTAATATGTTGGATGACTTTTATCACTAAACTTCAAGTATTTTTAACTTGAGTATGACACAATTTTTCTTGAAAAAATGATTCCCATCACACAAGTTCATTTTAACATCTATGTCCTCCTATGTCCTTATGATGATTTATAAGCTAAATTAAAACTTAATAGTGTTTGTACATTTCTCTTGCTTCTTGTTTTACATAAAGATAACAAGACCACACTTCTCGTCACTATTTCAAAAATAACATTTTTTTAATGTACGACAACCGCATATATACTGTGTCGGTTGGTTTAATTGTTCCTTTTTGATTGACAAAATCGAAGAACTTCTAATATTTAATAAACTTTTTTGTTTTTTGAAGGACCAGCACTAATGAAAAGGCCAAAAAAAGCTACCTCCCCACATGCAAAGAGAAAAGATCGTCACAGTAAAACGGTGAGCAGCAATGGTGGGCCTTCACCTTCCGCCTGTGTCCCGCCACAACAAAACTTTGCTCTATAATAATACTCTTTCCTTTTATTTATTGTTAGTTGTCTCTGTCTAACTTTCTCCAAGCCATCAATAATTTACTATAAAATTTTTAACATAAAATTAAAAATAAGAAGGTTCCAGATGAACATTGATTTGATGACGACAACTGATCGTGAGAGAGAGGACTACCCTTCAACTTATGCACTGAACTTTGATGTGCTAAGAATTGATAAGACTGGAGAATGAAGTGAAAGATTGCATTAGCTTAGTAGGGTTAGGTCACCGAGACGACTGAAAGAAAACCTTTAATATACTATTAATTTTTTTTAATGGATTAGTATATAATTAGAGAGTCCAGAAGATTCTTAAGCAAATTATTATAGGGTGAAAGATGTCTTGCAAATTGAACTAGGCGGCAGAATTAAGTAAGGAAAAAAAGAAAATAAGAAGATAATTGAGAAGGCACTTTATAAAGTGATATTATAAATTAGTAGCAATAAGGTTAGGATTAATGGAATATGCGATAATCAACTATGCCTAATTTTATCAGTTTAAGATCAACCCAAATGATATTATAAAAAAGAGAAATTTAGTATGGTTTGTTGGTCCGAATGGATAAATATCAGCCCTCCATCAATGTTTAGAGAAATTCTTGATTATGGTAAGAATTACAGAGCACAGGAAAAACGGTGAAAGAGAGGGCACATTAGATGATTGCAACAACATGCATAGACTAAAGGTGAGTTGATTGAAGTTGCAGGAGGCAGGCGTGGATCTCCTTTCACAATTATTGATGACCCAGGTGACCCATTAACAAAATTATGTTTGGATTTTACTTTTGATGGTACCTAAAAACAGTAAGTTCAGGGAGGCAACAGGCTGTTTGCAGCTCATTCCTTTTTCTTCCCACTAGGCCATTCAGCCTGGAGCCCAGCAAACTACATAAGCAATAGAAATGTTATCATATTTTAACAGAAACAAAATTTTGTCAAATAAAGACCATTATAACATGTACTTCTACTACATTTGTCATAAGGCCACAAGAAAATCCCTCAAGTAATCTAATTAAATTGTAGACTAAACTAGAATACTGGAAAGATCCATCCAAAGGACGTTTTAAATATTTCAAGCAATTAATCCATTGCAAAGTTTCCTTCTTTGGATAACTCAATTTAATAAAAATATTGAGTTAAAAATGAATGTTCTATAGCATAAGTATGGTCATACTTTTAACAAGACGCTATAACGAGAAACTAACAAAAAAGAAAAAAAAAAAACAATGGTAGAAGGAGAAAATTAATATTTTTTACAAGGTGTATATTGAGGGAGTTGACTGACAAGACCTCAAGCTCATATTCACCTCCATGCAAAAAATGAGAGCAACTGTGGGCTCCTTCCCCTGATCCAGAATCACATGCGAGCCCATTGTTTACTTCTTCAGAGGAACCTGCCTGCCGAACAAGGGTTGCCGAATTCTTCACTGCTTCAGACGAGCTGGATGAAGCAGTGACGGAAAATGAGGAGCAAAAAGGGCGAGGCCAACAGAGCTGTCAACTTCATAATGTTTCCTCTTCTTTCCATCAAACTTTTTGAACCCCACTAGCCTTTGTGGTAGTATAAGGCTGTATTTCACGGGGGAAGACAAAATCAGGAATGCTTCTGCAACTTGTGTGATAAAAATTGATCCCAATTCCAGGTCTCTACGCGCCCCTCAACCGTCGCGTTCAATTGGAGCAATTTACCTTCCAGCACGTATATCTTCTTTCCGTCGATGACCAATGAGGCAACAACAATAAAACGACCTCACATTGTTTGAGAAGGCCTCAGGTTGTGGATGGCACTGAATCATACCGTGTGTGTCCTTCTCAAGCTAACATTCAAATTCAATGGTAAAAGCGAGAGAGTATGTTGAAATTCGATGAACTAACTGATCCATAAATAAAGGGAAGTAAAAAAATATTCACCTTCAATGTGAGCAGGAGAAGCCGGGATTCAATCCAGCCTTTCCAGCACCTCCACTCACTCACATTCTTGGCAGTTATGTCTATTTGCGAATAAGAATTGTCCACTTCAAAGAAAGGGAAAGGCACAAAAAGAGTAGTCCAGCCAGATTTATTTGCCTCCAATGCCTGCAATAATCATGAAAAATAGAAGGTCAACAAGTCCAAAATCAGGATTTTTCTAAAATTTATTATAGAATTAAAATCAGCATTTGGAGGTAGTAACAGTGAGTATAGAGTGGGAAACATGGTGCAATTAACAATTCTATATGTGACGTCTAATTTATGATTTTTTTTTCTTTTTTTCAAGAAAAGATCACATGTTTCTTTCATTATGAAAAAAGTAGCAAGCAATTTAAGAAAGGCAGCAGACTCGGTTATAACAAAATAGTAAACTGTTTCAAGATATAGAAATTGACACAATCAAACTGACAAGATATAGCTCCCAAAAGAACACAAAGTCATGTCATGCTCGCCGGAGAATGAGGCATAAAGCATGGACAGCCACACATTAAAATTCTATTACAGACAAAAGAAAACTACCCCTATCCCTACGTAGAAGACTTGAGAATCAGCAATGAAATTTTCTAATCTAGACACAGTATGTGTTGAATTTTTGATAAATGAGATTAACTAACACGAGGAGAGAATAAGCTAAATATAAAATTATATGACTGAGTAGCAGTTTCATTGCGCTCTAAGGTTGAGAGTATTAAAAAGTGAGATTCCATTACTTAACACACATTTCATTACCTCTCTGAAATTCGCCCTTTAAGGCATCAGATGTTTCCGGCCTTCCATATTTTGCCTTGGATCCTATTGGGGATAGGGCTTAATACAATCCAAGGCTCGATGTGTGGCCCATCACTAAGGAGACTTGACATCGCGTTTTTAAAGAGAGCATGGCTTGGATAATGAAATGTCAGGGAGCCACGTTGAATCATCGATAAATTAAAAAAAGATTAAGATTTGATTATTAAAGATTTAAAAAAGTTTTAAAAAATATATTGTTAAATAATTATATAATTTAAAAAAATCATATCAATAAATTCAAAAAAATTACATCTTAAAATTAAGGAAAATAATCGGTCTTTCTTATTCTAGGATTACCCTTTCTTATTGTTCTTTTATTTAAACATTATGCTTAGTTATGTTTTAATATAACAAAGATAATACATTTTCATTCTCCTTTTATATTGTGCTGCATGGTATCAGAGCCTTAGAGTTCAATCATGAATTTTAAAGCCGTCATGGTTGGCTTCAGTTCAGCCTTTTCTATGCTACCTGTAGACATTTAATTTTAATTCGGAATTAGAAAGAGCTCAAATGTTTAAATGATAAGTCCATTTCAAGGTTAGTTCTATGTTCTAAATCGAGATTATGTGGAGTTCGACATGGAGCTTATCTGTCATATTCAACGTCAAGATCATAGTATTAAGACAAATCATGCATACTGCATCTCGACATAAGGTCGGGAGTAGCTTGAACACTCCACCCTAATATGAGATCGAGTATAGCTCAATGAGCATGTTTTACCCCGATTTGGTTGATTGCTTCATAAGGAAACTCAATCCAACACGGCCCACCTCAATCATGCATCACGGCTTATGGCTTTGTCTTGATGTGGATTATCTTAACATAGAGTACCCTAACTTGGATTGCCCCGATGTAAGGTCAGGAGTAACTTAAGAACACTCTACTCTGACGTATTGTCAGGTTTAGTTTAATGAACACATTTTAGCCATGATGTGGACTACCTCGACATGGATTACCCCGATGTGGATTATCCCGAGGTGGTTTAGCTTGATCTCTCATTGGAATGAAGATGCACAATAGCTTAGAGAGGAAGAATCGTGAAGGCTCGAGAACACCAGTGAAAAACTTCTGATAGAATTTGTACAAAGAATATTATAGCGCTATGATCTCTTTTGTCTTACAATAGAATTTTGAATTTCAATATTGGGTTGATCCCAAACCTATGGAAAAGTGCATTATCCAATGACAAATTTTTGAACTTCAAGATTGGATTGATCACGCTGCAGCTCCTCTTTTTCTGTAGTAGAGTTTCAAACCTCTGGCAGACCTTATCCCTTTTTCTTCCTATAAAAGACCTTTTAATTTTATCAGAAAGCATAAATGGAGAGATCGATCGATCAAAAAATAATAGACAGTAATCATGAATAAGGATTCATTGTTAGCAAGCATTAATTTATGAACAAGAAATCCCTTGAGAACATTCAAACCTTTAGATCTCTACAATCGAGCATTGAAGACTAAAGCTACGAAACTTAAAGTCTTTCTCGAGGAAGCTCTTTTGGAATTATTTGCCTATCATTTGACAAAGCGGCAGGAATTATATTGAAGATATTTTATCCTTATAATCATTAATTTACAAAAGTGAATAAAAAATGATCTTCTATGTTTTATTCCTTTGTTGGTTGCTTATTTTGTAATGCATTCCATGTTTTCCAAAATTTTTTAGGATAAAAGAGTTTGATGAAGTTCAATTTCTAATCTCTAAAATCAAAATACATTTGTTTTTCTAGAATCGAAAGTCTAGTATTGACTAAATTGAGATTCTTACATAAAATTGCATAATAAACTTATTTCGAGATCAACCATAAATTGTTACAAATCAAGGACACGAGATCATTTTATTTAATTGTACCAATTCCTAGGTGCTTGTGAAAGTGCTAGCGTAACTAACTCTCGATCTCAAATCATTTGGTAAAATAGATCGATGCCAATTTTCACGTGGAGATCATTTTTTTCTTAAAAGAAAAGGAAGTTTTTAGATAAATTAGTAGCCAACCATACTAAAAAAAAAAGGCTGGTGGTGTTTCATTTCTTTATTAAAACTAAAAAAAAAATTCTTACACTTAGACTTTTCGCCCAGAGAAGAGTTCGATTATGACAGTTGGCGACACCATTGGGGATTTTTTTAAAAGAGTTAGGCCAAAACTTAAGTAAAGTTGATCTCATTCTTTGAAATTTTAATTGACATTGATCTTGATTGTACATACCCGATTGGGAATACCTAACCTTAGGTCAGTTTCTTCTTTTTTTTTTTGAATTTAAAAAAATTTCGCTGATTGTACCTAATTTAAGTAAAAAATTTCAACATGTTGCATTTGTATCTGACCTTAGGTTGGGCATATGAACATTTATTATTACATATATATGTTCTTTGATTTTCCTTTGTGATGGAATCTTCACACACTTACATTCACGCATATGCATAAAGCTAAATCCGAACTCAACCCTTTGTGGCATATATTCTATGTAAGAGAGATGAAGGGATGTAGGCATTTGAGAAATCACTTAATCTCCATATATGTTGTAAACCTTATCTTGCCGAGATCTTACTCATGAATTAGTATCTCTCTCAATATGCTCTTTAATGTCCGCATTTATGGTATTAATGACCATGGTGTAGGAAGATCTGATAGCCTAAAGCTTTTTTTAACCCGAAGGCCTGACCTCAAGTCAAGCCCTACATATAGAAAAGCCATATGTCAACCTCATTAGAATTTTACAACCCCATCAAGCCATGAACGTAGCTGGAGTTAGGAAAATGAAAGTGCTGACTATATTCCCAAGAATTATTTTGTTCATGTTGCATGACATTAAGAATTGAAGTTTCAGATCATCATAAGGGTAGAAAGAATAGTTTTATTCGAGATTTGAGAATTAAAATGAGTAGATTAGAAGATTGGATTATTTTGATATCTTGTGAAAAAGTGCAACAATGGGCAGAGAATATGCGATTTAAATATGGAGGTAGACTCACATATCTTTTTCATTACCAATTGTCTTCTGATATCAGTCTAATATTAAAAGAGAATGATCTTACTGCTTTGAAAGAAATTTAGGATCAAGTTAGTCCATTTTAGAAAGAAAAATTTTAGGAAGCATATAGACATGTTGGAGAATTGATCTTTGTTTAAATTGATGAATCACTAATAAGAGCAATGTGCATTTTTGGGATCGAATGTATTAGATTTTTAAATTTGGAGAAGTTGATCTCATACCTACGTTGAGTAATACTCGTCTTTATTGTGTATCAGATCGCTCAAACCCTATAAAACTTACATTGTAAAAAACAATGTAGTTCTAAAAATAAATAGATTTATTAAATATGTGCAAATCTCTAAGGAAGAGTTATCAAAGTAGATCAAAAGAAAATGATGTAAAGACTGCTTAAGGAAAGAATACTTGCTTGGCTTGTTATAGAAACATGTTGATAAATCAAGTGAGTTGACTATCTTTGCTGCCCTGATATATAAAGTAGTGATTCTACCAAAAACCATTGGATATGTTGATGTGGCTATATTGGATTTTATAGAAATGATTAAACAAAGGGTATACCTAATCATAGTTATACTTGTTAAGACTTTTAGGTTTTTATCTCACTGTAAAATCTCATAAAAAAGGAAGATCATGGGAATGTTCATTTTATACATCTAGCTAATGAGTCATCTTGTTAGACATAAGAGAGCATTAAGAGAAAATCTCCACTGCAACCTGATCAAAAGTTTTTGTGAGAATAACAAATTCAAAATAGAGGCATTACCTAATTGGTTTTTTAAGCTTTATAATCTAAAAGAAATAGACATCAAGTGGATGGTGCCATGGCTATTCTATAAAAAAGTCCTCTATTGATCTAAAATATATTGATTCATTATAGTGTTGCTAGGTCTATGGGGTTATTTTGGATACATGCCTTTGCTGGTTTTCAAGCAATTCACCCCCATTATGCATGATCTAGAGCAGGACAACAATTATAACAGTACTTTGAGCAAGACGTAGAAGGAAACGTTAGAGTGGGATCAGCTGTACTACATGAGAAAAGAAAAACTTATTTTCAGGACCTACCCAAGATACCATTAGTGGAGAAAGAATCTGATCAGGGATTTGCACTTACTAGCTTGGTTACTTTAGCACCAATTTGTTTTAGTTCCAACCCTAATGCCTAAGTTAATCTTCAAAAAATAATGATATCAAGAGATCAAAGACTTGACTATAGAAAAAGATAAACTAGAAAAAGGAGATCGAGATGTTAAAATATGAGGCTACGATTCAAGATCAAGTAATTGATAAACTAAAGCAAAAGCAAGATCGGGGCAAGGAAAAACGATTCAAGATCAAGTAATTGATAAACTAAAGCAAAAGCAAGATCGGGGCAAGGAAAAAATAAAGTCTTTAAAGCAGAAGATAGAAGCCATGATGATAGAATATATAGTTGAAAAGGATAAAAGGATCGAAAAACTCACCTAAGAAATATTATCTTTCAAGAAACAAATGAATAATCCATGATCAGGTAAAAAGGTATTGAAAGAGCAAACAAAAGAACCTCTTGAGATTTTAAGTGACTTTTAAAGAGAGAATGAAGACTAAGGAAGAACGTAAATCAAGAAAAGAAAAATTTATCAAAAAAGCTTGTAGAAACTGAGGCAAAACATTGGTTCAAGATCAGTAGATGATAAGCACCTTGAATCGAGAAAAGATACTAAAGAAGGATAATATTCAAGATATCATCAACTTAAGAAATAAGATAGAAAAGGCTATGTAAGAGATTGACCTATGAAAATCCTAAGTTAAGGAAATTTGTGTCTAGTGCCAAAACAAGAGAGAATATGAGTCACAAATTGAAGTTTACAAAAATGAATTTAGCATTAAAAAAGAGAAAAAAAAGGTTAAAATTAAAAGATTGATTTCTCCTTCAATAAGAGAAGCCGTGATCAATCTATTGAAAGAACATGTTGATATTTTCGCTTGGTCATATAAGAATATGCTAGGGTTGGATAGAACCATTGTCGAACATAAGTTGCCTTTAAAACCATATTACCCTCCTGTTTAAAAACTTGAGAAGAATGAAACTAAAGATATTATTAAAAATAAAAAAAGAGGTTCGACAACTTGTAGATGTCAGATTTATTGTGATAGTAAGATATCTTGAATAGGCAGCAAATATTGTGCTAGTTCCTAAGAAGGACGATCAGGTACATATATGTGTGGATTACAATAATTTAAATAGAGCAAATCCAAAGGATAATTTTTTTCTCCCCCATATCAACACACTGTTAGATAACATAGCCAAGTTCTTTGTATTTTTGTTTATGAATGGTTATTCGAGAAACAACCAAATCCACAAGGCTAAAAAATGCATAGAGAAAATAATATTCACCCCTATGTGGGACATGTTTTGCTATAAAGTAGTGCTTTTTGGTTTGAAAAATGCTTGGACAATATACCAAAGAGCTATGGTTACTTTGTTCCATAATATGATGCATAAATTTATAGAGATATATGTAAATGACATAATAGTGAAGTCCAAAAGAGATAAGACCATGTTAAAGACTTAACGAAGCTTTTTGAAAGGTTAAGGCAATATAATCTTAGGTTAAATACCAATAAATGCACCATTAGGAGTCAAATCAAGAAAATTATTAGGGTTTATAGTAAGTGAAAAAAAGAATTCAAGTAGACCTAAGCAAGATAAAGTTAATCCAAAATTTACCTCCTCTGAGAACTATCAAGGAAGTGTAGGGATTCTTAGGAAAGTTAAATTACATCTTTAGATTCATTTTGCAACTAATCAACACTTATGATGCTATCTTCTAATTATTGCGAAAACATAATCTCGAGTAATAGAATTATGAGTGTCAAGTTGCATTTAAAAAGATAAAAGCATATTTGCCAAACCTCTAGTATTAGTGCCCCTTACCCAAGAAAGCTTTTAATCTTATATTTAACGATGCTTGAATGTTCATTGGGATGTCTATTAGCATAATTAGATGAAACAGGCAAGAATGAGCAAGCTATATATTATTTGATCAAAAAGTTCACTAACTATGAGTACAATTACTTATTGATTGAATAAATCTATTGTGCGTTAGTCTAGGCTACTCATCAATTATGCTAATATTTTCTTAGTCACACTACTTGGATTATCGTAAAATTTTATCCTATCATATATTTAGTTGAAAAACTCTTTCTATGTTCTTTGATTTTTCAAATGAAGATCTTCTTACCTATGTCGAGGATGATGAAAATATATCTCAAAAATGGTAGATGTATTTTAATGGGGCATCTAATGTGATGGGTCATGTAATCGGAGTCATTTTAATTTCTCAAAACAAGTAGTATTACCTTTTTATGGCTAGAGTTGATTTTAATTCCACCAATAATATGGCTAAATATGAGGCATGCATATTAAGGTTAAATGTTGCCGTACAAAGAAAATTAACCAAATTAGAGGTACACAAAGATTCTACCATGGTGTTTGATTAGTTAAAAGGGGAATGGATGGCTCAACGCCCTGTTTTGGTTAAATACCACAAAGATGTACAAGAGATACTCAAGAGTTTCAAAGATGTTTCTTTTTATTGTCTCCTTAAAGAGGACAATTAGCTTACAGGTGCATTTGCCACTCTTACGGCCATGTTCCAAGTTAATCATCCAGGAGAAGTGCTACCGAAAAAAATGAGTATCAATGAATCGCTAACAATTGCATCACTATAAGAGGAAAAAAAGTTGGTTAGCCTTGGTATCATGACATTAAGCAATTCATTAAAGACTAGGTATATCTAGAAAATGCAATAGAAAATGATTGAAAGATGTTAAAGAGATCATGGTCAATTTCATCTTAGAAGAGGGTCAATCATCTATATAAAAAAGAAATTTGACCACACCTTACTCCATTGCATCAATGTAAAAGAAGGGTAAAATAGCATCATTAAAGAAATACATGAGAGAGTGTATGGATCACATGCAAATGGTTGCATTATGGTCTAGCAAATAATTAAGGCATGATACTATTGGATGAAAATCGAGAAAGATTGTATTCATTATGCATGAAAGCGCCATAAATATTAGATTTATGGAGATAAAATTCATGTGCCTCCCATTCCTTCACATGTGATGAGCGCAATATGGCCTTTTTCTATATATGGTTTTGATGTAATCGATCCAATTACCCTAAAATCACCCAATGGGTGTAGATTAACCCTAGTATTCATTTGTTATTTCACTAAATGGATTGAAGCAGGACCATTTGCTAACGTGACAAAATCTATAGTTAATTAATTCTTAAAAAAAAGGTTATTTATTGACGTGGTCCACCAGAGAGAATCACCTCACATAATAAAGTAAACTTGAACAACAAACAAATGAAGAAATTTGTTCAGAGTTCTAAATTAAGTATCATAATTCAACTACTTACCGACCAAAAATGAGTGGAGCTATTGAGGCAGCTAACAAAAAGATAAAAAAGACTAAAAAAATGACATTAACTTATAGAGACTAGTATGAAAAATTCCTTTTAGCCTTGTTAGCTTACAAAACTAACATTAGAATGCTTATTGGGGCAACCCTTTATTTTTTGGTGTATGAAATATAAGTAGTACTCCCCGTTGAAATAGAAATTCCTTCATTGAGAGTGGTAAAGAAGCTTAACTTAACAAAGACGAATGAATCAAAGCTCATTTTAAACAATTGAATTTGACGGAAGAAAAAAGACTAAGAGTTTTATGTCATGGACAGCTATATCAGAAGAGAATGAAGAAAGCTTACAATAAAAAGGTTCACCCGAGGATTTTCAAAGAGGGAGATTTGGTGTTAAAAAGGATACTCGGTGATTTTTTGGATCCTAGAGGAAAATAGCACCTAATCGAAACGGACCTTATGTTGTGAAAAAAGCTTTCTCAGGTGGGGCTTTAATACTAGCAGAAATGGATCATCTTGTTCTTCTGAATCTAGTGAATTTGGATGTTGTCAAAAAATATTAAGTTTAAGATGATTTAAAAAAAAAAGGGATCTACGTTAAAAACTAGAAAAGGTGGCTTGGCATACAATGGAAATTTTTACTAAGGGAAAAATACGACTATGAATCTCACTCAACTAAGATAAGATAAAAAGTAAAGAATTAGAGATATTCATTAGTTAAGAGAGAAACTAGATATGATGCATTTTGCCTTGTACAACATTCCATGAATAGAACTATTACCTCTCATCCTTTTGTCTTATACAAAATTCAATCACTCAACTTTTACCTATTGCTTTTCTTCTTAAAGAAAGGAATGTGCAAAAAAAAAAAAAAAAAAATTCAAATACCACAATCATAATACACTAATATTTCCTTCTAAAAAGGACTAGGTAACTTGTAAAATACAAGGGAAAAGACTTTCAGGATTTAAGAGTGTAAAAATCAAAAAAGAGAGGAACAGAAAAAAGTGTGTTTCCAGATGATATCTTGGTTGTTTTAACTAGGTTTACTATAATAAGGACAAACTTGCTTTCTAAAAGTATGAAAGTGACTCGATTGTAAAGATTTGCTAAAAAAAAAAGAAGAAGAGAACATCTGTGCATCATGCCCACATGAACATTTGCATTATGAAAATTACTTTCTTTTGAAGCTTTTTGGATGGAAGAAAGTTCAAAGAGGAAAATGCGAAAAGTTGGCAAACTCCCCAATGAAATTAAAATGTTTCATCCCTTGTGGAAAAAGTCTTAATTGATGAAGAATGCATCATAAATGAAATTCTATGAAGTTCTTAAAAAATCCAAACAGTTGAAGACTGCATCATGGATTAATGTCACTAATTCTGTACACTAAGATGAATATGAATCACTTCTTTATAAATAGAACGAAGGTAAATCACATCCTAATATGTCGAGGAAGAAATTGACAACCAAATCGTTGCATATAGAAGATGAAACATTTCAAAATCTCAAGACTTTTTTTTGCAATGTCAAATGTCGAGAGTGATTCCGATAAGAGACAACATTCATTAGACATGTTAAGGAAGGATTTTGATAGCCAAATCATAATATATTGAGGATAAGTCCAATGAAAGATGAGACCTTTCTAAACATTTTTGTATGTTAAACATCAAGGGTGATTTTGATGGGAGACAAAAACCTTGTGTCATCAAATGTTGAGTGCAATTTCGACAGTAGATAACATTCATTAGGTATGTCGAGGAAGAATTTCAGCAACTAGATCGTCATACATCACGGATAATTCCTATGAAAGATGAGATATGTCTCTATAAAGTCAAATGTCGATGACGATTTTGTTGGGAGATAACATTTGTAAGACACATTGAAGAAGAATCTTAACAGTCAAGTAATCGTATATCGAGGATGATTCTGATGGAAGATGAAATCTTTGAAAACATTTTTGTATGTCAAATATCAAGAATGATTCTAATAAAGATAAAAACCTTATGTCATCAAGCGTTAAGGAAGAATTTCGATAAGAAATAATAACCATCCAATGTCAAGGAAGAGTTTCAAGAATAAACTGTAAAATTCTAATTTTACGCATCATCGAAAGATAAAGAAGAATTCTGTCATGAAGAAGAAATAAAAACCATTTGTCCAAAGTTGATGAAGAACTCCAACATAGGATGCTAGGATTAAAAGTTAAAACAAATGAGGAGATGGGTGCTTAGAGCTTAAAATCAAGTGATTTTCAATCTTTGCCTAATTCTTACTTCTTTGAAATAGGTAAAGAGGGGTAGTTGCAAGCACCTGATTTTAGCTCTGAATTGAGAAGAGCTCAAATTTTTAAATGACAAATCAACTTTAGGATCGGGTCTATGCTCCAAATCAAGATTATGTAGAGTTCGAGATTGAGTTTATTTGTTAGATTCAATATCGAGATTATGCTATCGAGACAGGTCATGCGTATTATAACTTGACGTAAGGTTGATAGTGGCTTGAACACTCTAGCCCGATTAAGATCGAGTATAGCTTAGTAAGCATGTTTTACTTCGATGTGGTTGATGGCTTCATGAGAAACCTCATCTAATACGGTCCATCCCGATCACGCATAACACTTTTGGCTTAGTCTCAATGTAGACCCTGACATGGAGTACCTTAACATTGATTAGCACAACATAAGGTTGAGAAACGCTTGAGCACGCTTTACCCCAATGTAAGGTCAGGTTTAGTTCAATGAACACATTTTAGCCATGATGTGGACTACCCCGATGTGGATTTCCTTGATATGGTTTAGCCTAATCTTTTATTGGGATACAGATGCACAATAGCTTAGATAGGAAGAATCGTGACAGCTCGAGAATGTCGATGAAAGACTTCTGATAGAATTCACATAGAGAATATTTTAGCGTTGTGATCTCTTTCCTCCCATGATAGAATTTTGAATTTCAAGATTAGGTTAATCTTAAGCTTATCTCGCAAAAAGTGCATGTTATCCAATAATAAATTTTTAAACTTTAAGTTTGGATTAATTGCGCTGTAGCTACTTTTTCTACGTAGCATAGTTTCAAACCTCTGACGGATATTATCTCTTTTTCTTCCTATAAATATACCTCTTAATTTTGGCATAAAGGCATAGATGGAGAGATTAATCTATCAGCAAACTATAGGTAATAATCACAAATAAGGATCAATTATCAACAAGCATCAATCAATGAATACAAAACCCCTTGAGAAAAATCAAACCTCTAGATCTTGGTGACCGAGCACTAAAGACTAGTGCTATGAAATTTAGACCCTATCTCAGGGAAGTTCTCTTGGAATTATTTGCATATCGTGTAACAAATAGGCAAGAATTGTATTGCAGTATTACATCCTTGTAATCGTTAATTTGTGAAAGTGAATAAAAGATGATCTTCTTTGTTTTATTCCTTTGTTGGCTATTAATTCCGTAGTATGTTTTATGCTTTCCAGAATTGTTTAGGAGAAAAAGTTTGATGAAGTTCATTTTCTGATCTTTAAAATCAAAACACATTGTTTTTGTAGAATCAAAAGTTTTGTGTTAATAAGACTAAGAATCTTATGTAAAATAGCATAATAAACTTATTTTGGGATCAACCTCAAATTGTTACAAATTAAGGGCACAAGATCATTTTATTTAATTGTACTAATTCCTAGGCACTTGTGGGGTGATAATCCTTCCTCATGCATAGTTGACATGATCTAAAATCATTTTGTAAAGTAAACCAATGCCAATTTTCACATGGAGCCCATTTTTTTCTATATAAAAAAAGACATTTTCAAATAAATTGGTAACCAATCATACCAAAAAAAAAAAAAAGATTGATAGTGATTTTTTTTCTTTATTAGAACTATATAAAAAAAATCTCACACTCAAGCTCTTTGCCTAGAGAAAAGTTCGGTTCTGACATTATAAACTGCTTACTTTTTTGAAAAAAGATAAAAGAGGTCAAGAACAAAGCCCTTGGTATGACCATTGTAGAAAATCGTGGCATACTTAGTAAACTTGTTAAAAAGCACATGAGAAACTGGCAAGTTAAACGAAAAAGCCAAGCAATGACAACAAGTCAAAAGGAACGTGTATGCATTTCAAGGGAGTAATTCAGATCTAAGGCAACAATCATCCTTATAGTCTTTTCCTTTCACAAAAGGGTAGATAGAATAATTATATTATATGTTTCAATCTTTAGGAAATTCTAACCCATCTTGTTCTCTAGCCTAGTCAAGTAATTCCTTCACTACAGTCACTACTTGTATAAAATCTATTGGCCCTTGGATATTAGATTCAAGTGCCACCTGATTATATGACTGGCACTTCGAAATCCTTTTCTTCACTGCACCTTATGCAGGGAATCAAAAGGTTGAAATTGCAAATAGCACTTTTACTATTATTGTTGGGAAAGGAACAATGCCCATTTCTCCTACTTTAATCCTTAAAGATGTTTCATATGTTCCTAATCTTTCATACAGTTTCTTATTCATCAATAAACCAACTCTTGATCAATGAATTTTAAGTTGCACTCTGGCATGAGCTGCTCAGCCATACCGTTTGGGTCATAGCAAAACTTGACCCCATAAAATATTTGATGGAAAAACCATCACTTTTAGGTAAACTTGCAAGTTGACAAGTGCTTTTGTTTGAATATGGTCTTATTTATGTTTCTCAGGAGGCCGTAAAAGGGAGTAACTTGGCCGAGTTCTTAGTTAAAAGAACTATTAATGCCCTTGTTAAGCTCGAATTTCCTGATGAGGGCTTATTGAGCCAAGTTGATTTGGTCAATAATGAAACATTAAATGGACCATGTATTTCAATGGAGCTTCCAACGAATTAGGACATAGCATAGGGGCATTATTAAAATCCATAAAAAGAGATTATGTCCCTTCACTATAAGATTATACTTTAATTTGACTAACAAGGTGGCAAAATATGAAGCTTGTGTAATGAGGGTAAGAGTTGCAATTGATAAAAATATCAAAAAACTCACTGTGTACGAAGACTTTGCCTTGGTCATCTTTCAATTAAAAGGTGAATGGTTAATAAGAAATCTTGAACTTCAGAAATAATATGAGTTAGTGTAGGATTTACTAATCAAATTTCAAGATATACATTTTTAATATCTCCCTAGAGAAAACGATCAAATGTAGACAGCTTAGCTACGATAGCAGCAATATTTCAAATAAGTGACCCTGAAGACGTCACACCTATCAAAATAAGCATCTATCAAGTCCCTGCATATTGTGCCACACTTGAAAAAAGAAAAGATGAAAAGCCATAGTATCATGATATCTAGAAATTCTTTAAGGAACGACTATACCTAGAAAAAGTAAGAAAAAATGATAAGAAAATATTGAGAAGATTAATGATAAACTATCTAACTGATGGAGAGATACTACATAAAAGAAATTTTGATTAAACACCGTTGAGATGTTTAGATGTAAAAAAGGCTTAGAAGATTTTAAAAGAAGTGCATGAAAGGATTTATGGAACGCATGCAAGTAATTCTATGCTAGTAAGACAAACAATTAAAGCTTGATATATTGGCTCAGCATGAAAAAAGACTACTATAATATGTTCAAAAGTGCCACAAGTGCTAGATATATCTAGATAAGATCCATGTTCCACCTTTGAATTTGCATATGATGATCACTTCTTAGCCATTTTTTATATGGGGTTTTGATGTAATTGGCCCAATTATCCCAAAGGCTTCATACGAGCACAACTTCATCCTTGTGTTCATCAACTACTTCATTAGATGGGTTGAAGCACAATCTTTCTCCTAAGTGACCAAGTTTGTAGTGATAAACTTCCTTGAAAAGGAGATAATCCACCAGTACGGTCCTCCATAAAGAATCATTTCAGAAAATGCTAAGAATTTAAATAGCAAAACAATGAACATATTTCTGCCACATACCGACCAGAGATGAATAGAGCAGTCAAGGCAGCAAGTAAAAGTATTAAATGGATCATACATGAAATGACAACTACATATTAAGATTGGCATGAGGTCCTTCCATTAACTTTATATGCATATTGTACATCAATTAGGGCTTCCACCAGGGCAACTCTTTATGCCTTAGTCTACAAAACAGAGGTTGTTTGACCAATAGAACTAAAGATGCCATCCCTTAAGGTCTTAAAAGAATTCAACTTAGAAGAAGCTACGTGGATTCGGGCCAGATATGAGTAACTTAATCTGATTGATGAAAAATGGCTGAAAGCCCTTTGCCATGGACAAATGCACCAAAAGAGAATGAAAAGCGCATATAACAAAAAAGGTACACCCTAGGAATTTCAAAAAAGGTGATCTGATGTTAAAAAGGATTCGAAACAACATCATCGACCCCAAGGGCAAGTGGGCACCAAATTGCGAAGGTTCTTATGGGGTGGAAAGAGTTTTCTTTTATGGACCAATCATCCTTGCAAAGATGGATGGGCAAGAGCTACCCAATCCTTTCAATTCAGATGTGGTAAAGAAATATTATGCTTAAAAACTCTTATGAGTGAAAAAGGTATTTGAAACATTTTTCTCTTCCTTAAAACTGCCCATCCAAGTTTAAACCTATATAACCAAGCAAATTGGACATTATCGAAAATAATCTATGATCATTACACCTTCATCATACATTCCTCTAAACACTGAGACAATAAAAGCCATTTCAACATTGGTTTCCCTTACATCTTACCTTTTCTTGCTACTAAAGTGCATTGATTCCATTCTATACAAAACGGATCAAAGACTTGTCTAATTATATCTCATGAAATTGGGTAATGACGAAAGGAATTGTCGAAATTAAAAAAAATGATAATCTAAAAATAAGAAAAAAGACACCAAATAGAGGAATAGTGAGTGATACACAAAAGAGTGAGGGGAATGCAATCCCACAAGTATCGAATGCAAAAAGTATTCGTGCTCATACCACCTAAATGGATCATTTTTTCTACAATAAGTTTTACTAATCATTAAGATAACAAAAAGAACAATAGGGGTAAAAGGCTGAGGATCAGATAATAGACGATTTGGTAACCCGTCAAAAGAAAAATAATAATAATAACTTACTAAGAAAAGAACAATAAAGGCAAAAGTATTCATACATGCATATACTTCATAGTTAGAATTTACAAATAAGAGGCTTTAATCGAAAATACATCTCTATGGAGTTTAAAAAAAAAAAAAAGGAGAAAGAAGAATATTCTCAAAGAGATTGGAAAATTGAAATTAAAAAAGCAATGAAAAAGAATCATTCAACTAGTATACTGCCTTAGGAGTGACTAGTTTCCTACCTCAGATTAAACATTACAGAATTAGGTGAGACTAGTTTCACACTTCTTGTTGGGCACTGCCATCTTAGGTATGATTAATATTTTACCTTACATCGGGCATTATAATCTTAGATGAGACTGGTTTCCTAACTCTCATTAGGTTATAATTATGCCTTAGGTATGGCTAGTTTCCTACCCCATATCAAGCACTACCGCCTTAGGCATGACTAGTTTCCTAACTCAAGCTGGGCACTACCACCTCAGATATGATGGCTCAAACTTCAAGTCGAGCACTATCGCCTCAGATGAGACTAGTTTCCTACCTTTCATAAGGCACTGTCACATTAGATGTGGTTAGTTTTTCAACCCACATAAAGCACTACTACCTTAGGTGTGGTTGGTTTCTTACCCAACATCGGATACTACCACCTTAAACGTAACTAGTTTTCTACCTCATGTCGAGCACTACCAGCTTAGATACGACATCAAACCTTACATTGAGCATTATCGCCATAGATAAGATTGGTTTCCTACTTTTGTGGCACTACCGCCTTAGGTGTGGTTGGTTTTCTACCATATATTGGGCACTACCACTGTAAACATGACTAGTTTCCTACATCATGTTTCGTACTATCACCTTAGGTATGGCTCGTTTTCTACCACATGTCGGGCACTACCTCTATAGACTTGACTAGTTTCCTACATCATGTTTTGTACTATCGCCTTAGATGAGACTAGTTTTCTACCTTTCATCAAGCACTACTACCTTAGGTATGGTTGGTTTCCCACCCGACATCGGGCATTACTGCCTTAGATGTGACTAGTTACCTACCTCACATCGAGTACTCAAGCTTAGATTAACAGTAAATGCATGGCTTAAACCTCATATTGCTACTTAGATTAATAATGCCTCAGATGAGGCTGGTTTTCTACTTCTCATCAGGCATTATTGCCCTAAGTGTGACTGGTTTTCTACCTCACATTAGGCCATCAAACTAATTACCTTAGGTGAGACTGGTTTCTTACCTCTGATTGGGCACTGCTGCCTTAGGTGTTACTAGCTTTTTACCTCACATCGAGCATTCAAACTAATACCACCTTAGGTATGGCTAGTTTTCTACTCCACATCAAGCACTATAATCTTAGATGAGATTGGTTTCCTATCTCTCATCGAGCACTTTTCAAAAAAAAAAATATTTTCACTACAGGAAAAAATCAAAGAATAATTTGATTCTATAGCAAATTTAGTTGTCTTGAAGTCTTTGTCCGAACTCTGGTACATAAAGTATTGAACAAAGAGGGGTAATTATTGACATTTAATTTTGCTCTTAGAAACTAGGCTTCATCAAAAACTCATCTCTAATGTAGATGTTGAAGATCGAGATGTCATGCAAGTTCTCATCAGTTTTTAATCCTGATTGTCTTTAACCCAATGCAAGATCGGGAGAAGGGATTCATGCCACAGATGAGTCATGGGGGCTTATACTTAAGATGGGGTTTACATTGCAAATCACTTATTGGGTTTATAATATGAGACATCCAAATTTAACTCATTAGGACTTTTGATTCAGTGGATACACCAAGGTTTCTTTCATCTAATGCCAGCTGATGCATTAAGGATTACTTCATCAGGTTTGAAGTTAAACCTCACATCAAGGATTCTTGACAATTTAGTAGTAGTTTTTCATGTTAGGATTTTTAGTCCAACTAATTCATCGAGATTCTTGTTATCAGGTTCTATGAAGATCAAACCTTTAACAGTTTGAGACTAATCTCATATCGGGTATTATATTCCTTCATCGAGTTTTTTTCATCTAGAGTTAATTCAGGTTTGAAATATCTGATCTTCTTATCATCGGGTATGTGATTAAAGAGGTAATAATTCCAAAATTAACATTTCAGTGATGACAACTCATGTTTAGCGATTACTTTAATTATTCTAGGCATTGAATTAAAGACGATTTGAAAAAGGAAATTTCATTACTTGAAAGTCTTTACATCTAAAAAACAGTAGAAAAAGAAAAAAATTAACACTTAAGCATTAGTTCCAGCTTCGGTCTCAACCTCATCAGGCATTAGAGCGGCTTCAAGAGTAAGGGCTTCCAGCATTAATGCTAATGACCCCTCTTCAATTGATCTATTAGCCAATTCCTTTAGATCAACAAAACACACATTTAAATCTACTAGAGACACATCCAAATCTTCATAACGAACTAAAAAAGCCTCCATAGAAGGAGCCATCTGCACCTAAGAGAGGTTAAGGTCGAGAAACCTACCTTGGATTTCTTCGACCATACGTCTTTTAATAAGCCAGTACAAGTGGGTGGCATGCTCCCCGATTTCAGCTTGGTAGGCCTCCGTCATTTAAAATTCATCAATAACTTAAGATCGGGCCTTTTCTCGAGTAGTCGTCAGCTCATCTTGATGTTAAAGTATAAGCTCATTTTTGGCATGGCTTAACCTAGCCTCCACATTGGCTTGGACCTAAGTTAATTCAAACTTTGCATTGTCCACATCAGCATTAGCTTTGACTAGTAGATTCTTCACCCTATCAACCTTAGCTGCGTAAACATGCACCTTGTTTACCACATCAACCTCCTTCATGAAATGATAGAGACCAATGCTGGTAAGGTTACATTTATTTACAAGTATAGCTATTCTTTGAGTAAACTGCAAAAACAAAACAAAATATTGATTAAAAACCTACTACTATAGATTCATTACAGAAAGTAAAGTTAAGTAAATTAATACTTACCTCCCGAAGCACATTATCGTGTTACCAAGGAATATCCCATTATTTTCCTCTTCCAGCTTTTTAAGGTTCTAATGAAGGATAGACCTATACAACCAATCTTAAATCAAACTAAAGTGGTTCAAGGAGCCCTCACTTGGGTAGATCCCAGTCAAGTATAAAATTATATTCAAGAGGAACGAGTTGAGCACTACTAAGAGGCATGAGGAGTGCATTCATGGCTCCTCAATGGCTCATCTTCTCGCCCTTTTCCCTCTACGTACTAAAGGATTAGCAGTGATCATATTCCCCTTCTTTGCGTTTAAGGCACCATCACTTGGGCTAGCTTTCCCTTCTTTCCTCTTCGAGGCAGCTTTACAGACAAACTTTTGTTGAGGTTTAACAATAACACTATTAGTAAAACCATTTGAGGTATGCCTCCTTAGGGCCATATCCATGGCCTCCCTTAGTTGATCTTTAATGATAAGGGGGAGATTTGGTTAAGGGGTCATCTCTTCTTCAAAATCTACAAAATATAACACATAAGGATCAATTGTTAACAAAAGATGAAATATGGAAATATAACTCATAAGAATAACAAGACCTAGCATGGCATGAGTTTGGGAGACCATACTAGGAGATAAAAGATTAAAATTTTGAAGTTCAAGCCTTTCATTAAAGTTTGCATCCACTTTGGGGACAGGACTTGGTTCAAGGTTGGGTGTTGGCTCCATATTGGGATATGCATCTACTTCGAGTTGAGTACTTAGCTCGAGGTTTAGTATTTATTCAACATCAAGAATTTGATTTTAGAAATGGGAGGAAAGCTCCTCTGTAGAACCCGAACTCAATGTGTCTTCAAAAAATCGAGAAGTTTACCCTCTAATCACAAAGGAATTGGAAGACTAATGTTAGATTGAGGTTAATCTTTTTTCGATGCACTTTTGTGGAGGGTTTATTCCAAATATTCAGATGGGGATACATCTTGGGCAAATATGCTTAGGCAAATACTTCTCAACCCAACCCTTATTATTCGAAGGAAGGCCTTTTGAAGAGTTTTGGGCTAATACTAGTAAAATAGTGAAATTTAAACTCAAAATTTCTATTATTTTGTTGGCCTTTAACTTAAAAAACTTGGCAAAAAAGGCAACCAAAAGATTTATACAATTCATGAAAACATTTTCTATATGAAGGCAATCATACATCGCTAAGAGTTAGGTGTGAGTTGAGGAAAAATCTTAAGCTAGCGACATATATTTTGGAAAAAAAGATGAATCGACAAGTCTTAGCCTCCCTTAAAGTTGTCTTCAAATACCATAATCCAACCTTCACGATAAGTCCACAATCGACTAAAAGAAGAAGGGATTTTTAACTTCAATGAATCTTAAAATAAAAAAATTATTCCTAAGTCATTTCAGATCCTCAAAGGTATAAGTGGAAGATTCTAGGTTTCTTACCTTTTGTCCCAATACAAAAAAAGAAAAGGAAAAGAGTAAAAGACTCACCTAAGAGGATGAACTTCAAAGACAAATGCAAAGCTTTGGGTTTGTTAAGAGAGAATGTGGAGGCTTTGCGAGCAAGATAAAAAAAAGAAGAAACTTTTGCGAAATGCCTTTTTAAATGAAGTAATCATTCATCGAGAAAATCAAGGGACAACGTGTGTGACCTTTCTGCATCCCTAGGTTGTATGGTAAATCATGAGTTGGCACCAAAGTACTAAAAGTATCATAAAAAAAACTTTTTAAAACGACTTATGGAAAGCTAACTAGGTACTAAAGACATGTTTTTTCCAACCTATCATTGGGCATTCATCAGGAACCCGATCTGAACATATTTCCAATCATTCATTGAGTCATCTGTTGAGTCAAAATTCTCAACCTATGGTCAATCCTCAATTGCTCATGGAGCCACTTATGACAACAAGATCTCCACCACTCATTTGGTCATCCACAACGCCAAAATCTTGACTTAGGATATCATGACCTACATTAAATCACCTAGATAAATAGTAAGACACGAGATGTGTTTTTTCTAAAAAAACTCTACAGATTTCTAGAGGCTTCTTCAAAAATACTAGATTCAAGAAAGGTGCGTAGGATACAAGAACTATACATCCATGCATCTTAACTCAATGGCGTGCACTCACCATTTCTAATAAGACCACACCTATAAATGCACATTTGATCGAAGGAAAAGGAGATGGATGGACTTACTTTTTACGCTTTTTTAAAAACATTGGCTATTTTAGGAGAATTTTTTAAAGAAGAATTTTCTAAAAGAATAGCTTTCTTTCTTTAAGAGTAAAATACTTTTATTTCTTAATAGTGACCCTGATAGTATTGCTGAAAGAGTGAAAAAGTTTCTTTCTTAAAGGACTACAAGAGGGTTGCTACATGGTGCTAACAAGTAAACCTAGTTATCCTACAACCCTCTTTTTTTTTTTTTTGTAACAAATTCAATCATATATGAAATATTGATGTTCTTTTCATACTTTCTTGATACTTTCTTTATGCTTTCTTTAATATCTTTTTGCCTTTTTGATGCTTTCTTATTGTAGCAAGTTCTTTTCTGCATTGTTTTCGCACTGTGTCCATTTTTTTTTATGCATGAATGAATTTCAAAATGATATGTGCAGAGCAATCTTTCCTCACATAAAGTTCTAAACAAAACCATTTTATCTTGAGGAAATGAGAGTTGGTCCAAGTACCTTTCCTTGATCCTCAGCCAAAGTGCATCATATTAAGTGCTTTCTGATAATTCTAAGAGGACAAGATTTTTTCTTTGCATTTCTTTCAAAAATCATAGGCTTGATAAAGGCCAACCTTAGGAATCTTAAACAAAATAATTTTTGAAACCAAGTTTCTATCATCCATACATTCTTTAAAAAGGTTTTCTGTAATGATGCATTGTGTTGAATGAGAAACAAGTTCGAACAAAAAATACTTTTTATTTAACTATTACCAATTTTGGGCATTGTAAGGATGTTAATTCTTTCTCACATATAACTAACTTGCAAATTCAAATTTCTTAGTAAAATTTGACTAGTGCCAACACTTTTCTTTTGTTTTTCTTTGATTTTTTTCTTTTGGAAAACAAGGGATTTAAGGAAAAAGAAAAAATATTTTTAGTGATTAATCACATCATAAAAAAGATTGCTAATGACTCTTATTTTCTTTTCTTGATTTTCATTAAAAAGTTTGCCCAAATGAATTTCAAGAGTCATCATTTCTTAACCAAACAAAAGAACAGACAATTTCACCCATTTCTCACTTCGGGGGATAGAGTGCGCAGCTTCGTTGTGGGGCCCCGTTATGATAACCACCCAATGTGTAAACATACTCAGTAGTACTTTTTTCACTACCTATATCACCAGTCATATCAACATCAACATAACTATACAAATTCAAGTTTGTTTTTTTGAAATACAAAGCAAAATTTGTAGTACCTTTTAAATACCTGAAAATCTATTTAACTGCTTCCCAATATTGTTTCTATAGATTGCTCAAGTACCTACTAACAAACTCATACTATATGGGCTACGTCTAATCTTGTATGCATTAAAGCATACATTAAACTCCCAATAGTAAAAGCATAATACACTTATCTATGTTTGCAATCTCATCATCAATTCAAAGAGACTGACTTTTGAATAGTCTGAATTAACTAGCAAAAGGTATGCTTACGAGTTTGACACCATCCATTTTGAATTTAGCAAGCACCTTTTTAATGTATTTTTTTTTAGATGACTTGATAATCCCCTATTGTCTAGTAATTCTCACCCAAAGATTTGTTTAGCATAATCTAAATCCTTCATAGTAAACTTCTTTGAAAGTTTACTTTTTAATTTCTCTATCTTATACAAAAGCTTTGACAATTAATATATCATCAACATATAATAGTAAAATAATATAAGAGTTATCATACCTTTTTGACAGAACAACAGTGGTTTACTTAGCACCTTAAGAAACCATTTTTACCCATGAAGTTGTCAAGCTTCTTGTACCACTATTTAGGAGCTTATTTTACTACAAACTTTTCACAAGTTTGCATACCATTTTCTCCTTACCTTTAATTCAAATTCCTATCACTGATGCATGTAAATTTCTTTCAAATTCACCAAGAAAAACTGCCTTTACATCAATTTGTTATAGATGTAACTCTTCCTTAACCACTAATCTAAGCACTATTTTAATTGTAGTTGCCTTAATCACTATAAAGAAAATCTCTACGTAGCCAATACCTTTTTTCATTGAAAGCTTTTAACTACTAACCTTACTTTATACCATTTACTACCATTATATTCTTCTTTTATTTGGTAAATCCATTTGTTTTGCAAGGCTTTCTTTCCTAGTGGTAGTTCTACCAACTCTTATATTTGATTATTCATTAGGGAATCCATCTCATTTTTCATGACTAACTCCTACTTGATTAATTAATTAGCCTATAAGGCTTAATCAAAGCTCTCTAGTGCACACCCATCAGTCAATAAGATTTAATTCAAAGATAGTAAAAATCTCTATGGTAGCCTCATAATACTAAAAAATCTTTTCACTTCTATAACAAGAGTAGTTGGATTTACCTCCTAAATTATATTCTTCTCATTTTCCTAAGCAATATCATTTTTAAACTCTTGAGTATTTTGTTGCAACTAGTTTATTGGAATATCTCTTAAGGATTACTTCAAGCCTTTTTACCTTAGAATCTGTTACTTCTGAGCTCTTACTAAACTTGTACAGATCTTGCTCATTAAAGATTATGTCCCTACTTTTAATGATCTTCTTGTTTTGACTATCCAGAAATGATAACCAAACTCATTGTCACAATATCCAATAAACAAAAATTTTTTAGATTTGAGATCAAGTTTACCTCCAGCAGTAGTATCAATATGAACACAAGATAAGTAACCAAATATTCTTACAAAATATAGGTTTACCTTTTTATCACTCCAAACCTCCTCATGTATTCTGCAATCCAAAGATGTTGAAAGACACCTATTGATCAAATAGGTTATAGTGTTAACTACATCTACCCAAGATACCTTAGGTAACCCTACATTAAGTCTTATGTTCCTTGCATGTTCATTCAATGTCCTATTCATCTTTTCTTCTGCTAAGGTGTCTCAAGAATAGTCTACTTCATCTTAATATTAGCACAAAAGTCATTTGAAATCCCTATCATGTATTTTTCACTATTATAAAATCTCAAACACTTAACCTTAAGATTGGTTTCATTCTTAACCATAGCTTTCTAATTCCTAAATAAAATAAATCCATGCCTTTCTGGTTAAATCATCAACGAATATCACGCAATAGCTTGATCCTCTAAAAGATGTCATAATATAAGTCTTAATACAACTGTATGAACTAACTCTAGTTTTCCCTACTTTAACTTTCCTACTTTGGAAAAACTAACCTTTTTCTATTTGTCAATGAGGCATCTTTCACACAATCTGTGCTTTATGGACTTCAAATCCAATAAATTACCATTTATCACCATGACCTTCATTCTTTTTTTACTCATATGCCAAACTTATAGTGCCATAAATCAATATTTACACTAGTGTCAATAACAGCCACTAAATCCTTGTAACTAAAGGTCCTGTAGAGAGTTCCAGTTTTGCTCTCTTAAGCAACAACCATGGCACCTTCAGTAACTTTTCAAATGCTATCATTGAAAGTCATCTTATGCCCTTCACTATCAAGCTATCCAACGAAACTCAAAATTTTCATCAACTTTCACAGATATCTCACCTCTTAAATCTTCTAGATTTCCATTTGGTATTTTTAATTTAACTCGTACTAACAATATCCAACAGTTTTTCATTGGTAAGATAAATCTTCCCATAATTACTAAAAACATAATTTTCTATTATTTTACTATGTACAGTGGTATGAAAAGACGCACCAAAATTTAAAATTTAAGATTCAAAAGGATTATCAATAACTAGTAGTAATACATCCTCTACCTCATCTATGACAGCATTTATAGTGTCATCTTTGCTTTCAGCCTTTTTCTTTAGTTATCGACAATTCTTTTTTATATGACCTAATTTCCCGTAATTTTAGTATTCTAGATTTCTTCCAAATTCATACTTAATTCTTCCATTTCTTAAATTAGATTTGCCTTTATTATGATTAGAATTTTTATCCATTTTTTTCCTTTATTGTCAACATTTAAAATAGAATTTAAAATTGATGTTTCACTGGAATTAATTCTATCAATCTCCTTCATAAGAATTCGATCACGAACATTATTAAAATTCAATTTTATACTCCAACTTACTAATTACTACCCTCATAGGCTTCCAAGTATTTAGTAGTGATACCAAAAGTATCAGGGCATCTATCTCAGCATTAAAGTTAATCTTAACAAAAGAAAACTTATTAACAATGGTATTAAACTCATTAAGATGAGTTGCCATAAAATTACTTTCACTCATTTTCAAGTAAAATAACTTCTTAATAAAAAATTTCATTATTCACTAAAGGTTTTTCACACATGTTAAATAGTACCTTCATCAAACCTAGTTATTTTCTCCTTCGCCACATTGTGAGCAATATTATTTAACAGTGTCAACCGAATAACCCCCAACACTTGTCTTTTCCGGAGATTCCAATCGCTTTTTAAAATCTTTTCAAGCTTTTGACCCAAATTTAGTTCATGCAACTTTTTCTCATATAGATAATTCTCAATTTGCATTCTCCAAAAGGTATAATTTGTACCATCAAACTTAATGATCTCATGTGATGAATTTTTTTACTGCTTATTGCTTTCAATCTCAAAGCCCGAAAATCTAATGCCATAGTTAAGAATTTAATACTAAATCCCTATTTGATGAGATTAAATTTAAATTTCTAAAACTCGAAAGCAAAAATAATTAATATAAAAAAGAAACCGAATGATTACAAGAACACACAAATCATAGTGGTTCACCTTCAATTGAGAGCTAAACCAAGTAATCACAAGAACACGCAATTTATAATGTTTCATTTTTAATTAAAAGCTATATCCTCTTTGCAACCATTGCAGATGTTAAGTATGTGTGGAAACTAATTTACATAGAAAGGTATTTTTGGGTTTTCACATATGTATTATTAGCTCAAGGCTTTATTACATAAAATGGGGTCTTCTACTTATGTAAATATATATAGAGAGAGAATGAGAGTCCTACACTTTATTATAATAAAAGGGGAGCTAGGAAAAAACAAGTTATCTCTCTTGTAATCTATTTTCATAGTGATGGCAACTGCAAAATGGATGCAACTGTCAATTGAAGATGAACTACTATAAATTGTATGTTCTTGTGATTGTTTAATTTCTTTTTATATTTATCATTATTGCTTTCGAGTTTTGAGGATTTGATATTTGATCCATCAACTAAGAATTTTGTAGTCAAATTCTCAACAATTTGTATCAAAGCTCAAGATTTTGAAATTGAAAGCAATAAATAGTAAAGAAAACTCATCACATGGGATCATCAAGTTTAATGGTATAGATTATTCCTTCTAAAAAATGCAAATCAAGGATTATATGTATGAAAAAAAGCTGCATAAACTACTCTTGGGTCAAAAGCCTAAAAGGTTTTTAAAAAATGATTGGATTCTCCTTAATAGATAGGCATTAGGGGTTATCCAGTTAACAGTGTAAAAAATTGTTATTCACAATATGGCAAAAGAGAAAACAACTGCAAATCTGATGAAAGTGCTTTGTGACATGTATAAAAAAACCTTCAACAAATAACAAGGTTTTTCTCATGAAGAAGATATTTCACTTAAAAATAGATAAAGTTAATACTATGGCAACTCATTTTAATGAGTTTCATACAACTATCAATAGTCATCTTTTGCAGAGATTGATTTTGATGATGAGGTACATGCCTTAATACTTTTGGTATCACTACCAAATAGTTGAAAACTCATCAGGGCAATAGTTAATAATTTTATTAGGAGTTCAAAACTAAACTTCAATGATGTTTGTGAATGAATTCTTCCAAAGAAGATTATCATAATCGATTCAAGTGAAACATTGATTTCAAATTATGTCCTAAATGTTGACAATAGGGAAGAAAAAATGATAAAAATTCTAATCGTAATAAGGGTAAATCTAAGTTAAGGAATAAAATAAACAAATTTAGATCTAAAAGAAATCTAAGAAGCTAAACTTATGGGAAAAAAGGTCTTGTCGATCCTAAAAGAAAAAGGCTGAGAATAAAGATGATAGTGTAAATATTGTCATATGAGGTATATGATGCATTACTTTTAGCTATTGATAGTCCTCTTAAGTGTTCAATTTTAGACTATGGGATCTCTTTTCGTACTACTGCACATAGCAAACTAATGGAGAATTATGTTGTTGTTAATTATGGAAAAGTTTATTTTATTAATGAAGAACCTTTAGATATTGTTAATATGAGTGATATTAAATTAAAGATACCGAATGAAAATATCTAAAAGATTCAATAGGTAAGACATGTTTCAAAGTTGATGAGAAATCTGATTTCTGTTTGATAGCTTGATAATGAAGGGCATAAAGTGATTTTTAATGATAATGCTTAGAAAGTTACAAAAAGTGCCATGATTATTGCTTAATGGAACAAAACTGGAACTCTCTAAATGACCTCGAGTTGCAAGGATAAGTGGTTACTATTGACACTATATAAACTCTAATTTATGGCATTGCAAGTTTAAGCATATGAGTGAAAAGGAAATGAAGGTCATGGTAGCAAATGAGAATTTACCAGATTTGAAATCTATAAAGCACAGATTATGTGAAATTTGTATCATTGGCAAACCAAAAATGATTAACTTCTCTAAAGCAAGAATGAAGTTGAAGCAAGAAAAACTAAAGCTAGTTCATCAACATGTATGCGAACCTTCAATTGTGACATCTATTAGAGGATCTAGTTACTACGTGACTTTCATTGATGATAATTCAACCAAAAAAATATCAATTTATTTTTTTTAAGAATAAATTTGATGTGTTTGATACTTTTAGGAAATGAAAAGTTATGATTGAGAATGAAACCAATCTTAAAGTTAAACGTTTAAGATCTTATAATGGTGGAGAATACATTGATAAGGATTTCAAACAGTTTTGTGTTAATAATATGAACAAGATTGAGAGAACTATTCCAAAGATACCTCAGCATAATGGTGTTGCAAAAAAGATGAATAAGACATTGAATGAGCATGCAAGTAGAATAAGAATTCATGTAAAGGCCCAAGGCGTTTTGAGGAAAAGCAGTTAACACTGCAACCTATCTGATCAATAGGGGTCCTTCAGTTTCTTTGGATTGCAGAATACCTAAAGAGATATGGAGTTGTAAAAATATAAACTTATCTTTTTAAAAAATATTGGGTTGCCTATCTTATATTCATATTGATACTAGTTAGAGGTAAACTTGATCTTAAACTAAAAAAATATTTTTTTATTAGATATGATGACAATGAATTTGATTATTATTTTTCTAAGATAACCAAAACAGGAAGATCATTAAGAGTAAGGAAGTAATCTTCAATCAGCAAGTCTTGTACTAGGATAGTTTGGGCAAGATTTTAAAAGAAAACAAATTTTATGGTAAAAAAGCTTAAAGTAGTTCACTTGAGAGATATTCTAATAAATCAATTGCGACAAAATACTTAAGAAGTTGAAGAAGACATTGCTCAAGAAAATCATGAAAGTATAACTTTAGAGGTAATTCAACTACTCTTATGATAAAAGTAAAAAGATCTTCCAAGACTATGAGACCACCACAGAGATTTTCATAATCTCTGAACTACATCTTGTTAACTGATAAGGGTGAATCAGAGAGTTTTGATGAAGCTTTGCAAGTTGATGAATTAATCATGCCAGAGTTAGTCATGAAAGATTATATGAATTCTCTAATAAGTAATCAAACATGGGCGTTGACATAACTACTACAAGGAAAAAGGCCTTGTAAAATAAATGGATTTATCAGATAAAAAAAGAACATTATGATATAAGCGATATAAAGCAAGGTTAGTAGTTAAAGGTTTTCAACGAAAGGAAGGCATTAGCTATACAGGGATAATCCCTAATGATTAATTTGACTATAATTAGAATAATACTTGGGTTAGTGGTTGAGAAAGATTTGCATCTACAACAAATAGATGTAAAAAATAGCTTTTCTTCATGATGACTTAGAAGAAGAAATTCATATGCACCAGCCAGAGGAATTTGAAGTCAAAAGTAAGGAAAAAATGGTGCAAACTTGTAAAAGTATGTATGCATTAAAATAAGCTCCTAGACAATGGTACAAGAAGTTTAGCAACTTCATGGGTGACAATGGTTTCTTAAAGTTCTAAGCAAACTATTGTTGTTATGTCAAGAGCTATGATGCCTCTTAAATTATACTATTGTTATATGTTGATGATATATTAATTATTGAAATTTAATTTGCGTGAGATAGAGAAATAAAAAGGTAAGCTTTCAAAGAAGTTTTTTAAAAAGAATATGAGTTTTGCTAAACAAATCTTTGGGATGAGAATCACTAAGAAAAAGGGGATCTCAAGTTATCTCAAGAAAAATATATTAAGAAAGTGCTTGCTAAATTCAAAATAAATGGTGCCAAATTAGTGAGCACATCTTTGGCTAATCACTTCAAACTATCCAAGTCATTCTCCTTTTAACTGATGATGAGATTGCATATATGAGCAAGGTGCCTTATGTTTCTATTATTGGGAGTTTAATATATGCCACAGCATGTACATGACCAGATATAGTATATGCAGTAAAAGTTATTAGCAAGTACATGAATAATCAAGAGAAACAACACTGGAAAATAATTAAATAGATTTTCAAGTATTTGAAAGGTATTGTTGACTTAGCTTTGTAGTTCAATAAAACATATTTGAGTTTGTATATTTATGTTGATGTTGATATGACTAGTGATATAAATAATAAAAAAATTACTACCGGGCATTTTTACACATTTGATGGTACTACAATCAATTGGATGCCTAAACTATAAAAGATAATTTATAGTTTAGACAGAATATATTGCACGTACAGAAGCAATCAAAGAGATGATATGGCTATTATCTTTCCTGAATGAACTAAGGCATAAGTTTAGAAAAACCATATTACATTGTGATAGCCAAAGTATCATTTTTTTGACAAAGAATCACGTGTATCATACTAAGAAAAAGCATATAATAAAGCATGTACAAGTTAAGTTCATAAAATCATTTTTGAAAGATGGTATCTTATCACTTAAAAAGGATAAAAGGAAGTCAAAATATAATTGATACATTGATGAAGGTTGTGACAATCAAGAAAATAAAGTTATGAGACTTCTTAACGGCCAATTAAGGAGTTATGGTCATCGCAAGTGAATGAAATAATTAAGATAATAAATTAGCCTCCATGTGAGATTGTTAAGTATATGTGGAGACCAATTTACATAAAAGAGTTCTAGATTTTTTTATAATAAATGGAGGGTTAAGAAAAAACAAGTTATCTCTTTTGTAATCCATTTTTATAGTGAAAATGTTTCCTACGATGATTATAAAGTAAATGTAACTCTTAATTGAGGATGAACTACTATAAATTGTATGTTCTTGTCATTGTTTAACTTTTTTTTGTATTGATTATTATTGCTTTCGAGTTTTAGAGATTTGATATTTAATCCATCAACTAAGAATTTTGTAATTAGAGGCAACTTGTTTTCTCCCCGCCCTCCTTTTATTATAATAAAGTTTAAGATTCTTTATATACATAGGCAGAAATCTCTCTTCATATAATAAAGTGAAGACCTAGCAATAAATATATGAAAACCCCAAAATATCTTTATATGTAAAGTGATCTTCACATGTACACAGCTAACCAAAACAGATTACCGTACTCAAAGGAGTGAACCAATTCTTAAATGAGATATGTAACCTCAACAGAAAAACTCTAAATGCATGCCATGAGTAAATAAAGGATGCGAGCATGATAAGCTGTCCATACAACAAGCATTCTTTGTTTAATCAAAATCTCATTAGACATGTGAGCCTGTACACTCTCCAGATGGATTAGGGCATTATGGCTACCACTGATTTCCAGAGACAAATTGCAGAAAGCAGGACAATAAGAAAAAGAAAATTGCATGAGAAAAGGACGTGTTGAACTATTAAAAAAAAGGAAAGAAAACAAAAGCAGCAGAAATGATACAGAAGGAATGCAAAGAGGCCCCTACACCCAATCTAAAAGAGCCAAACGTGAAAAGTTTAGCATGTGCTTCTTCAATCAACTGCACATTAAATCCCTTATTGTTAGCAATCTCTTTCACCCAAATCTTTGACAATCTGTTCAATTTCCAAACATTATCATCAGACATGAAATACTGAAACAATAAACCATCAAGCAACCTGGTTTAGTCTCCCAAGGACCTCCTCCCTCATTAAAGATTCTTCCAGACTTTCATTCAATCTTTCATTTTCAAGAAATTGATCATCCAGTTTCCCATTACACATTGAGGAAAAGGCCAAAATAAAATTACTTAAAGCATCAATTTAGCCTCAAGGAAAGAGATAAGTACATTCATGTATATAATGGATACATAAAGTTGCTCAGTGGAAAATAATAGGTTATTCTGGAACCAAGAAAATGAACTATGTAACAGAGTCTAATACAAAAAAAAATGGCTTTGCTTTTCCCACCAGTCACAGGGAGCAATACCAAAAGTCATGGCAAGCAGAAACTAACCTTTTCTAATTCGTGACTTTTAGTCAAGTCGAGGTCGGATGGAAAGGCCGTAGATATTGGCTTCCTCAATCCGAATTGTGGCAGCACGTTGGCAGTGTGGTCCATTGCAGAGCGGGCTCCTCGCAATAGTTGTTTGTTGAAACTGACTTTACCGTTCTATACAAATCAGGTAATACCAATTTCCTTCTGCTTTTTCTCTTTCTTTTTTCCCCTGCAAAGAAAGACAAAAAGAACATGATTGCAACTCAGTGCCGGTATTGACAATCAACAAGAAGAGATCTTGAACCAAATAAAATATAGCAGAGAGAGAGAGAGAAAACAATACAGAAAAGATTAAAAAATCATCCAATTGCTGAGAAATTGTTCATTGAATTTGACCAAAAGTCGAAAAACAAAAGGTGTCAGACCATAAAATGGAAAAGAACAACCCCAACCTTCTCAAACAGATTACCACAACGATAATTCCAAATTTACAAGAACACAAACCCTAAAGATCACTCCTTTGTCTCTCTCTCTCAAGGAATGATAAAACCGTAACATGAACTGGCCGAAGAGAGGGACAAATAGAACGTAAGAAGAGAAGCAAATCCTAACGCCAGAGACTTGTCATCGGGAAGCGCTTACTTGCTTGTCGATGGAGTCCTCGTTGGAGGCGATTGAGAACACAGCAGAGGGAACTCCTTTTCTTTGACCTTTTTTTCTTATCGATGCCGGTGTAGCGAGTGGAAGATCGATTCTTGGCTATGCGAATGGCTTTAGCGGGAAAGGGATATAACAATAATATAGGATTTGGCGGGAAAGAGAGATATAGGGGATATATATTATTTATTTATCTCAGTCCGAATTGAGTTTTTTATTTTGAAAAAAAATTGTATTTTATAATTTGTTTTATTAATTCAATAAAAAATAAAATTTTTGTTAACTATTTTATTAAATTATTATGTATTTATAATTTTTTATAAATTTTAAATTAACAAAAAAATTATTATTGATACTTATAAATAGAAAGTTGGATTGGTGTTGAATTCTTATTTATTAAACGATTTACCGATTTATCTAAATAAAAATATTAGATAATTGTAGGCAAATAAGTTTCCATATTCTTTTTCCTCACAATATAAATTTTAATCTAAATAAACTACTCATAAAAATATTACAAATAGAATAAAACTTTTACACCTATGTTATCCTATATAAATTAATTTGACAAATAATTTATTTATTATTTTTATAAAAATAATATAAATAAATAATAAATCTTATCATACAAAATAAATACGAACAAAAACCATATGAAATTTTATTAAAGTTATAGTTTTAAAATTCTAAGATATTAAATATATGACAAATTTAATATATTTTTTTTACATGTAATATTAAAATTAATAAGTAATAAATGTTGTTGTTCAATTATAAAATAAATTTAAATAATAGTAATAATATTTAATTAAAAATAAATATATTAATGTTATTTTTGTAAGATAAATTAATTTATAAAAAATAAGTAATTTTAAGAAATGAAAAATACATATTATAGATTTTTTTTATTGGTTAACTTTGTACAATCATAAATAAATTTAAAAGTAAAAATCTCTTAAAATGTTGATATTTAACTTTTACTCTCAAATAATTTTTTTATAATTTCAAAATAACAATACAAATTTTGATGTTACTATCCACGAAAGTCACTAACTAATTAAAGGTAAAATTAAATTTTGTTTTGTTTATATCATTTAAAATAGTAAAAACATCTACATTTTGTATGAAAGACGCTAAAAACACCCAAAACGGCATGATACCTCTCCGTTTTGATTGCGCTTGCATGAAACTATCATTTTCTTCCTCAACACATACACGTAATCTCGTAAGCTGAGATCACTCTGCTCTTCAGCTTGTTTCTGCTTAATCCTAAGTTCCTATTCTTGCTGCCTTGCAGCGGAGGCTTGCCCGATCTTGCCCTAAGTTCCGCTCCAACATCCTCTTTAGCGCGAACGATGGTGTCGTCTTGATCGAGTCCATTCACTTGAAGGCCATGTAAAAAATTATCATGGGAGAGATGGTTATTGGCTCTAGACCAAATGCGCATGAGGTTGATACGATAGAAGATGAAAGTTCGAGCAAGATTGACGCTCTTGGAGAAATTGTAGGCTTCAACGAAAAAGTTCAAGGAGGAAAGAAGGGGAACCCAGATAGAGTACAGCTTGGAATTTAAGTCTAAAAGGGAAATCTTGATGGATTCAACGTCGAAGAGGAGAGATTCAATGGCGAGGATAGTCTTGGTAATGAGCCTTACAAGCCTCTTCGATCTCCGACTCCTTAAATTGTGCGAAGTGGTGTAAAAGTATCTTCAGCTTCCCTGATGCGAACTTCTTCCTCAGATTTCTCTACCATTTCAATTTGACTATCAAATCTGTCATGCACCATTTTTCCGTAGTATTTTTTTTACTTGAGATTATCTTTTCAAAGATTTGAAATTTGGTTGACTTTTTTTAAATAAAATATATATATAATTTAAAATTAATTCAAAGAGATTATTTCTTTTTAATAAGAATATTTTATATTTAAATTAAAATTTTTTAATAAAAATATAGTAATCATATTTTTATTAAAAATATATATTTTTAAATTAAATTATTTTATATATTTTAATTAATTTAATTAAAAACTAAACCAAAATCATTAGATTTGAATTATTGATTTTGATTTTGATTCAAAATTTATATGAATCATAACTGAACCATATTTAAAGTGATTTCGATTATAGTTTGAACCAAAATAGTTATAAAGATTCTGATTCTATTCAAATTTTAAAAGTTAAATTTCGATTTAAATTGAATTATGATTGTCTCTAATTTAAAAGTAAAAAAATAATACAATAAAAAAAATACTCCTCACAATAACATCGATTTTAAAGTAAATATTTGAAATAAAAATTTATTTAATAATATAAATTAAATATTAAAATTTTATAAAATTTTAATAAATTAATTCATTAAATAACCCGACTCAAAATTTAATGATTCATAATTTGATTTATTTAATTTATTTTAAAAATGAGTGACCTCCAATGGATTCATTTATTAAATAAATGGAACTAAAAGGCACCAACATCATAGCAAATCGTAAAGGAACCAATCCGTGAACCAGAGACCCAGTGATGAAGCTGAACAGCAAAACATATAACTTTTGATAAATTAATTATTCATAATTTTCATCATGTGAACAAAACGAAATGTTTCCAGTTAAGTTTATTTAAGCTGGGCTCTAATTGTATTGATATTCAAAGAATTTTGTTTGAATAGACTTCATTCATGTCGTACACAACAAGATTTCATGTTCGGATTAAAAGGGTCTATAAAAGTGCATGCAAAACAAATGTACATGTATTTATAATTCAAAGTTGGTAAAGCAGTGAAGTTGAGAAGATTCGAATGTACAGATATCATGGCCATTTTCGATAACCACCACTGCAAAGATGTGTGACCTAGAAAAAGAAAATAAAAACTGGTGTGACGAGAAGGATGAGAATTCTGCTACTTTACAGCTCACAAGCAAAACTTTGCAACCAGAAGAGCTTAAGAAGAAGACTTTGCTTCCCTCTTAAGTAATTCCTGAAAATCCAAATATATAAACCATTTGGTTAATTTATTAGTAAACAATAAAACCTCCAAAACTGTCACAATAGCTACACCTTACCAGCTTCGTTGCAGCAATTGACAACCGCTGCCTTTCTTTCTTCTCACGTCGGCACTCTCCACACCAACTTGAGAAATCCTTTTGAAATTTCTTCAGCTCTCGGAAAATTGAACTGAGAAGATAGTAGTCAAAGCATAAGAAACTTGAACTAGCATAAAAAAAAGTGACTCATAACTGCGAGTCCAACAAACCACATGACCAACAGAAATTTTATCATATTTTTCTGCTAAGAACAGAAAGGTTATCATATTAAGACCCGTAAATATTGTTATCTTTTGATAAGAAACACTAGAAAATATTACCCTTCCCTGTACAATCATACATAGGAAAGATCTAATGATCTACACAAACAACGCACATCAGGAATCATACTTCTGATCGTCTCATAGGAGGGGGGCATTATGACAAATGATACCTTCTGCACCACAAAAGTAAGTTAACACGATGCCCAGATACAGTGGCTCTAGCTCCATGTCGGTGGCGCCCACGATGAAGAACTGCATGCCCTGGCACATGTGAATAATCTAAAATTTCCTATTAAAATACCACAAAAGAAACCCATCAAAAACAAGCCCTTTGTAACATGAGCAGAGAATATAAATCAAAGTAACAAATTATAGTCCATCCTTCTTATGATAAAATATACCAAATTTCCTCCTCGCATTTATTCATAAAGCTCAAAGTGAAATTTATGTGAAACGGGCTCTTGAAGGGATGAGAAAAGAGGCTCAAAAGGAGGTTAAGTCTCAATCATCCCAGCTCCATCAATAAATCAGGGAGGCATGTTCTTTCACAAGACATCAAGAAGGAAGACCTCAAAAGTCTTGAAAAGAATAAAAAGGCTGCAGACTACCCTTATACACAATTGAGCTACTGAAATTTCCAACAATCCTCAAAACTGAGCATAAGTTGGGCAAATATATAAACCAAAGATACAACAAACAACAAACTAATCAAACTAAAAATTTCATGTTGAAAATTAATACATACCTCAGGCTGAGTCTCTGTGTTAACATGTTTATCACACCGGACACCTCGAAAGAACAGCTGCCCACCCGAAAATTGCTTACCCAGACAAACATTCAAGGTGACTTCTGAATCATCCACATGAAATCCTACAAGCAAAGAGCGGGTGAGATTTCATAATAGCTTATGAAGCTCTAGCGATCATAGTGTTTTTTTTTTAACAGAAACAAGTATCATAGTTATATATCTAAAGACTTACTATAAATGGCACCAATAGAGTGTCTCCTATATACATGTATAGTGATCTATCACAAGGTAAGGATTTCCATAACGTCTACAATATCCCCCCATCTACAAAATAACCCCTTGAAACCCAAGTTTAAGAAAATGGATTCATCTTTATCTAAGTTTCACTAGAGGAGTTTTTACCACTTCAAAAGCTCTTTTGTTCCTCTCACCGCACACCAACCAAAATATGATTAGAAGAACCATGACCATAATCCTTTTCTGGCGTTTTGGAACTTGAAGACCATCCCATGCTCTCAATTCTGCAGCCATTGATACAGAGACCAGCCAACTTGATCCCAAGACATTTAGAACAGTCCCAAATTTGACGGCCCAACTGCACCAAATAAAGAAGTGGCTAACAGATTCTTCACACTCCTTACAGGAGAAACATTTGTTGACCAACCCATTTCCCCTCTTCTGAAGATTGTTCATAGTTAAGGCTTACCCATGCTAAAAATGCCACTTTGGGCAGAAACAGTCTTCCATATCAGCTTCCACAGTAACCACTGTACATCCACCTGCTGCATGGACTCAAAAAAGAGATTTAACAAGGAACTGTTCTGTATTATCCCCCCTCCAATAAGCTAAGTCTTCTTATCTGGTTCTTACATACACAAGTAGATCCATTCATAAAATTAACCAAATAGCCCCATTTCCTAATCCAGTGCACCTCGCCTGAGATCCACTAACTAAGGGACACTACTCGCTTGTATTGTCACATTGTCACTCACAATGCTTCCTTGTCCCCACATTTAACATCCTCCCAAAATTAATAGAACAATCCCTTTCCGCTTTAAATCTCGCCCAAAGTCTAATATCTAGCCTCAACTACCTTTTTCCAAAGGCTATTCCTTTTCCCCATAAACTTCCATAACTATTTTCCAAAAAGAGCTTAAAGGAAAAGAGGGGAATGATCCCAAGTCCTCCTTTATTCACCATGTGGACCAACCCCCATCTAAACAAAAGATATTTAAACTCATTCCCCAAACTAACGTACAAGGACATAAAGTAAACTAACAAACTAGATAGTGTACTCTTTATCAATGTTAGTCTTTCCTCTTTTAAAAGATCCAACCTCTTCCGACCCGCAAGTTTCTTATCAAACCCCTCCATCATTAAATTTCATATCGCTTTGTCTTTATATTTAGCATCCAAAGGCAACCCAAGATACTGCACCAATAGAGTCCCCCGCTTATATCTTAACACCCTAGCTAAATATGTATCATCTACACCCTCTCAATAGGAAAAAAAACTCATTCCTACACAAATTAACTTTTAGACCCAAAACTGCCTCAAGGCAAAGAAGTATAATCCTCAAATTCACTACCTAGCCTCCTTACTTTAAAGCCAATGATAAGATTACTCTCCACTATCCTACTCAACGTCCTACCCAAAGCCTCCACCACCAATATAAAAATGAGATGAGTTAACGGTCACCTTGTCGAAGGCCTCTGGACGATTTGAAGAACCTAGTTGGCCCTCTATTCACCAGGACAAATGAAGTTATCGTAGAAATACACCTCCTAACCTATTAACACCACTAGTCTCCACAATCAACCACCTTAATCACAAACACTGCAAAATCCCACGCTACATTGTACACTTTTCCCATTTCAAGTTTGCTTGTCACTCCTTTTCCCCCACTCTTGAGCTGACCATCCACTACTCGTTTGCTTTCACAACAATGTCTAAAATCAGTCTTTTTCTCACAAAGGTGTTCTAACTAGGGCTCACCAACGTCCCCACCACAACTTTGAGTCTCACTACCAAAACTAGCCATGAGCCTGTACATACATCCCACAAGATTAATCCTATTAAAACCTTTGATGTTATGAGCTCCACACTTTTTAGGAATAAGAACCACAAGAGTACAATTCAAAGATATCACAAACTCCCCACATGAATGGAACTCTTGAAAGTTGGCCACAATCTCCTCCTTCATGACCTCACATTGCCTTTCAAGACAAATTATAGTAAACCCATAAGGAGCAAGGGTCTTATCCCTATCACACTCCATCAATGCTAGACGGACCTAGTCCTTTTGAAATGGTCAATACTATCGAAACCGAATCCATCAAGCGTAGCCCCTATCCACAAGTCTTATTGTATAGTTAACATTTTTTTTTTCAATCAGGATTATACAATTAATAGTAGAACCTATTAACTTTTTCCTTAAGATCTGTAGGTACGTTTATTTCTTCCCTTTCTATTTCTATGACCCTAATGAAATTATATCTCTTGTCCACATTAGCCTAACGATAAAAGAACCTAGTGTTTCGTCCCCGCTCTTTCAACTACAAGGCCCTTGACTTCTGTCTCCAAGATGTCTCCTCCAATCTGAGTATAGTAGCCAATTCCTTATTGACCACCAATTGTTTGTTTGCTAACTCCTCTAAATTCTCACCATTCATTACCTTTTCACCAAATGCCGCTAATGGCCTCCATAAACAGTTTTGTTGGTGCACACATCCCCAACCTACTCTTTATTCCATTCCTTCAATATTTCAAGTATTTAACTTGTATGCCATAACACAAATAGCATGTCCACTCACACTGTAATCCTCCCACCAACTTTTTACCAATTGCCCAAATCCCTCCACTTGTAACCATACATTCACAAACTGAGAGGGGGTACAACCCTAATAGATTCCATCCATTTCTTATACTATGGGATTATGATTTAACGTGGATCAAGACAACAATCTTTGGCATACATTGGGAAACAACATGAGAAAATAATCAATTTTCTCAAAAGAGATAGATTATCACGAAGGTTATACCAAGCGTAGCTCCCCTTATCAAAGGGAGTTATCCCAAAGCTCAAGCTCCATTACTACATCATGGAACTCTCACATGCTTGATACATCATTGTTCCATCGTGAGCTTCCATTACCATATCAAAGTCCCCTTACAACCAATGCAATGCCTTGTCTTCTTCTACACTCTCGTAACTCCACCACAACTTTTAGTGATTTCCCAATTCCTGCACATACACCCCTATGAATACCCAATCTATGTCTTTCACCTTCATTCTAAATTAACAAGACATTAAGATCATCCCAACCAAACACTCCATACAACCGCCCATCCTCCCATTCCACATCAATAGTACTCTAGAACTCCCCTACATTAATCCCATAAACTCTTCAACAAACCCCACTTATGTTCTCTATTTTGGTCTATCAAATGCAAATACCACATCCAACTTTCTTCTTGCCAACTTATGTTTAATTATTAGCCTTTTTTCAACATAATTCACCTGTCTCACATTTTATGACATTATTTTAAGTATCATAACTATCTTTTGCCCCCTCCTCTTCTATCCCAACATTTAATCTCTCCCCATCCTTTTTCGTTCCTATCGTATTTTATAGTGAAAGCTAGCCTCTTCACCTCCCTATTAACATCACTATATCTTCTCTTCAAGCATACTCGCTACTAGCCCTTAGAGCTTGCTCACCTATCCTTTTTTTCTCAATCTCATTACTATTTAAAAGGCTCGTCTTCAAAACCATCAAAAGAAATGCTAATTACTTTGAATACCTTATTCATATTCCTCAACACCTTGCTTGAAACTGCTTGTTGCCAAACATCTTCCTCTGTCCCATCAAGAACCCTAATCTAATCGACACCACTGACTGTTGCATCCTTGGCTACACTGTCTTGTTCAACTTCTGAGACAATTGCAACTCATTGACTACCTTATTACATTTATCATCCATTATTCACTGTACTCTAATTTGCAAACCCTGCTCAACCTCTAACCCGACTACCATTGTACTATGTGGGATGTTGTAGTACCCCGGTTGATTAACGATTGCCTTTAATATTTTACCTTGCAACCCTTACTCTGCTATAAATAAGTTATATTCATAATTTGGCTAGTTACTTTGGCCTTGCTTATAATTTTCTGCATGTTTCTAAGACAAGAAATTCCGTAGAGATTATGATACCATGTGTCTAGCCAATTCTTGCATCGCATCTCTTCACCCCTTTATTAACTCATTGTCCTAACCCCCTTGCCCTAAATCCACCATAGATCCCTGAAGGAAGGACTTGAAAGCGCAAAGATTTGTTTAGCAATAGACAATACATCTTCTGTTCTCTACTTCCACCATAATTACCTTCCTTTTATCACACTTACATAAGTTAAAAAGCTTATAGGTCTCCCTCTCTTTGAAACATCACCACTGTCTCCACCAAACTAAGCCCAATTTGATGGTAATTGCTGATGAGGAATCAAGCTCTTTTTCACACCTCCCTCTTCTAAGGATATTCCCCCCTCGACTCACACCTCCCCATTCTCCAAAATCATCACCCTTTGGAATTCCTCCTCGATGGTCCCTGTGTTCATAACTACCCTTCTCAAAATTGGAAGAAGGGTAAGGCTTCATAAACAACATATTAAGTTACAAGATCTCAACACTAGGCTCAAGCATGCACGCATGAGTGTGTCAACTTCAACAAATCGATCTCCTCTATGGTCGTGAAAGACTATCTCCTCATCGATAATGGACTTAGCCAAAGCAAGATCACAAGCAAGTCAAAAAGACCTGAATCTCTCTCTCCCTCTCGACTCACGTAAACCCACGACCCCATGTTTTGGATCTAGTAAGATCCACAAATTTTGATCTTAACTCGTAACTCATCCCTGTAAGACCTTTATTTTAATCAATGAAGCCCATAGTCATTGGCACCTACAAGGCCTTGTTGACCCAATTGTAAAGCCCCATCCACCATTTTATTTGTAAAGATTTTACAGCACCTAATTTGCAATCCTAGATCAAAGACTTCAAACTCGAGCCTAAATTTTGACCCAACATGAGATGAACTCATCTTCCTTCCCCGACACCCCCAACATGACCCATCTTTTGACAACTCGGGTTTGGTATTACCTGTTTCTCTTAATAGCGCATTCTTCCAACTTTTCATCCACCTACTCCCCACAAATTTAATTGCATGTTACCCTTCTTCATGGATATGGTGATTAAAAAAACAACCACAGTTTGGGCACTCTACATCCACCGCTACAAAACATTCGTCCTCTTCCTCTCCTTTCTCTTTGTTTTGTCTGCAGTTCAAACTCTTCCAACCCTTTCTAAAAAGCATCGGTCCCCTCTCACCCAAGATTCAAAACCTTTCATCACTCGAACGCATCAACACCTTTTGATACGAGCACAACATGATACCTAGCCACATCGTGTTCCACGAGCCTTAAGAAACACCCATGGTTGTCATAACCCACCATTAGAAAAAGTATCCTATCATCACCTCTCTTTTTCTTAATCTATGGTGTTTCTCCTTCCTCAAACATGAGACTGACCAATGATTTATCCAATCACTCCACTCTTCCATATAAAAATGAAGAGCCTCAACCCTCTTCCATACTCGGTCACTTAGGACTTTTACCCTCTCACTTTTGACAGCAAACTCAAGATCCTTCCCCTCGATTTGTAAACAAAGCAACATCGGAGGCTTTTTCATAAACACTCTCTCTATTTCTCTAATGTCTCATGTGGACAATTATGCCTATCAATACGAGATTATCCTATTTCCTTTTTTTTTCTCTAGTTATCAGAGTTGCATGAAAAAAAAAACATACTAGGTACCCAAAAAAGACTTATCAAAGATTCCTAAAGCCAATATTAAACTTAGTTTTCCATTACAAATTCAATGGCACCAAAAATTAAATTATCTAGAAATAACGCTTAAAGAATCTCACAAAACCAAATTGTCATGAGAAAATAAATAATCATGAAAAGTGAAAACGATATGACATCCCGATCCACTCAAACCACATGGCCTCATTTTTACAATGCAACATAAGTCCTTAGTTTCTAGTACAAAAGAATTAACACAAGATTTCAATTAAATGTAATGCCATTTGGATGGTAGAATTTCACTTGTTGGGGGGGGGGGGAGGGGTGGAGTTAAAGTGAAGTGAGCACCTACCTAGCTCAACATCCCTATCCATGCCATATTCGACAACAAAACCATGATGAGAATCCAGTGTAGATCCACCAACTTCAAGAAAGAAAACTGAATAGCATTTAAACCAAACCACAAGAATCAGCCTTAATGATGACCATGATTGTACTAATTATATTATACTTTGTCATCACAAAACTTGGTAGAAAAATATTACCTCTCGATATAGGTTTTATAAAGTCATCCATCAACTTGTCTAGCATGGTTTCCAGTCCAAAATCATCAAGCACGACACCAAATTTGTTCATTGTGTTTGGTCGCATGATTCTTAATCTTGTTTCATGGACCCATCTTTCAAAGTTTTCTACCTAAGCAATCATATCCCATAAGGACACATAAAAGAATAAGAGAAAAAATATGAGGAAAGAGACCAAACCTCAGACAATAATAATTCGCAAAAATGTGGCTGAAACATTTCAAATGTAAACACTCCTGGTGTGGGTTCAGCCATTATACTCCTAAAACCCTCCTCTGTATTCTCATTGATAGCTTTAAGAAATGAGGGGACAAAGAAGTTTGCAGCATGCACAGTATACAATTCCCTGTGCAGACGCTGGAGAAGAAAGAGAACAATTCAAAAGAAAAACAAGTATGAATCTCACAAGGAAAATTAGTATAAATAAGCTATTCAAAGACAAAGGAGAGTTTAAGCACTTTACATGAGTCAACATTTCATCTCACCTTTCTACATTCTATAGTCAAATTTTGAGTAATGATGCATTGAACTTCTTTACATTCTCATTATGAGAAATCTTAAGGGTCCTACTACTCACTACCCAAAACCATGTGACTCCAAAACGTAATACTAATTTAAACATTGTCACCTACTTCTGATAATAGAATCTAACCATCAAATTTAGTGCTTAACATACCTGATAATGTGATATGATCTTCTGTCTGTAGTCTTTATGCCTGTGAATCTGTTAAAACAAGTAAAAAAGTTAATAATTACAGCTTTACCAAATAAAAGAAATTATGCAAGAGAAAACAGAAAAGTAGGACAACTAACCATAAGACATCAAAAACAGAATACAAGACGCATAAGCCAAGGAAATTTAACCAAGAGAACTTAAATTGAGGTGAAAAAAGTTGGCACCACTCATAATCCCTCTGTCAGTCACGTGACATCACCAAGGGGGTGCCTCCCATGTACAAATGTAAAAGTCTATCTAAAGACTACGAGTTCAATGAACTCTTCTAATTCCTCCTCATTTACAAAATCAACCCCCATCACCCATATTTTTAGTATCCTAATTCATCTATCGTTAAACTAAAAAAAGGGAATTTCCTTCCCCTCAAAGGCTTTCCGATTCCTTTCACTCCATACTAACCCAAACCAAGCAGGTACTATACAATGACCACTATTCATATCCCTAATTTAAGAATACTGTGGAACTGATTTAGTGAACCCCTTCTTATTGCCCTTTTTTCTTTTTCCTTTTTTCTTGTCTTGGCCATCACCATATGGGTCAACTATTCAAACAATGAAGTTGAAAGGAATTCAATTCTTCAAGTCTGTTAACAGTTACGACAGGGATGTCAGTCCTCATATTAATACTGCAACAAGAAGCCACAAAAAACCAACTCTACAATCTAAGCCTATTTGCTGACTGCAACTCATTAATGACCTTCTCATTTCCTCATTTAGTACAATGGCCCATGTTACAAAGTAAATACTAACACTACGACAGGTACATTACCCACCCAAAGGTAAGACTTTCATGCATAACTTGACAGACAGGAGCATTATAAACAAGGTCCATCAGACCAAAGAATGTCACAATATTGATACTCAGATTTCTGAAAGAGTCACAAAAGAGATGGATCCTTTCCGATAGCTAATGTAGAAGTTGGCCCTCATGCACTCTTCTTTGACATCCTTTTTTTCTCACGATTCCTCAGCGACCAAAGGAACTTAAAAAATTGACCCTCCCTTGAGATCCCCATAACAAAAGAAACCAATGAAGAAAGTAAAAGGGGAGCACAAGGGAGCCAAGTAATATATTCTATCCCCAAAAAGCTGAAATCCATTCGGTCTCCTTTAATTCTCAAACATATCCATCAGATAATTACCTCCAGATATTCATAATCACAAACATATACACAAATATGCAATTCTTATGGCCGAAGCTTACACGATTGCGTTCGCCTTCAGGTGAGTAGCGAAGAAGAATGTCCCTCATGTACTGGACCTTAGCGTCACGTGCGGTTGAAAGCATGGAATGGGGTAAGTAGCGCTCGAGGGAGCTGAAGAGAAGGGGACTGAACTCCAATTGCAGGTCCTCATAGCTATCGGGCTTGTGGTCCGTTTTGGGGTTTAGCCTCAGCCTGTGCGTCGACAACAAAACAACGCCATTTCCATTCCCGTTGGCTGCAATCGCTTGCTGAGAAGGTTGCAGTTCTGGCTGTGCTTCCTTTCTCCGCTCCATGGAAGCGTCTAGAGACACGGTCCCTCTTCTAGGGAGAGACAGGCGTTGATAAGATCTCTAGAGAGACAAATGAATAAAGATTCAAGAATTAGAATGCATTTTCTTATCTTTGTCCTAAAGTTTGTAGTTGTGACTGTAAGTCTAGGGTTTTGCAGGGAAAAACAAAAAACAAAGAAACAGGAGAAGAAGGCTTGGGTCGCAGATTAGGATTTGAATTCGGGTTATTTTGTTATAATACGAAAGTGGGGCTCACAGAAGAGTGGGCTCCACCGCTCCAGTCTGGCGTGGCAATGAGTATGCATCATCTGCCGAAGCCTTACACATTCTGAATTATTTTTTAAAATTAATGCTCGTCCAATTAAGCTTGTCCTGATTATATTAAAAAGTCATCTCATGAAATCAAAAATAATAATAAAATAAAAAATTAATATTAAATAAAAAATAAAAAAACTTGTAACATGATAATAAGAAATAATTGTTTTTATTCATTTATGTTTTTTATTATTGACTTATGATTTTGTATTTTTAACCTATAAACAACTTCATCGACAATGAAAAAATACAAATTAATAGTAGTACAATTAGTATATATTAAGAGAGATGAAAGAATATAAAAAAAGAAAAAAGTTATGAAAATTAAAACTTAGTACATAAAGCGGTTTCTCTTGGGATGGGGGAGATAAATAGATATTTATAAATTAATTATAATATTTGTAATATTCTCTCTCGATGTTCATACACAAAGAATATATGTCATTAAAATTTTTATTAAAAAGAAAACTTGTATGAAAAAAAAATTAATGAAAGAGTACTTATTCTTATGTAAATACGCATTAATAATTTACCTCATTAAAAACCTTACTAGGAAAAAACTCAATAAAAAAACTGTAGTCAAGAAAAAAAGTATAATGCTTATTAATTCTCCTTCATTATTATTTAAGATCCTTATTGACACATACATATACCATATTTCAATTTCTCAAACCTTGAAATCAGTAATAGTTTAGTAAATAAGTTTATCAAATTATTATTGAAAGGAATCTATTGCATAATAATGTCACCGTGCCTTTGAAGATCATGAGTAAAAAAAAACTTTGTCAAAATATATTTTGTTATATCTTTTTTAATTTATCCTCTTTTTAATTGAGCTACACATGCAGCATTATCTTCATAAAATGTTATAGGAATGGTGTTGATTTCTGATAAATTACTTATCTTATGGATATATTTAATCATTGATCTTAATCACACAATTCTCGGCTTGCTTTATGAATTGCAAAAATCCCAGTATGATTTGAAAAAGTAGTTGTAATAGTTGTCTTTGTTGAACATTATGATACAATAGTACCACCACAAGTGAATAAATAACTTATTTGAGATCAACCCTTGTATGGATCAGATAAATATCCTGTGTTAGTGTTACTAGTTAATTTTGCCACAGATTTATTTGAATAAAATAATCTTATATCAATTTACTACAAAAAAACTCAGATTTAGCGATCGATTAATCCGTCACTAAATTGAAACAATTTGTCGCTAAAAATTAATGACAGATAAAATTAGTAGTTGAAATCATTGTCACTAGCGATTGAATCTTGTATCTGTCGCTAAGTAGCGACAGATTAGAGACCATTAAGGATTTATCTCTAGCTTAGTGATAAACGTTAATCTGTCACTAAACTAGTGACAAAAAAGATATTTGTCTAATAAAATATAACGACAGATTCATTTACCGACACATAAGAATCTGTCACTATATTAATGATCAATTTATGTCTGTCACTAAGTATAGCGACAGAATTATATCAGTCGCTAAAATAGCTATAGATTCTAGTTTGTCATTATTTTAGTGACAAATTAATAACTATCCCTATTTTAGCGACTGAATAGTAATTCGTCGCTAAACTCAAGGGCTTCAATACAAACTAAATATTGACTAATGGATCTGTCGTTAATATAGTTAATTTTTTATAAAAATAAATTTAAATAACTAAATAAAAATAAAATAAACTAAAATTCATAAAACATAATAAATACAAGATTATGTATTATATTGTAAAATACAATATTCAAACAAGAAAATACATTTAATTATTAGACAATGCTGGTGGTCTGCTTCCCACAATGAGAGCCTACATCCTGCCGATGCGTTCATTCGTATCAATATTTCTCTGTAAGCACTCTTACAATTCGATCTCGAAGCGTATGCGATCATGCTCCCTAGCCTTACGCTCCTCCTCTAATCTCTCTTTTAAAGTCTTACGCTCCTCTTCTATACGCTCCTCCATAAACTTACGCTCCAACTCTATGCACTCTTCCATAGCCTTCATCTGAGAGCGCATATCTTGTATATCTACGTCATCAATACGGCGTCCACTGCTAGAGCTATTGCCTGAATACCATGATAGAGCTTGACTCCCAAGCCCGTACACTCGACACTTTTTCTCTCCACCTACTGCCTCATAGTAAAGCTTACTGTAGTCTACCTCAGGCGTATCTGAATATCCCTCCTATGACTGAGAAGCTGTGGCAACCAACTCTTCAAACTGTTCCTATAATAAATAAAGCATTTTGTTAACTTATTAACTGAACCGAACAGTGAAAAAAAGATAAAATTAAATTAACTTATTAAATATTAAAAACAATAAACTTACATTTACTTTCTTGGAACGCTCATCTATGAACTTATCAGGATTAGATTTTTTAGTGTGAGTCCGTTTAAAAAGCTATATTGTAGTAGGCTCACGACCTAACTCTCGTGCCTGAAAAAAATATATAATAAATAATCATAACATTTTCACTTATATTTCTTTAAAAAATTTATATATCATACATACCAAGCATCGACAATGGTTCTGTAGTGAACACGACGACACTGTGTCGAGAGGGACCTGACCTAGGTCCACTTGTTTCGTTTCATCGATTATGAGACATAGTTTCACACTTCTGTTTATACTCTGATCGGTTCCATTTTATTTGCCATTGCTTCTATATAATATCAAGGATAAATTGAGGCTTATTCCTCACCTTATGATGACATGCATACATCAAATCAGCATATCGATCTGTAACTCGAACCTCCCATGCAACCTTCACCACGCCATCTAAAGGCTCGTCCTATTCTGCAACAAAAATAAATGTTAATAAGTATGATAAAATGGAATAATTTTTTTTGGGTAAATAATTATACATACTTTGAATTCCTCATAATAAAACTCTTTGGTTTTCCGAGAAACCATCTTCCACGTGTACCCATATGGATCGACCGTTTCTTGAAAAATTTTATAAATTTTCGCAAAGCATTGATGCGAAGGCTCGATCTTGCCAAATAAGATAATGAATAAATATTAACAAAATTTATATATAAAGATAATGATACAAAGTATTAAAAATAATAATTATAAATTCTTACGTGTTATTGTTTACATAAATCGGTTATCTACCTAAACTTTGCATACTTTCTGAGCTAAACATCCTAGTAGCAGCAAAGCCAGAAGAGGTTGAAACATTCGGAGATAGTGCAACTGTGTCCTCCTTTTCATCCTGGATATGTGAAAGTGAAGATACAGATCGTGGATCTCTCCCTCCGAGATACTCACCTTTCCTTCCAGAGTCATTTCTCCCTCTAGAGTCACCTCTTCTCCCTCGACCTTTCATCTAATCATGTTAATGAACTTGATAAAATTTAGTTTCATAAATTAATAAAAAATTTGAGAAAATCTTTCCTAAAAAGCGAACTCAACCCTCTAAAATACATGATAAAAAGATAATATAAAAATAACTAGTTCAACGCACATTTCTTATAATAAATTATATAATTAAAATAGTACTTTAAATAATTAAAAAAACAAAAAACAAACTAATCATCATGTTCAAGATCTTCCTCTTCTTCTTCTGTAGAATAATTTTCAAAATATGGCTCATCTGAAATATTTTCTTCTTCTTCATTAATATCTATTAATGTCCCACTTGGATCATTCAAAAATATAAGATGATCATCCGTATCATTCTCAATTTGATGGACATCTCTCTCATCATCTTCAAAAAGCGCATCTTGGCTTGATCCACATGTCAAATTAGAGTCTGAAAGTTCAATAACAGATCTAGCCTATATCTTGCAAACAGCCTACTAATCACGCTTATTGCGCTTTAAACTTGGGTAAAGAACATAATAAACTTGAGCTACATATAAAGCTAACACAAATAGTTCATACTTATTTAATCTCTTTGTGTGATTCACATCACCACATTATATGATTTACGTACTTTTGTGCTCATATTCGGTGTAGAATCAAATCATTCACACTTGAATAAAATAGTTCTTTTGATTGGTAACGCAGGATATTCTAATTGTAACACTTTCATGAATATACCGAAATAGTCACTTTCATCTGTGTTATAATTGGACCCTTTAATACAGACTCTGCTATTCATTGCAGCTTTATCTGAACCATATTTTTTAGTGTAAAATTTGTACCCATTGACATAGTAACCTTGGTATGATTTCACCGATCTTAATGAACCCTTTGCAACATCCTTGATAGAATTGCAGTGAACAAAGTTTAGTGGATCATGAACCTGTAAGTATTAGAAAATGAATCATTTAACTACACTAACCAAAAATGATTTAACCAAACAAGAAATTAGATTAGAAAGACGCACGTATAGATTAAATCAACTAGAAAAATAAAGCTTCAGATGAGTGTTGACCTCACGATTAGTTATGCATGGACAATGTTCACATAATTGAGAAATATAAATTCTACAAAATGTTAGCATGAAAAATGACGATCATTATCAAAGAACATTTTTAGTGTGAGAATGGCTATGTCAATTGCTATGATTAAGTTATCAAATACGTACTTTATGAATGGTTCGACCTCAAGCAATTCAACAAAACATGTGTATGTGCGGCTTGATATTCTTCCTCTGTCAAGTACCTAGATTTTTCCTTTCTAAATGATTGACCATGATGTTTAAAGATCGAGATATTTTCTTCATGCTCTTTCGGCTCATAATCAACAGCATCATTCCGTGACAATTTTTGATATCATGTGTTAACATGTGGCTCGAAGTAATATGAGTAAAACGATGATGCTTCTTTAATCAAATATGCATTGCATATCGAGCTTTCCACTTTGCTTTATTATTAATGTTATTTTTCAATTTTCGTAAGTACCTATGATGATAATTAAGGATAATCAAATAATTAACATGTACAATGACATATTTATTACATAAAGTAAAGATTAGCACCTTTCAAATAGATACATCCATTCACACTGCACTGGACCAGCTATCTTTACTTCATAAGCCAAGTGTACTGAAAGATGTTCCATTGAGTTAAAAAAGCTTGGAGGAAATATACGCTTGTGTTTACATAAAAATTATAGGAATTTCATTCTCAAGTCGTTTCATATCTTCACTTTGAATGGTAGTTGACGTAAGTTCTTTAGAAAAAAAAAAGACTCAACTCTGTTAATGCGTGCCACACATTAGTAGGCGATGGGTAGTAATCGTTGATGAAAACATGATAGTCATAACTTTTTATCACCAACAGCTTCTATTTTGTCATATCCACACACCTTACCGTGTTTGATACATATTCATCAGAAAATCTCAGATTTTTCATCCACTCACACAATGCTTCTCTACTAGTTTTGTCAAGGCTGTAACAAACTTTAGGGTATTTTTCAGTGGTCATATTTCTCGCTAACTCAAGGCGTTTACAAAATGCTTTCAAGTCTTCCCTTGACTTTGTATTATCCTTTTGTCTTTCCTTTTACATTCATGACTGTGTTGAATCCATTATCAAACATATTTTTCTCTATATGTATGACATCAAGATTATGTCGTATTATGTTGCTACACTAATAAGGTAAATCCCAAAATATGCTTCGTTTCGTCCAACCGCACGTCCATGGTAGCCATGGCTACCACCTTAGAAGGCCATAACTACCACCTTCGAAGGCCATGGCAGCCACCTTGGAGGCCATTATGGCCACGCATGGACATTTTGGCTGCAGGCATGGCTGCCTTTGTGGCCATGCATGGATGCTTTGGTGGCGGCCATGGTTGCCTTTACAGCCATGCATGGAGGCTTTTAGGGCAGCCATGGCTGCCTTCTTGGTCATGTATGAAGGCTTTCGTGGCAGCCATGGTTGTCTTCACTGTCACGGCGACCATGGCTGCCACCTTTAGAGGCCATGGCAGCCACCTTGGAGGCCATTGCGGCCATGCATGGACACTTTGACGGCAGGCATGGCAGCCTTTATAGTCATGCATGGACGCTTTGGCGGCAAGCATGATTGCCTTTGTAGCCATGCATGGACGCTTTGGTGGCGGCCATGGCTACCTTCATAGCCATGCATGGAGGCTTTTAGGGTAGCTATGGCTGCCTTCTTGGCCATGTATGGAGGCTTTCGTGGTAGCCATGGCTGCCTTCACTGTTACAACAGCCATCACTACCGAAGGCCATGGCTCCCACCTTCGAAGGCCATGGCTGCCACCTTGGAGGTCATGGCTGCCACCTTCAAAGGCCATGGTTGCCATCTTTGAGGCCATTGCAGCCATGCAGGGACGCTTTGATGGTAGGCATGGCTGTAGGCATGGCTGCCTTTGCGACCATGCATGGATGCTTTGGCGGCGGCCATGGCTACCTTCACAGCCATGCATGAAGGCTTTTGGGGTGGCCATGGCTGCCTTCACGGCCATGCATGGAGGCTTTTGCGGCAGCCATGGCTGCCACTTTCGAAAGCCATGGCTGCCACCTTCAGGGGCCATGGCAGTCGCCTTTGAAGGCCATGGCTACCTTCGTGGGCTCCCGTGGCTGCCTTCATGGGCGGTTATGGCTACCTCCATGGGCGCCATGGCTGCCTTCGTACGTTGGCTCCCGTTTTTACCTTTGTTAGTGCCATGGTTGCCTTCGTGGGCGGCCGTGACTGCCTTCGTGGGCATCATGGCTGCCTTCATGGGCGACCCCCTCGTGGCAGTCGTGGCTGCCTTCGTAGGCCACATGGCTGCCTTCGTGGGTCGTCGTTGCCTTTATAGGCACCATCGCTGCCTCTTTCGTAGCCATGGCAGCCACCTTCGAAGGCCATACCTACTTTTACGGCCATGGCTGCTACCTTCGAATGCCATGGCTTCCTCCTTTATGGCCATCGCAGTCACCTTCGAAAGTCATGCATGGTCACCATGCAACACCCATGCATGGCCACCTTTGAATTATGGCAGCAAGAGCACGACCATGCATGGCTGGGCACCTTGGAAGGCCTAGTAGCCACCTTACTTCTGAGGCACTCATGCATGGCTGCCTTCGAAGGCAGCAAGCTGGTGGCCACCTTGCTTTAGTGGTGGCCATGCATTGCTGCCTTCCAAGGTGGCATGCTCGTGGCCAGCTTGCTTCTACGGCACCATGCATGGCTGCCTTCGAAGGCAGGAAGCTTGTGGCCTTTGCGATTGCCCATAGGGTGGTCGCTAGGCTGCATTGCCTAAATAGCGGCTGAAACCTTATAGTCATTAGATCTTTGATTAGCTACTGATTAAAATTCGATCGTTAATCAATTGTTAAGTTAATTAAAAATTTAAATTAATTAATTAAAAATAAATTTAGTGACGAAGATAGCGTCTATCGCTAACGTTTGTCGCTAATTTATCATTATTCCATCGCTATGATAAAATTTTTATTCTGTAATAAATTTGTCGTTATTCTGTCATTATTTAGCGACTGATAAGATCAGTCGCTATATTGTGTAGCTATTTTTTTAAATTTTTTTGTAGTGATTATTCATTAAAGGTAACGAAGTATGTGTTTGATTCCATTCCAATATCTTTGTGTTATAGATGAACTATATCTTACTAACAAATTTACTAAAAAAAAGCTATATCATGTTGTATATTATTTGTAAGATACATTAGTGTATTGATTGCACTAAGATATGGTACTTCAGGATCTAACATTTCTTCACCATTTTCTCGAGATTAAAATATATATATATATATATATATTTACCTCGAGTGATCTAACAACCATTGGGGTACTTAATGGATGTACTTTATCCATATGAAATCACTTTAAGACCTTTTTTGTGTAAGTAAATTGGTGAATAAGTAGTCTATTTGCTAGATGCTTGACTTGTAAGCTAAGATAAAACTTTATCTTTCCTAAGTCTCTCATCTCAAATTCTTGTTTTAAATAATTTACTACATTTAAAATTTCATCAAGGATACTCATAATAGTTATGCTATGAACATATACTATGATTATATCAAACTAAAATATTAGACTTTTTTATAAAAAACACATGAAAAAATACAATCATGCATCTAGATTATTTAAACCTATATAAAGACTTTCGTAATTTAACGAAATACATTTTTCGAGAACTTGAATTACATGTTTTAAGCATTTTAAATCTTTCAAGGATTTTTATATAAATATTACTATCAAGTGAACCATATAAATAAGCTGCAGCCACATCCATAAGACACATCTTCAGATTTTCACAAATTGATAGACTAATAAAAAATCTTAGTGTTATTTCATCGACCACATGAGAATATATCTCTTTGTAATTAATTCCAAGTCTTTGTAAAAAACCTTGTGTAATAAGTCGTGCTTATAACTTACAATCTCAATCTTCTCATTTCGCTTTTGTACGAACACTCATTTGTATCCCATTAATTTTATACCCTTTGGTGTTTGGATTACTGGTCCAAATACTTCACATTTCGTGAGTGAGTCTAACTTAGTTTAAATTATGCCTTTTTATATTAACCAGTCATGTTTACATTAACATTCTTCAATATTTTTTGGTTCAAGCTCTTCATTTTTTCTTATAACATTTGACGATATAGTATGTACAAAAATGTTGTTGACAACAATATCTTTTCGATTCCATCTTGTTTAAGTATTGGCATAATTTATTGAAACCTCAATATTTTCATTATGATCAGGTACTTGAACATCCTTTTGGATTTTACGTTGCTAATAACTTTATTTAGTACATCTTTTTCTTTAATTGAAATATTTTGATTAATAACTCTTCATCTCTTTTAAGAATTTTTATCTTTTAAACCAATTGATCTGCCTCATTTTAAATATTAATAGCATCATTAAAAGGCTCATTGCATTCCCCATCTTATGTAAGAAAATCTGTGACATCTAAATGTGTTATGTTTATCTTGTCACATTCATGATCATCAATGATATGTCAAGTTTGCCTCTATATTTTTTTTTCTTTTTGAAAAGCTTAATACAGATTAATCAAATGTTTAGTCTTATGATAACTATGAGACTATTTTCCTTTCATTCCACATCAATAACATGAAGTCTTCATAAAATGATGTTGTGAGAATTTTCCATTTTTTAGCTTTTCATCACTATATCTAATTTTCTTAAAGGTGAGCAAATTATTACTAGGTCTACCATATTTGCGAAAATTATTTCGACTCTTACCCCTTCTCTGTCTTCTTCCCCAACCACAACCACGACCTCGATGATGATTATTAGTTGTTATATCATTTCCTAAAGGAAATGATGTAAAACTAGTTGAATGAGATTGATGATTTTTCATCAAAAATTTATTGTTTTGCTTAGTCACAATGAGACATGTAATTAACTCAAAATAATTTTTAATCTCACATACTCGATATTATTACTACAAGAGCACATTCGAGTCATGAAAAGTAGAGAATATTTTCTTTAATATATCATCTTTTATAATTTTCTCTCTATATGACATAAGCTGAGAAGTAATATGGAATAATTCAAAGACATATTCACTCATTATTATATAATCTTGTAAAAGTAGATATTGTCAATCAAAGTGAGCTTTTGGGAGAATCATGGTCTTATGGTAATCATATCGCTCTTTCAAGCCACATCATAGATCAAGGAGATCTTTTACTGTAAGATATTCAAATTTTAATCCCTCATGAAGATGATGGCAAATAAAATCATGGTCTTGACACAAATCTTAATTAGATGTATTATTATTTTCTTTGATGATGTCTTCAAGACCCACAACATCCAAGTGTATTTCAACATCTAATCGCCATAATAAATAATTATATCTAAATGTCAAGAGTTATAAATTTAAGTGTTATGAGATTTACCATGACGAATCTAACATATCCAACATAACTTATATTAACATGGTCACAAAAATATATGCTTGAATAGATAATATATAAAGGTTAAAGTTTCATTCAATATGTAATGGTAAAAGAAAATAAAAAATATTTTCAAATATATTCTAGTGAATTAAAATAACATGATATGTAAAACATAATATGAATAAGATAATCAAAATATGTAATATATAATATATAAAAATGAACGTTAGTAATTGTTGTATCCATAATAATAACAAATTTTATTGCAGTAGTGTATAACCATAATAAAAAACCTAAAAAGCATATTTCAAATCAATTAAATAGGTAAATAAATATATAATTGATCATAAAACCTTAAATAATAATATAATACAAAAATAAATCTATAGTTGAGAGATTAAGATAACATAGAAATAATAGATATATATGATCTTAATTTTGTAAGTATTCTTACTAAAATAATCAACTATATAATGATAATAAAAGGAGCACAAATAATAAATTATAAGAATTAAAATACCGTGCTAATATATCAACTTTAAAATGATAAAGACAAGTGTTAAACAATGACATAATAACCGTATTATTACAATAATCTAGCATATCAATCTTTAAAAGGTAATAAAAATAAACTAAAAATTATTAACTCATTATGAAATGAATAAGAACACGCAGCAATTTTATATGAATTTTAGCATATACCTAATAAAAAATATGGAAAGCAAAGCTAAATATATAAAAGAGAAGGATAAAAATATTAAAGTCTAAAACAGCGACAATTATGTGAAATGTTAGTGCCAAGAAAGAAGTTCTTTAAGCATCCAACCGATATTGTACGTCTAGAGAATCAAATATAAAAACAACATGAAACATGTATAGCATCAAGTAATAATTTGAAAATTGCATTAAGAATGATATCATTAATCACCAAGATGTATTTTCAATATCAAAACGAACTATAATAAACAGTTGATAACTAGTAAAAGAATATTACCTCAATTATGATTCGAAAAATGAGTGAATTCGTATTGATAACATGTTATGAAATAGAGAAAAGTTATAGAGTAAATAAACTAATACTAAATAGAGAAAGTATAAAGAGAGACTTGCAAAATAAAAATAAAGAAAAGCAATCTTTTTTCATTCATCTATGTTTCTTGTTATCAACTTACGACTTTACATCGTCTATTTATTAGCACTTTCATCAATAATAAAAAAAACACAAATTAATGATATCATCAAATGGTGTAATTAGTATACATTATGGGAAAATGAAAGAGTATGAAAAGGAGAAGAAGTTACGAATGCCAAAAGTTAGTACACAAAGGGATTTCTCCCGAGAATAAGGGAGATGAATGGATATCCATAAATTAATAATGACATTTATACAAAGTATGGGTTATACTGCTCTAAAAATTCAAAATAGGATTAGTAAAAAACTTCAATGAAATTTTTTATATTTAAAATATCTAAAAGTAAGCTTTTATTCAATACTTAGTGAAGCATAAAATAATCAGGCTATCACAGTGAGCTGAAACATTCTTATTTACTTTATGGGACCAATGGGTTAAAGCCCAAACATTATTTGTCCTTGCCCGAAGGACATACCTAGCCGTGGGTTGTATTCAAAATTAGCCAATGAACATTAAATGTAAACTATAGCATCATGTATAACTTAATACTAATGTAAATAGTGACTTTACTATAGATACAGTATGTAGGGTATTGCGTAGTATTAAGCAACTATAAAAAATTTATTTAGAGTTGGAAAGCCTTTGTCTTCTACTACACCATCATTTTTTTTTTTTGGTATCAACACTATATTAGTCTTTCATTCATAACTTCCTTTGCAAATTTTGGATCCCACTATCTCATCAAACAACAAAGATTGAACAACCAAAAATTTTTTCATCTTCATTAAGCTTTCAATTTAGCTTTAAGCTAGACAGAAATAATTACATCATATAAAAAAAGTAGGTGTTAACTTTAGTTAAGAGATCACAAAATAGAAGGTTTCTACCAGAAACTAACTAATGTCCACCAGCTACTGTCTACACAACTGATGAAGAAGGACAAATCAAATCAGAAAACAACCCAGCATACTATGAATGGATTCAGCAAGATTAACGATTAACTAGTTGGTTAATGTCCATAATATTAGTGGACACCTAGATCAATGCCAACTATACAACTCAAGGCATTTACTAAGATGTAAAGAGATTACTTGGCACACAAATAATATTTGAATATATTCAACTCGAATCCATACTGTACTTAACTAACAAAGGGCCAGCCATAATATTAAGTTACTTCAGTCAACTGAAAGGGATAACAGATAATCTAGTTATGACGAGTGGCCTATTTCAAATCTCAAATTCATCATAGCATTACTTACTAGAATTAGGAAAAAGCATAATGCAGTTTTAATCAACATCCAACTAGAACAAATGAATTATCTCTATAAAAAATTTGAGCCTTGTTTCTCAGTAATAAATAAAGGTTAGAACAATACAACTAAGAAGCGCTCAATGTTGTCAATCCTACTGCTAATATGGTATTCACAAAAAGCAATAGAAACCATAACACTTAGAGAAATAATAGTAACATTTGCAAATACAGTAGGGGAAAAGTTAAACCTCGTGGAAGAGGAAGAAGTAATGCCAAACTACTTGTCAAATCTGCATCAAATAGGGTCATCATACAGTAGTAGACTACTGATATAGGTTTAAGGAATTCTTCCAAGCATCAAATAACACCTCAAACTCCTACCTTAACAACTCAAATCAGAATGCTCACTTAGGTGACACTGATTTAATAACAGATGTAGGCTGGTATGTAAACAATAAAGCAATTAGAAACATTACAACTAATCTTAACAATCTATAACTAAAATCATATTACACCACCAAACAAAAAGTAGCAGTTGGAAACAATAAGGCACTCAACATCTCCTATATAGGACACATTAGCTTGCCTACCTATCTAACTAATGTCAATCTACACCTAAATGATATTTTAAGAGTTTCAAAAATATCCAAAAATTTTATCAACATTTCAAAACTCATCTTTGATAATACTGTTTTTGTTACTTTTTACGATGGTTGTTATTTTGCGAAAGATTAGGAGACTAAGAGAACTCTATTGAAAGGATAACTTAAAAATGGCTTATATCATCTACACCCATCAATCACTACCACTTTCATTACTAATGAGTCCCTTCAACCTAGCTCAGAGATAATCAAGGCAGCCTCTATCAATTCTAGGTCTAGGATGAGTCTAGGTAGTCCACCTCAATATCTCTCTAATATTATGTCCTTAAATGTAGAGTTATGGCATCATCGTTTAAGTCATCAATCCAATCATATGTTTAGAATTCTAAAAAAATCTTGTACTATTCTTTCTAAAATCAATGCAAACACTTTCTTTCATTTAGCTTGTGCTATTGGTAGTAGCCATAATTTCCCTTTTAACACCTTCCAACTCCAAGACAACATCACCTTTAGAACTAATTCACATTGACTTTTGTGGTCTATTGCACATCATTTCTAGAAAAGGCTATAGGTATTACATTCATTTTCTAGATGAGTTTACTAAGCTCACTTGCATTATCCCTTTTGAAGATAAATCTTAAGCATTGCAAGGGTTTAAGTATTTTTAAACGCAAGCTAAAAATCTAATACTATTATTAAAATAGTTCAAAGTGACCGAAGAGGAGAATATAGGTAATTTATTCCTTATTTACAACAATAAGGCATAACTATGAGGCATCCCAACCCATACGTTCATCAACAAAATGGAAAAGCATAAAAAAAAAAACATAAGCACATCATTGAACTAGATTTTGCACTACTTTATCAAACATTATTACCATTAGAGTTTTGAGGGGATGCATTCCATACAGTTGCATGTCTAATTAATTGCCTATCCAATCCTGTCCTATCCAACATCTTACCATTGAAAAAATTGTTTCATCTTTCACTAGACTATGACTTTCTTAGGACATTTGGATACACACATTACCCACATTTAAGGCCTTATAATTAGGTCCACTAAATGCATTTTTCTAGGTTACAACACTAGTCATAAAGGCTATAAATACCTTCATCCATATGAAAATGTTTCCATTATTAGGCACGTTCAGTTTCATGAAATTGGGTTCCCCTATCCAACCTCATTTCCTAGAACTACTAATTCTTTATCACAATCATCTCCTATTACCTCTACATCCTTCATACCTCATAATAGTGGCAATAATTGTCTTTAACAAATTCTTTCTAATCCTTTTTTTTCACTCTAAATACCATTTCTGTCACTAATAACCCCTAGCTAATCCTCTCCTTTCATGTTTACATCTTTTACGTCAAAATCCTTTCAACAACTAAATCTTCCTTCTTCTTCTCTTATAGCCTCATCTAGCTCATGCTACACCTTACATCTCCCACGCAGGTGCCTAAAACTATTAAACAACCTTGCCATATCATGATAATTAAAGCTCAGGTTAGCATTTTAAACATAAGCTTTTCATAACCACAAAACAAATCGCATAACCCATACCTAGTTTAGTCTTTATTGCTTTTGCAAATCCCATTTGGAAATCCTCCTTGCTAGCTAAAACACAAGTCCCTCTACAAAAGAATATATGAGAATTATTACTTCCATCATCCAGCAATAATGGTATGGGTAACAAATGGACTTTCAAGGTCAAGTACCATGCTGATGGTACCATTGAATGTCATAAAGTGAGATTGGTTACAAAAGGCTTTCAACAACATCAAGGTATCAATGTCTATCAAACTTTCAATCCAATCATAAAATCTTGCATAATTAGACTATTGTTATCTATTTTCTTATCTAAAAGGTAGCACGTTCATCAATTAGATGTCCATAATGCATTTCTAAATGGCATTTTACATGAAATAATCTACATGCTCTAACCTGAAAGTTTCATTGACCCCATTAGACCATATCATGTCTATGAATTATGTAAACCCATTTATGGTCTTAAGCAGGCCCTCTAAGTCCTATTTCAAAGCTTAAAGCATTACCTTTAACAATGGAGATTCCTTTATTCCTCAGCAAGCCCATCCTTGTTTTACTATAGCAGTAACCAACGCTATCTTTACATCTTTATATAGGTCGATGATATATTTGTCATAGGTAATAATAATTCCTCATTCATTCAGACAATCATCTCTAACTTAAATAGTTACTTTGCACTCAAAACCCTTGGTTCTTTCCACTTTTTCTTAGACATTCAAGCTCATAAAAATTCTTAAGGCTTTTTTCTCCACTAAACCAAATACCTTATTGATCTTTTCTTTACCTACTAATTTCATCACTCTAAGCCCTATATAACTCCTATGACCACTAGTTAGCCACTGTTCTCCCAATCCAACTCACCTTTCCTTAGTCCTATTTTCTATTATCAACTACTTAGAGCACTATAATATCTACCTTTACTGCATTGACATCTCTTATGTTGTTAACAAATTAAGCCAATTCAAGTATTCACTACCTTGAAACGTTGGCTTGTTTGTAAAAAGTTGCTTTGATGTGTTTGGGGAAGCATTGGGTATGGACTTAACTTCTAACTCACAAACAAATTCCCACTTATTAATTTCCCTGATGTTGATTGGGTCTGTTGTCTAGACAGTCATAAGCTCATCAGTGAATATTGTGTCTTTCTCGACAATAACTTAGTGCCTTAGAGCTTTATGAAACAACAAATGGTCACCCTGTTTAATACTAAATCAAAGTATCGAGCTTTAACTTATGTCGATACTAAGCTCACATAGATCGAGGTGCTTTTTCAAGCAAAAAAACTTCTTTTTGATCATTAGGTGATACTCCAGTTGACAATCAAGGCACCACTACTCTTGTTATGAATCCTGTATATCATTATTGGATGAAGCATATAGAAATTAACCTTTACTTTGTTCAAAATTTCATAGTTATTAGTCACTTTAAGAACAATTATGTTTCATCAATCAAGCAAATCATCGACATACTAATGAAACCCTTTCCAGTGATAAGATTTGGGCATCTTTAAAGCAAACTTGGGGTAGCATTAAGTTCCCTGATCTCATTTGAGGGGGGATGTTGAAGCATAAAATAATCGGCTATCATAGTGGGCTAAAGCATTCTTAATCACTTTATCGATTCTCGAATTTTACCTTCATTGAAATCTAGAATCAGAGATGTCACTTTTAGTATGCAAACAAAAAAATGACAACGTCACTTTCAAAAAAGACTATGCAAATAATGTTAGTTGAAAGAAAAATTGAATCGGAGAAGGAGAATCTAGTAGGCGACCTCCCAGATGTGAAAAGTAGAGTGTTAAGACTCTCATTTTACAATTTTGACACTCTTCCCAATAAGAATCTACCAGTGACCAAGAAAACTAAATGAGAATGCACTCTAGCTATCTAAGCATCACTAAAAAAGGCATACATAAATAAAGTCTTTTTGCTCTTCATTAAAGTTTGCTTAGAGGTAGTTTAAAGCTCAAAAAGGGTAACATCATTACCATAATTTTAGTTAAGATAAGTCCACTGGTTAATCTTAGGAGGAATTCTATTTTAGAGCACTCAAAAATATGATTATCTCCAATGCTTTACTGCCTTTGGGAGATCAAAAGCAAAAAATGAAAGCATCTTGAAGGAGAAATATCAAAATCTCTTTCCTTTAGCTCAAAAAATCTGGAAAACACTATAAGTGATAATTCTGTGATTCCTAAATATAAACAACCAACATAGAAAGTAATTAAGATTCTCTAGGAACTAGCTGAGACAGTGATAACTTGTAATTTTCACAAATTTCTTTAAAATATTCCTCAAACACATAGAGAGCCTACAAAGGCAAGGTTCCCGTAAGCTCTTATAATCTTAACTAAATCCTTATTAGTAATTATTAAAAGGTCTATGCATTCCATAATAGTTATAATGCATAAGAGGAAAAAAGTAAAAAAAGTAAAATTTACCTATAGAGAGAAAGAGCTTTATTGTAAGAAAATGATAGTCGCCTTAAGAGAATCCATAGAGATTAGAGGAAATAAAGGGTGGTTTCTAAAGTAGAAGAAGAAAGAAGACTATAAGAAAAATTCGATAGAGTGAAAAGGAAACACTTTAAAAAAGAATTAACTGTTAGGGGAGAGTTATCATGAAGAATAATGTATTCGAAAGCGACACTGTTGATGTGCCATAATGGGGTGGGGTGCCCCTACTGACGAAGTAAAAGTAGTCATTAATAATGGATGGAGCAACTAATGTGGTAGGGGGATCCAATTGGCAGGGTGCTAGTGGACGACACTGATGAAATGGCAGGTTAAAATTGCACCCACTTAACCTTCATTAATTGCCATGGTAGGATGTTAGTGAGCGACTTCAATGACATGGTAGAGTAAAGCTTCATTGCTTATCCTTCAGTAATGGATGTGAGATGACATCCTTCGACAATATTACCACATCTGTCTAAAGCATGATAAGGCAGTGACATGGTTGGGAAGTACTAACTTGGTGGTAGATGAATGGAAGGAAACTTACTTAAGCAGCATAAACTTCACATGTGGCAACAGGCCTACTAATGTGGTAGTCTGTACGAAGGCAGCTCACTTTGTAGATTAGTTTAAGCAGAATTCTTTGGCCAAAAAACAAGTTTTAGGTCAAAAATCTTATAGAGAAAGTCGACATGTTAGTAAAACTAAAGATTATTGCAAAAAACTAGAATCAAGTTTAGGTTCAAGAAGATTAAGCCATATGATGGTAACTGCTGAATAGATCTATTCTTAACCTATTTAGATTAGAATAAATAGAATTAAGGATGTTGTTAAACCTAGATAAGGCCAAAGAGTTAGAAAATCAACTTAGAATTAGCAAGTGCACTCCGATAAAGTCTCGAAAAACCTCTCAATATGAAGTCAAATCTACTGAGCCTAAATGTAGAGGTTGCCTAAGTGCACAACATTTTATTGATCTGCTTGCCATTTGCTGCTAACCTACGTTAATAAAAGTCTATAACTAGCTGCTGGAATCTATAGTTAGAATGATTTATAAGCATTGGCATCATTCGCACTCATTCACAGATTCACATTCAGCCACACAGAAGAAAATAAGCTCTTTCTTGCACCTACAAACACTCACAGATCTTTTAGAAAAATTTCTCTTTATAGTTTCATTTGTTTTTGTAAAAGTTTCTGTTTCTAATCAAAAGAGTTTTTATTCAAAATTTTGTATCCACTTATATTGGAGAAGGGAAGAAATCTATGAAAAGAGTAGGGATTCTTTAAGAAGTACCAAAACTATTATCTTGAATTTACAGTACATTAGTCATTTTCTTGAATAAAATTAATTAAGTTAGATATCATTAGATTTTTGTTAAAATATATGTTTTCATCCTTCAATATTTATAGTCATATCATGTTATAAGAATAAATTGTTTTCATAAACAAATATTTGTTTTAGAAATATATTTTATAAAATACTATATATATAGTTTTTAACCCATGTTTTAAAGAGGAATGAGGATAAGCAATTCTATATATATAGTTTTTAACCTATGTCTTAGAGAAGAATGAGGATAAGCAAATTCTCCTTAAAAAGATGTTTTGTATATCAAGATGAAACAAGTATGAAATGCTAAGTACTTTAACCAAAATATCACTCTAAAAATATTTTTTTAAAATAAAAAAGGTATAATTTTTGGGTGTTTTAGGGGTGTTAATCCTTCTTTAAGTGTAACCAACTCTTGGATCCAGAATTTCATTTTTTTTTAAAAAAAAAAATCATTTAGTCTTACCATAAGTTAGTGGCCAGTCACATCTTAAAAGATTGATAGAAACTCCTAATATTTTCTCATGATGCGAGTTTTTTTATTGAACATTGATTGTGATAAGTAGTCGTTCTATCGGAGAATGAACCCAGATTCTTTGGTTTTCATAGAGAGTTAGGCCAAAATTTTGATTTCTTTCATGCTTTATATATATTTATACTGTATTATTCTTACTTGTTATGTTTTATTTGCTTCAATAATTATTCATAGCATGGCACAAAATATAACGTAAGCTCTAAACCCGAGCTTATCTATAGCCATGCTTTCAAAAGGAAACCTCTCATCTGCAAAATTGGTGAGTATTTCACTCAGATTGAACCAAGAATATGTTACTAATCTCGTATGCTATTTGTCGTCGCAATAACAACAAGATTTAAGGAGCTTTCATTAGACTTATGAAGGGAATATAGGAACCTTTGAAAGCTAATCTTTTCTCACATAACCAATAGATGTATTTGACTTAAGCTAGAGCCATGGTTAAGATTGAAAAAAAAAAAACTTAGTAAAAACACTCATGATGAATTCTTACGCTTTGCATTAGCTAAAAATTCATTTTTTTTCATGATGTATTCTTTTATTAATTTTTTAGAAATATGAGAATTTCATTGGCCCTAGTTAATCTAAAGACATCTTATGCTGATCTAAGAAAGAACAATTAGAGAGAAGAAATGGCCTGAATTTTGAAACTATGTTACTTGTCAAAGTTAAACTAATAATAAAGAAAAATGGTCTAAGAGAAATGCCTCATTATGGGAGATAATTAATGCAGTAAACTAGAAGAAATTTAATGATGAATATGGGTATATTAGGCATTTCCTTAAGGTCCCAATGGAAGATTTTCCAATTAGAGTGGCAGTCTATTTTTGGAACATTTTCCACCAGCATTTCAGTTTCGAGCATTGTGACTAGCGTTGACTTTGGAAGATTACACTTCATTGTTAGGGCTAAAGTTGGCAAAGCTTTATAAATTATACATAAGCAAAAAGAAGATCCTAGCTAAAAAGTAACTAGGAAACCTTTGAATGATATATAAAGTGAAGCCAAAAAAAGTTATTCATCATCAGGGAACCCTTAGCTACGCAATGTAAGAGTTCCTTTCCCCTTACATTAAAGAGCACATAATCGAAGAGGTAAGAAGGAAAGGTATAGCATTAGCCATCTATGGCTTCTAATATTCCCTAAAGTGCAAGGCCAAGTAAAAGTTCGCTGGTGGACTTTTTGATGGCATATCTTCACAGTGCAAATCCAATTTCAGTAATATTAGTAAAAACTTTTACTCTTTACATGGCTGAAAAGCCATCTCAGAATGAAGAGAAAAATATCCAAAATTTATATGCATTTAATAGGGACATTTCATTGAGGAAATCAAAATGAAAACACAACCATGTATGAGGGGGCAAAAAACTTATCTAGCCTGATAGAAGAACAGATGCAATGGATAACACCTTGGATCTCATACGAAGGTATTCTATTTAAAGCATGAGAATTTTATTACGTGCCTTTGCTCAGAATATGAAGAAGTGTCAAGCACACACTACTAGCAATATTAAGGCAAATTGGTATGAAACAATGTGTGCTAGTCTTATACGAATTAGCTAGAGGAATGTTTGAATACGACGAAGCACAATCAGTAAATAAAACAGAAAAAATTAGATAAGCTTAGAAAATACCCTATCGATGCCAAAAAGCAAATAGGTGGATCGCATAATAATAACATACTCTATTTGGAAAAAGAATAGAATTTAATGAGAATGTAGTCCTACTAACATGGTTGCTTGTGATCAAAATTTTTTTCATGAAATCAAGATAGGTAGAAGCTGAATGTTTTCAAAGGGATAAAGAATCTTGAGAAGCCGAAAGATCTAACTGTAAAAAGAAACGCTGACTTTAAAATATGAGGTCTGGATTCAAGAAAAAATCACTAGAAAAGCTTAAAAGAAAAAGAAAGAAGCCCTGTTCGAGATCAAGGAGTTAAAAAGCTTCTATATCCAAAGGTTAAATCAAAGAATGACAAGGAAAAGTGAAGGATAGTTTAAGAAATATAAGAGTTAAGAAAAGGAAAGGACTTCTTCATGAATAAAAGCATGGAGATACATAAAGAACAAAAAAGAAAAGCTAAAGCCCTACATGAGACAAAAAAAAAAAAAAAAAGATAGAACTTCAAAGGATTATCTCCGCAAATCAAGAACAACAATAAAAAAAAAAAGTTGTATCAACAAAAATAAGAAGAGAAGTATACACTTAAGTCGAATCAGCTATTAAGGATGATTGATCATTAAAGGTCAAATTAGAGAAAGCCAAAATGAATGTCGAAGTATGGAGAAACAAAGCTAAGGAAATTTGCTTTTAATGATGTCAAACCAAGAAAGATATAAACGAATGATAGAGAATCTTGATACCATGTGAATGCAACTAGAGTTAGCAACAGAAATGGCTATTTACATGTAGAAAGAGATCCATGAGCATTAGGGAAGTCTTTGACATTGGTAACTAGTATAAACAAAGGCCTTTGTAAACAAAATATTGATGATGTATCAGAGAGTACAAGATATCTTCAACTATGGACCCAATATGAAGTATTGATTGTTTCAATAGAAATTAATGAAATTTTTTCCTTAAAAGGATGATTTTTAGCTGAGTATGTTCTGCTAAATTAAACTAAAAAGTTTTAAAAGCTTTACAGTAGGGAAAGCAAAGAAGCATTTGGTCATCAAAAAAATATAATTCTCGTTCAAAAGCTTTACTACAAGATAATATAGAAGACTATAATACCATAATAAAGAGAATTAAAGTTGTTAATTCTTCCCAAGCGCAACTAATATTTTAAGTATGAAAAAAGTATTTTGGAGTAGAATGAAAGTGAGCAAGTGCAAACCACTTTCTTTTCTCTAAAAAATATTTTGGTATATTGGGATGAAGAGTGTATGAAATTTTGAGTACTTTGATCAAAATATTCCTCTAAAATTATTTTTCAAAAAATAAAAAAACAATATCAATTTTTAAGTATTTTGGAAACGTTAATTCTTTCCAAGTGTAACTAACTCCAAGACTCAAAATTTTATTTTAAAAAAATAATTAACTTTATTTTAAATAGATGATCAATAGTACTTAAAAAGATTGATGATGATTTTTAATATTTTGTCACGTTGTGGATTTTTTTGGTTAAAATCGTGGTTGTTTACGCACATCATGAAACTAATGGGCCAAAGCTCAAACATCATTTGTGATGGCCCAAAGGCCAAACTCAACCATGCATTGTATTTAGAATTAGCCAATATACATTAACTATAAACTACAACATCATGTACAGCTAGTTTAGGACTAATGTAAATAATGACCTAACTATAAATATAGGACGCTGGCTGCTGCACAGTATTGAGCAATTCTAAAAAATTTATTTAGAGCTAGCAGTCTTTGTCTCCACTGCACTGTCCTTTCTTTCTGAGGAGGCCATTAAAGTGCCCAACGTGCATCTAATTATTGTTGACCAACTCCATAAGAGAACTGCATCTCACGTTGCACCTATCCCTCACCCTCCCAACACACCACCCCCACACCGCCGCACACCCCCCCCCCCCCCCCCCCCCCCCCCCCCCCCCCCCCCCCCCCCCCCCCCCCCCCCCCCCCGGTGATGCCACTATGCATGCATGGTGATGGGCGCCAAATACAAATTCTCTGATCAGTATTACGACTGCTAATAATCCAAAGGAGATTGAGCTACTAAAAATCCCCAAGGCTTTTTCGAAATGGAAAAAGCTGGCCGTGGTGAAATCCTCTCCCATTCAAGATTGCAGCTTGCCTTCTTTTGATGGGAAATAGAGTAAACTGACTGATCTATATGATAAAGAAAGATAGGTTCCACAACCAAAACAACCTTGCCTCATTCCCACCGATGATTCTCCAGCTTTTTTTTTTTTCCGAATGGTAGAGGCTGGTAGCTGCCAGCCCCACCGAACACCATGAGTTTTCTAGTGTGAACTTGCTGAGGTTAGGGGCCTTCGAACAGTTTAGGAGCTAACCTGGTTCGTCAGATGGTATGAACCCCTAATACTCGAGTTCAGAGATGGAATGGACACGGATCAAGCTCAGATATGATGGCTGTTTCTTCGTCAATTGTGAGGGTGAGGAGGTGGTCTGGCTTTGCTATGGAAAGATGACATCCAGCTGGATATAAAATCTTTCTCTCTCCAGCCATATAAATGCATGGGTTCATGGCCCCTCTCTAGAAATGAATGGGCGGTTCACTGGTTTCTGTGGCCATCCTCGGACTGAAACCAAATCGTAGTCAAGGGAACTCCTGAGCCAATTATCATCCCTCTCAACACTGTCGGGGTTATATGTCGACGATTTCAGCGAAATTAAAGAGTTTGAAGAGAAATCATGTGGCCGACCTCGCCCGCAAAACCAAATGGCAAATTTCCCTAATGCAATACTAGATTGTGGATTATTGACTATTCCTTTCTCGAGACCTATATTTATATGGCACCGGGGCTCAGGGGACGACATCATTCAAGAAAGGTTGGACAGGTGCTTAGCTAATTGGGATTGGTTGCAACTATTCCAAGAGAGCCATGAACGCCACCTCCCAACCTCTTCCTCAGACCATCTTTCGTCATTGTTTTTCATTGCCTCATCACAGTCAACTGCGAAACAAAGATATTTTAAATTGGTGAACATGTGGACCATTCACGAGGAATGTGAGAAGGTGGTACAGGATAGCTGGGGACAAAACCATGCTTATTCCTTAGATGGGTTGCTTCACAAAGTTCGACGTTGTCAACAAGCTCTATTAAGTAGGAATAAATCAATTTTTGGGAATGTTTACACAGCAAATATATCGAGGTCGAGATGAGTTCCGGCGATGTTTGTAGGAAAGAGAACGGGGAGTGAGAATGACTGAGATGGAACAATGCCAGCTACACCTGAATGAGCTTTACCAACTTGAAGAATTAATATGGTGACACAGGACAAAATCTTTGTGGCTAAAAGAGAGTGATAGGAACACCATGTATTTCCACTCAATGGCTTCTTAGAGGAGGAGAACGAACAAGATAGCTAAGACAGAGGATAAATGGGACAATTCAGTGCAATCCGAGGAGGAACTCTAGCATGTCTTCCTGGATTATTTTACAGAAATATTCACTTTTTCTAATCCACAATACATTGAGATGATATGCCAAGCTATCCAGAGTAGTGTCCTAGATAACCTACATGCCATGCTCGAACATAGGTTTTTTGCAGCAGAGATTATCAAAGCTCTTCAACAAATGGAGGCTACCAAAGGTTCTAGGAGAGATGGTTTCAATACACTGTTTTTCAGAAATACTGGAATTTGGTGGGGGTAGACATCGGTGGCATGGTTCTCAACGTGCTGAATTAGGGGATTCCTTTGCATGAGTTAAACAAGACCAATTTAATCCTAATCCCCAGGATAAAGGCACCAGTTTCACCAATAGATTTTCGCCCCATTAGCCTCTGCAACCTTTTGTACAAGATCATCTCTAAAGTATTGGCAAATCGTCTGAAAGATGTACTTCTGACAGTCATAATTGAGAACTATTCAGCCTTTAGAAAAGGTAGGATGATATTTGATAACGTCCGTGTAGCCTATGAAACTGTACACTCTGAAAACCAGGAAGAAAGATAGTGAGGGCTGCCTTGCTCTGAAGCTTGGCAGGAGTAAGGCATACGATCACTTGGAGCGGTCGTTCCTAAAGGCTGTATTGAAACAAATGGCTTTGCCGGCCAAGTGGATAGCCACTCGTGAATTATGCCACCTTTGTATCCTATTTGGTGGTGCTTACTGGACAACAGTACGGGTCGGTGATTCCTACCAAAGGGATTGCAGCAGTGCGACCCTCTTTCCCTATATCTTTTCATTCTATGTATGGAGGGCTTTTCTTCTTTGCAGACCACAGCAGCCACAGATGGTCCTCTGAAGGGTGTATCAGCCGCTCGTAAAGCGCCGGAGCTCCACCTCTTTTCTCCGTGGATGATAGTCTCCTGTTCTGCCACGCCAATGCAAGAGAATAGCATACTATCTTACAGGTGCTGAAGTTCTTCGAGATGGTTTTGGGTCAGGAAGTGAATATGTCAAAATCTAGGATTTTATTTAGTTCTGATGTGGGACGGAAGGTGCAAAATGCTTTGAAACAACAATTGGGTGTATCCAAACCTTTGTCCCAGGACCTATATTTGGTATTTCCTTTGCTTCTGAGAAGGAAAAGGAAGCTTGCATTTCAACGATTGAAAGAAGGGCTCCGATTGAAGCACCAAACTTCGAATACCAGATTACTCTCTCAAGCAGGACGTGGTCTGCCCCTCAGAACAGTCAACCAAGGTTCCTCGAGGAAAGTTCACTGGAAAGACTGGGACTCTCTCTGCATGTGGTGGTGGATTGGGTTTCCGTGATCTGGAGGCATTCAAAATGGCCCTTCTAGCTAGACAGCGGTGGAGGATTATCCGAACAAAAGGCTCACTTCGCTACCAGTCTTTAAAGCCAAGTATTTTTCTATGATAACCCATTACAATAAATAAAAATTTTAATAATAATTAAAAATAACTTTTAATGACAGTTATAAAACTATCATTTTTTGTTCATATCATTAAAGGGAAAATGTTTTAATGACAGTTTAATAATTGTCGTTAAAAAATGGTACCTTTAATGACAGTTTTAATAAAATTATCATTAAAAAAGATACTTTTAATGATAGTTCTAATAAAACTGTCGTTAAAAAGGATGCCTTTAATGATAATTCTAATAAAATTACCATTAAAAGATGTGACAGTTTTAATAAAACTGTCGTTAAAAAGGATACCTTTAATGACAATTCTAAGATTGCCTTTAAGGACAGTCTAATAGAACTGTCATTAAAAAAGTCTATTTTTAATATTTTTTATTAATCAAAATAAATACAAAATTTTTACATTCAAATTATCTAAAACCTGTATTTATAAAATTTTTATCTCTTCCACATCAACCATATACATCAATACAATTCTTTACAATTTGCAACCAAAATTTTTCTATTATACACTTCGATACCATTCTTATTGACACCGTCATTACTTCTTTGATATTTGAAAATACTCAAAATCCAATCCAAAAAAGTAATAAAAGATGAATAAAATAAAAAAATTTGATGTCATAATTGAACTCTATATATAAAATACATAAGTTTAAATATACATTATCATACACAATCCTAAAAATTCAACTATACAAATCCAATAATGTTAATGTGTATAAAAATCTTCAAGGTTCAACTTTCTAATATGGCACTCCAAAGAAATTGTCCAACCTCCTTTCTAACTTCATAAATATCCGATTGGGTGTAAGTATCTATGTCCACTAACTATATTTATAAAAAAAAAAGTTAGTCTAATTAAAACTTTTAATAAGCATATCAATTAATTACTTAAGTATTTACATGAGTAAATGCTTAAAAACTTACCATTTTCGCATATGAGATATTTCTATCATGTCTATCAATGATGTCCCTCAAAAATTTCATAATATAATATCCACACTCAGTATTTGAAAGCTGATGCGGACACTACATTAAAAATTTTTAATTGTTATATTTTACAAAATAAATAAAACTAACATCACGTATAGGTTTGAATATACGTACCTTAATAAGAATACTCTTAGGAATGCGCCTATTACTTGATTTTTTGAAAACTTGGAATAATTTGAAAGAGCCGCCAATAAAAAATAATTAATATTCTTAAGAGTAAAAAAAAATGCATACTAACATAAATATTTTCACTTATGTGAACATAAGTTGATCTAGTTCTTAATGAGAACCACGGTTTAAAGATCAAAAATATTGTACACAAAATCACGATGCTCGATAACCATCAACAGCTAGTGCTGCCTACATTATGAAAAATAAATGTTCAAAAATATTGTGAACCAAACTATTAATAATTTCAACTAGTATTATAACTTACCTCAAGTTATATGGAAATATCACTACTCCTCCATCACATTGATCTATCATTCTATTGGCTAGGTGACAAGCTTGGATGTCTATACTTATGGACATTTCATATGACAATGTTGACGGATAAGCAAATAAAAGATTAATAACTACTTAATTAATTAACACAAAAAGTTAATATTTACTTAACATCTAATTTATTACTATAAAAGCATCTAATTAACTAGTTAGTAAATTAATTGAAATTTAATAACATTTAATTATTTACTTTACAAGCATCAAATTTATTAATTAAAATTTAAGTATATAATTAATAATTATTTAGTTAATTAAGATATAATCAATATTGAATTAACATCTAATTAATTATTGTATAAGCACTCAACTAACTAGTAACCTAATATTTAAATAACGTGTAATTTTTTATTTCACAAGCATCTACTTTATTAATATTAGCTAAATAAATAATTAATAATTAATTAGTTAATTAAGATATAGTAAATTAATTATCATGTAATTAATTCCTACACAAGCATTTAACTAACTAGTAACTTAATTGATTAAAATTTAAATAACATTTAATGATTTATTTTACAAGCATATAATTACTTAATTATCTATTTAAAATTTAACTAAATATATTTTATGTTAACTACAAAATCAATATAATTAAATTTGATAAAATATACGAATTAATCTTACCTAAAAAAATTAATTCAAACATAAATTCATCTAATATGATTAATTTATCAAGATATAAATTCATCTAATTAACATCTAATTAATTTATTAAGTAATCTAAAAATCTTAATAATCATGAAATAATAAATGCATCAATGTAGACTCATTCATACCAGATATGTTCATCCAAATATATTAACAAAAAAAAACTTAAATTTCATCAATTAATAATAATTCATCAAACACACTTGATAAAAAACTTCTTAAAATAATATACATTCTCAACACATTTTCTAAACAAAAATTAACCAAATTGAATCAAAATTATGAAACTTAAATTTTGTAAAAAAATTTCCAATCTATAACGACATACTTACATATATTTAAATGCCAAAGATGAACAAATTGAAGGGAAAGGTGCAACTGCCCTTGTGAAGATTGAGACAAGTGAGAGAGAAAGAAGCAAGGAGAGAGGCGAAGCAAGGAGAGAGGCAAAGCGACTTCCAGTAGTTGGCCTAGCTACTTCTAGACGGAAAGCAAAGAGGAAAAGTCCAGAAAAGAGGCAATGCCATTGTTATGCCAGCAACTGGTCTAGTTGTTTCTAGACAAAGACCAAAGAGGAGAGGGTCGAAAAGAAATAGTACTACTACCAGCAGCTAACCTAACTACTTCTGTATGGAGAGCAAAGAGGAGAATGATCGGAGAAAGGCAATGCGACTGTCAATAGCTGGTTTAGCTTCTGGACAGAGAGCAAAAAGGAGAAGGATAACCTAGAGAGTAAAAATTATACGCAAGGCTCTAGCGGGTTCTGAAGACAAATTTAGGATCCATAACTTAAAAGTAAAGTATGCAGCCTTTCACATCAGTTCTAGAAGAATTGGCATTAAAGGCCAGAGAATTTAACGACAGTTCTTACAGAACTGGTGTTGAAGGCCAAAAACTTTAATGGCAATTCTTTCGTAACTGGCATTAGAGGCTGTAGGTATTGAGAAAAATAGTGTTTCATTGTTTATATATCAGAGGAGTGGATGCACTTGGCAGGATCCTCTATCTCAGTGCGCAATGCATTATTCAAGGTGTGCTTTTGGAAATTCAAGTGTGCATGCAGCCAGTAAATGCACTCTACTAAAGCTCAAGTTTACATCTATTTCTCAAACTCAAGCTATGCTGCAACCGTAAGTTTAACTTCATTCTCAGCCCAATCCTTTGCACCCTGACCAACCTCTGAATCCTAATGTGCAATCTCATGCATTGACAGGCCATCCAAGTTACGGAGACTGCAATGGCCGTTGTTGCTATGAGCAGCAGCAATACCAACAGCAGCAACGACCATTGCTGTTGTTGTAAACTGTTGCTGCTGTTACTTCTGTAAGCAAAAGTAACAACAGCTGCCGTAAGTGGAAGCAGTAACAGCTACTGTAAACGAAAGCAGTAATAACAGCTATAAACGAAAGCAGCAACAGCTGTTATTACTGCTTCTTACGGCAGCAACAACAGTGTCGGCAGTAGCAACAACAGCGTCGGCAGCAGCAACGACTACTACTGGGGTTACTGCTACAACAAGTGCAGCTGGATTAGGAGTTGATGGAGGAACCGAATTGGACTATAAGGTGCAACTATTTATTGATGTTGCTGCTGCTATTGTTAAAAGTTGACTTGTGCAAGTAAAGCACTCATTTGAGTAATTGTAAGTGTATCACGTTCAAGCAAAGCAATAGCAATTGCATGGAGCTCTTGGTAAGAAATGCTTCACTTCTTTATCAACATGGATGACTATAAGGGCATGCCTACCTTCAGGGACAGTTGTAAGCCTGTGTGGCTCATCAGAGATTGTAGTTGTAATCCCACTCCTATTGTGGTAATGATGGGTGTTTTAACGCCAGTTGCTCAAGAACTGGTGTTAAAAGACCAATCACTAAAGCTTTTAATGCCAGTTCTTGAGGAACTAGCATTAAAGGCTCTAGTGATCCATCTTTTAATGTCAGTTCTTATTTAATTGACGTTAAAAACTTTATTTTTAATGATAGTTTTGGAACAACTGCCATTAATAGTATTAATAAAACTTTTAATGACAGTTATTTGAATAACTGTCATTAAATTTTTGTCACTTATTATAATTTTTGTAGTAGTAAACCCTCATGTTGTTGGGAAGGCAAAGACAAGATCCTTTATATGGAATAGTCTGCTAGTTGGCCGTTCGGTCAAACTCATGGAAACCAGATGGAGGGTAAACGGTCATTAGGGAATCAATGTGTTGAAGGATGATTGGATCCTTGACAAAACTGGGTTTTGAGCAACAAGACTCACCAGCATCAACATTACACCCATGTTAACATCGAAAGTTATTGATCTGGTCTCGTGGCTAGAACTAATGGTTAGGGAACATTTTACACCGGCCAATTGTTCAGCCATACTTGACATGTCGTTGAGCAGTCGAACCATGCCAGGCGAGCTCATTTGGATACAAAGCCAAAATAGAAGATTCACTATTAAAACTGAATATTATGTTGCACGACGCTTGCTAGTCAAAAAAGTGCCACCATCGCATCTCCACCATCGATAGTGGCGACTACTCTAGAGGGTCAGGGTTGTTTCAAAGCTCATATTCATGGGTGGCGGATGATACATGATGTTATCCCTACCACAATCATGCTAGGCAAGAGAGGTCTTCCACTAAATAAATCCTGTTATATTTGTGGAGCCTCCAGCGAATTTATATATCATGTTGTCTTCAGATGTCGTTTCAGTCAATAGGCATGGGACGTGGTGCAAGAGGGTCTAGTTTGTTTTCTCTCGAACCAACTTGAGGGTAAACAGATGTGGGAGAATTTTTTTAACCTTATGCAACACAAGAATATGCAGGTTCGACCTTTGTTTATCAGTGTGCCACAAAATATGGAGTAAATGAGCTCAAGTTTTCCATGACCTTACCTGTAGGTTACTTGACAACTTAGTGCGGGCGGGAAGCAGATGTGTTCTGATCTCACCGAAAAGACCCCAGCTACCATCCAGGACGACTTCTAGTGGACAATGGAAAGCCCCACCGGAAGGTGCAGTAAAGTGGAATATTGATGGTGCTTTTGATGCATCCAAGAAGAGAGCAACACCAAGAGCTGTTATGCGTGATGATAGAGGGCATATTTTACTATGTGCAGTTTCATCTACCTTGGGTGTTTCCTCCCCTTTGTAGGAAGAACATTTAGCCTTAGGCTATGGACTTCAAGTGGCTGCGGTTTTCTCCTCCAGATCCCTTCATGTCCAGAGCGACTGCTTAGTAGCAATCCAAGAGCTTCAGTATGCATAAGAATCCTTCTTCGAGTGGGAAGCACTATACAAGGATGTCGCAAACCTATCTACTTGTTATGGCCAGTGTTCCTTCTAATATTTTCCACACATTAGCAAAGCTTCCCATTGTATCAGGTCCTATAACATATTAGAGAACGAAATGCCATTATACTTTTGTAATCCTGACATTTTATGCACTTAATGAAATGCATGTTGGTAAAAAAATATATGTATATATCATTTTCTATAATAAATTTTTTTTATAACAAATACAACATATATTTTCTAAACATAATTTTAACAATATTTTGATAAAAAATATTATATTAATATTTATATTAAATTATGCATTCAAATTATTTAATTAATATAAAAATTAAATATTTAAAAATAAATAATATTAAATTAAAATTTAAAATAATATAAATAAAAATTATCAATATTAATATTTTTAAAAATTTTAAATTATTTAAACATAAGTATGGAACTTAAAATCCATATCAGTGCCACATGAAATAAAAATGTTGTGTGGGATTCCAGCACCTATATATATATATATATATATGTATACATATGATAGTATTATTTTTTATCATATTATAAATATTATTTATTTAAAAAATGTACATGAAATAATTTTAAAATAAATCATAAAAATATGAATTTTTAAATTATATCTTTTTCTATTTTAAGTATAGATTGTATTAACGTACATGTGAAAAATTTTGTTCAATGTAAATCTTATTTAAAAATTTAAAAATTCAAAATATAAAAATTAAGATGTTGCATAACAAATTTTAAGCCGAAATATTTTATAAATTTAATGAAACATTCTACTTTCTGTCACAGAAAAAGATTATAAACTTTTTAGTACTAAAATTTATATTATTAAAATTAAAAAAAATCACAAAAATTAGTCTATGAATTAAAAATTGTTAAAGTTTGAGTGATAAATTTGAAATGAAATACATAATATATTTGAATTAATGTTCAAATATTTTGATAATATAAATATCTTTATTTTCTTTTTACAATTTCATCCGTACATTAGAGTTTAAATTAAAATGCAGGTATAATTTTTTTTAATATGTTTATCTAACTTATTAAAAATATTTTTGGTTAAATAATTCTTATATGATATGAAAATTAAAATCTTAAGTATGTATAGCCAAGGTTGATGCATCAATACAAATATGATTAAAATATATAATTTTTCAATATAAAATTTTACAAAATTTTAAAACACAGGGCCTCACCATTGATAAGGGCACAAACCATATCATATTTTCCTTTTTGGATTCTTTGTACTTTGTAGTTTCAATATGTTATCTAATACATATGCATATATGCATTATATATAGAGATTTAGCTCCCTCGAAGAATATATCAAACAATGGAGCAATATAAATTTCAGGCATATTCATATAGAGGGCAAGGACTATAATTTTAGGCATAAAGCAATTCTTTTTGTCAGGAAGTGTCCCTTAAATGCATGCAAAAAATATTCTGGCAGAAAATGCAAATGGGAAGAAAGACCTCTAAAAGATGAACTGGGGAGTTTCATAGCTTCCCATCAAACTCAAACCTGAGAAGTTCACAAGAAGGATCTCAAGGACAATCACAAACTTGGACAATTCAAGCTTTAGCCTGACGCAAAATACATACTAAACACTACAATATGCAAAATCAGCAATGATCAAGGCTCCAAATCATGAACTTGCTTATCCTGTATGCCTCCCCATGTTTTGTTATTTACATAAGCTTTTCCTTTCTTTTAGACCCCACCAGTTTTGACTGCAGTCTTGGACCCAGTTAAACCAGACAAATTCCTAAACAAACTCAAGTTACTGCTACTCGCAGAGCCAGGACAACAATAACTTAGCTTGGAGCTTTGATTCCCATTGTTTATCAGCTGTGATGCTGATGTGGAGCTCAGTTGCCGGGGGTCCGTTTGAGGCCACAGATCAAAATTTTGTGAGCTACCCTCCTTCATAAGGGCATTTTGCTGCTGATAGAAGTTTATGGAGTGCGGAGGGCAGAGCGGCGACATCATTTCCAGCTGCAACAGCTCTGGATGAACTTCAAAATGCTGATGCAGTCTTGTTTGCAACTGCTGTTGGCTGCTTGATAGCCATTGGCATGCCATGTCTTGAAGATTTGGAGTTTGCAGTGGCACCAGATCAATGTTTCTCTGGATAGGCACTCCACTCATTAGAACTCTTCCCTCACCTTCTGCTGTTGTCGGTTTTGCCAATCGTGTGGCTGACTGATCAGTTATCACACCAAGAAGCTGCTTATGACCCACATTGCTAGTCAAAGGGCTTTGCCCAGTCATTGCAACATGCATGGATCCCCCCAGGCCCACAAGGTTGCTGAAGGAACCAAGATGGGTGTTTCCAACAACTATACCAGATCCTTCTACTATTTCCTTCTTCCACATTAGCTGCTCTTGGTATCTCTTTCTTTGCATCATCTGAAATTGGAAAAAAGCACCTTTATTCAGGGTCTGTTGCCAGTGCAGCTGCAGGCAACTGACTTCAGCAAGGTCAAGTTGTGATTTCGATAAGTTATTGCCCTGAAGCTGTATACTTTGAGTGTCTTCGTAAGTAAGCGAATATCTAGGATCAAGAGCTGAGGTGCTGCCTGCCATGGAAGTGAGCATTGAAGGAGGTAGACCTGATGTCAACTTTGAGTCAGGCAGCTCAAATGTGTTTTTGGTTGGAGTGTCCCTACCAGTAAAAGTAGGCCGTTGAGTGCTTGAGGAACCATCACCAGCAACAGGGTTAGGCTCTGTGTAATCACTAACTAAGCTGTATCCTTCACACATCATCTAGACAAGGAAAACAGTTAGAGGCTACTGTAAAAGGGGCCAAAAAAACCACTTGAGAAAGGTTATCCAATATAATACCTACCAAGGAAGTAAACTGTGCAGCAAACAGGTCTGCGAAATGCTGCAACATGAATATACATAAATTTCAGAATAATCAAGTAACAAAAAAAAAAACTAACATATAGAATCATAAAATTGATGCCTTTCCAGGAAAAAAATAAATATGATATATAGTGATAAATATATTTTTAAAATGGAAAAACATGTCTAATGAACAGGCCTAGTATAATTGCAGGACACGTTTTGAGATCTAGAAGATTATTCTTTTCAAATACTGCCATAATAGATCAGAAAAAAATTATCCAAGGCTGCAATGGGGATACACACAGTGCTAGAAAAGGTTGGTCGGACAGGGACGTGAAGCCAATCAATCTCTTCTTCATGGCCATAAAGAACACTTGCTTCTATCATTCCCTCATTAAGCTTCTCCCACATTACCAGTTTAATGTGAGCCCCAGGGTTGACCATAGGTGTCTCATTCCCTGAGATGGCAGACAATCGGTCAGTGGAACAAGGACTTTAAAGAAGGGGGAAAACAAAATGCAAGCTCAAAATAATTGCTTACCCGAGTGGCACAATAGGCGCACAAATGTCATTGCCCTAGTCTTGCCAACATTAAGCCCCCTGTCTACGAAGCACTTCAACAAAGACATCCTACATGTAACAGCATTGTCCAACTTTCCATTCTCCCCAGAATTCAACAGCTGCAAAGCAACCAATGGACTTGTATGGGAAAATGATTTGGTTACAAGGAACTGGTCCAACTTGCGCTTCCTATTATTTAGTCCATACCTGAATGCATGAAAAAGCAATATCACTACTCAGAATCCTATATGAACACAGAAAAGAAAAATGACTCTACAGAAGGAGTGAAAATAATCTGGTGTGTTCAAACCTTTGAGTCACTCCCTCAATCTTCAAAAACCTCTCAAGGAAGGGGTCATGTTTCAATTCTTGAGTAGAGATTGAAGGACAATTTCCCAACTGTGGGTTATTTTCATTGGATGCATGTACATTGCTCGAGAGAAAGCCAGCAAGCATATCAGCCATTTCTGCACTCAAACCTCTGGAATGGGAATACTTCTTCTGCTTTGCAGGTACAAATGCCTCTCTTGGTAAAGACCCATTTTGATGAGAACACGCATATGCATTGCTGCTACCAATAGTAACCTGAGGAATTTGCAGAGCTTTGCTGTTCTGAGTTGCAGTCTCATGTCTTAATTTTTTCTCAAGATGTAATATGTTCTGCTGCATGTCAGTCAAAGGAACATTGTATCTCGCCAGTGGCGATGATCGCTGCAGGTGTACTTGCTGATGATTAGATTGATTACTTCTCATATCAATCACAAAATAATCATCCTTGATCTTCTTAACTTTTGATTTAGGTGAGTTACTTGTTAATGCAGGCTTTCGGTTCACCATAGAAGCAGGCATTCCAAGCTGCAACCCCAGGACATCTTCAAGAGGGGCCTGTTGACCATTGATTAGCAGCGGAAAGGAACCTCTTTTATCATGATATCTATAACATTGAACTTTTTCAGCCTCAATTTGCTGCTGTAACAGATCTTTCTTCCATGGTAAGTCAGATGCAAGCACGACTTCAGCCTGAGTCTGTGGTCACTGCTGCTGAGTGAAAGCTGCAAGCACCTGCTTGGGGTTCTTAGGAACAGACCTTTGATCTGCTTGTGTTTTACATCTGCTGCTCTCAGCAAAAACCAATGAGTGAGATTTTCTGGGATCACTGATACAGTTAGTAGAATGTTGCTTAGAAATATTGGATGAGGTCATTTCTTTTGTAACAGATGACTTACAACCCTGCTCTAACTTCTGAGGATTTGATGGCAATATGGTCTCCAGTGCCACATTATTCTCACCAACACTAGGAAACAAGCTTGCAATCTGCTGCAGACATGAAACTCTTCTACCTGGATATGCCTGGCCAGGCTGCATCCTGGAACTTTGAGTATCATGAACACCTGTAGCATGGGTTACAAGATGTGGGTGACTGGAGCCAGCTGACTCATCATTCAGTTTTCTCTTCTTCCAGTCCCTGGTTATTCCAGAATTAATCTGCCACAGGTGCCAATATATATATATATATATATATATATATATACACACACACATACACACACATATATATATATATCAGAAAACATCTTAGGGGAGTTCCCTCATGCATCTAAAAGATATGATTCACCTTACATGAATTTTGGAGCTAACATTAGCAGGTAGAAAAAAGAATTCTGAACGGAAAACATGCTACTATAAGAAAACCAAGTCTACATTGATGAATTGCATGGTATAGAATTGAAGTACATGACGTGTCATGGATCTAAAATCACAACAGATTCAGAAGGTCAAATAATAATTTCATTATCTGTCAGTATCACCACATTTATGAGTAAATTGCATGCAATAGCAGTGGGTTATGATCCCTAGACTTCTAAGAGTTCAGAGCAATTTGTCACAATTATCAGAATCTTGCATGCCTTAATACCTTCTTTGCCAGTGATTTTCCACCGATCCCAGTCAACAATGTCTCTGGATTCAGATCAAGATTTGGTTGTAGTGCCTTCACAACACGGGACTCAACTTCCTTAAATCAGAAAATGGAAATGAATGTAAGATTGGGAAATACACGTTAAAAAGTAAAAGAATGGTGTAAAATACTTAATAGTCAAGCTCACTCACCAATAGATCTTCGCAGGTCCAAGATTCATAAAACATTGATACGATGTCCTTGACAACATTCTCAGTACACATACGTAAGAGCACTTTACGAACGAGTGGAGAGTGAAAAACAGAAACAGTACCTGCCCTCTGGGACATACAGTTACGATAATCCCGAATCTGCAAAATAAGTATTCCATTAATTCAGGTAGACCTATGATGAGAATCCTCACCATGGTGTAAAACCTAGAGGAGATAGTTGGACATCCTACTACAGACAAATCATCTTTTAACAGGAATAGTCTGGGTGGAGGTAGAAGGTCAAGGTTCAGAAAAAATTCTACGTCCCAAAAGAGGCTTAAGGTTCACACATCATCAGATCCACAACTAAAGATTACTACTATTCTTGCATTCACAAGTAGCACAGAGAGATTGTTGATGGTGTCATACATCATGTAAACTCAATATAGTTGAGGCCAATCCTGCTAACATTACCTAACAATTAATCATCAAGAGTATGATAATGTGACCCAAAAAAGTAACCATGGTCACAGCCATGTCTATCTGACTGGAAATCCAGTGTCATAGCATCATATACCTCTTGGCTGATGTCAAGAATAAACTGAAACAACAATTCAATATTAGACTCCGCTAGTGTATCCAACCTCAAGAAACTGACTTCTTAAGTGGCACCAGCAAGTGAAGAAAAAGAAGAGTTTTCCATCATAGGTAATGGAACTTATTCACATGTTCACTTTGCTAGAGGAGCCACGTTAAGAGGAAGCAAGTTTAACAGTTTTCATTTACTGCACCTATAACTTAACTAGCATATAGTGCCTCATGGAAGCTGAGAGGACTTGAGGCTATAGAATAAAAGTTAATTTGCTTTTTATGTTTGCTTTCCAAGAGGAAATTTAAGCAATAGTAAGGGCGAACTATTTTTTATCCCAATAAAAAAACCAAGATCTTATTTCTATCAAAACATCAACATCCTGCTTCAAAGCAAAAATAAGAGATTAATTCCACAAGTTTCCAGTGTTTCTTTTTCTGCATTTATTACAAATTGAATTATCAGAATTTTGATATGAGCTAAAGCCGTAGTCAAAAAATAAGAGCTTGAAATAATCTTGGACAGGGCTCACATCAGTCTTAATGCAGTCGATGACAGTGAACTGTACAAGCAAAAGTGCAGAATCACCCAAGACAAATTGCATGAATGCAATGAAAAGAAATGCATGCATATAAAAACAAAATAGTTCATCTCAAGTAAGGTTTTCCAACACCAAAATCTCAGTCACAATTTAACTTAAGAAGAGTAAGATGTGGATGCATATGATTCCTTTAAAAAAAAAAATTCCGATTAAGAATCAAAATTACTCACCTCACAAAGAACACCTCCGTTGACCTATTTGCATGGCATATTATCAAAAACATCCCCAGGCAGCCACCCAGAATCGATTGCCTAATATTCATCCAAAAGAGAAAAAGCAAAACAAACAAAAAGACAAAAAAAATCTATGAGCCTTTTTCTTGATATAGAACATAATTTCAAATCTAATAACCAGAAACGTTACAGAAGTAAGCAAAGAAAACAGAACTGAAATAAACATTTAGTATATCATCTTAAATCGTTCCCAGTACTTTTAATGTCCAGCATCTATATGCATTCACATTTTGAAGCACATTTAATAAACTTTCTTTTGATGGTTTTACAATAAGGATTGTGGTGGCAAGGCAAGTTTAGTATCATATTTGGTGCAGCACCCCAACAAGAAAAAAGCAAGAGTAAACATATCTTCTCACAGTTAGTAGACAAATCTTCTTAGGTTCCTACTTACTATTGTACTTCAAGAATCTGTGCTGAGCAAAATGTCACTTACTTTAAAATGAACTGCTGATGGAGTTCTAGCATTTAAAAAGCAATATTTACTTTAAGTAGCCAAGTAAGATCTCACAAACACTACAAATAGAATCAACTATCAACATGAATAAACATTTTCTACCAAGGAAGGCCAACTGGAATGCAGATACGTCAAGAAGACAAGAATACATCTTTATCGTGGTTTCAATTGTCAAGTACACTTGTAACTGCATGCTAAAGTACTTAAAAGTTGTTTCCTGGCAAACCTACACAATGCATGCTTCTAAAAGTTCAATGTTAACACACTGGTGGATGTGTAATGTCTCAAGACATCCATAAGATAAGGAAAGCAAAGTATTGTACAAGTTACAGACAGGTGGAGGAAAAAATAGTGCAGGGGTGCAACAAGCACACCAGCCAAAAAATAAGAAAAAAAGAATGATAAATATATGATAATACATGGATTCCAGGATTCCACTGCATGAGTTTATAATAGCATAGAAAAAAAATGGAGAAGCAATCCATGCTTAGATCTGTCAGCACTATCTTCTCCTTTGCAAACTACTTTGCTTCAAAATAACCACACTTCAAAAAGCCATTGGTAAGCAGTGGAAGGAAAGTAAGATAACTAAAACATCTCCACATCAAATAAGAAAGTTATATAAGGATAATATGTAAACACAAAGTAATGCATAAAATTCTATTTTTTCTTTTTTATCAGAGTGCACAAACATTCTGGGTTGCATAGATACATCCAGTAAGTATAAGAAAGTTTTAGAAATCATTCAATTGCTTCTTGGAAATATAGATCATCTCAGTAAGTCCTATGCACTGAATTTTTTCCTTTCCTTTTTTAAGGTAAGAAACCTCTCAGCTGTACAGGTTTCAGATGCACATCAATCATGTGGATCCTGGGACAAAACGTGCAATATAGAGAAGAGGCCTTGATAGATTCAGTAAAACTGAAGATGATCAACCCTGAAATGAAGTAACAAGATAGCAAAGTTTTCCCTCTCATTCTTCTGGAATACCTCAAAACTTCCATAGCATTTTGAATTTAAATTTCTATCACTTGGAAAGTACATTCAAACAGGGAATAGTTATTCAACGCATTTGCAGATCTGTAGGTGAGAAGTAAATAGTCTGGAATAAAATCCACCGAGCACAAGCATTATCGCACTTGTATATGACATAAGCCAATGTTCTAGGTTATTTATTCTTTCTGTTGTGCTGATCATTTTTTAACAATGAGCAAATAACACTTAATTGATACTAAAGCCTTTTTTTTTTTTTTCCCTTTTTGATAATTCATAACAAACTAAAGCTGCATATGTGCTCGCTTATGATCATATCACTCAAAATTCTCATAACCAAGAAATATTTTCACCACTTGCAGCAGCAGGAAGTGAATCGATATAGCATCTTCAATCAGCCAATGCATAAAATAACCATGTACATCAAGTCCAAGAAGAGGAATTTGATGGGTATGAAATAGAAGAAAACGATTAAAGTACTGTTAAATGATCTGGTTAAACTTCAGCAAAACCATCATAAATGACTGGCACAATTTCCTATTGATGATGAGAAGAACGCTTACGCTGAACAGTTTCTCTGATGCCCTATTGTAAGGATGCAAGTGCTTCAATGCATCATTCAAGGACTGCAATGACATGAAACATTTTTTATTTTTAATAAAGATATATATAAATATCAAAACATTCAACTCTATAGATATATGTAAAATGATAGCATACTAAAATCAATAAAAGAAATGCTGAACTAGTTTAAAGTACAAACCTCTGTAGCTATTCCAATAGAAAATCCATTTGGAAATAAATTCAATGCAAAGGACACCTCAAGATCTGCAGTAGAGCAACTCATTACACATAAAGTGTTTAGCATGGCCACTAGGATAAAAAAAGAGGCTTGTGATACCTTCTGAGACAGATTGCAGTCCAGATTGGGCCAACATATTCACATCATCAGCCACCTTATGACCCATCCTAGCAAAATACTACATTATAACAGTTTTGACATGATTCTTTTCAGTTTTTTAATCAATAAGCAAGAAGAATCCAAATGCTTCAGAGTAGAAAATGCCTTATCATTTACATATATGTGGCTTCATTCATATGGACAATTAAAACTTCATATTCTGACAGTCATTTTATCACCAAAACAAAGTATAAAACTAGTAAAATGCCCACAAATTTTCCGGTCACATACAACTCTAAATGCCCTAAACTTTAGGGATAAAAACTTCAAATTCAAAAGAAAACGATGAAAATGGAAATTTATTGAAAATATTAACTTTGCATGAGCTTTTGACATAGGAGACACTTGATTTTGGCCTATCATGACCAATATCTGCACAGCCATATCTAGTATCAATTAACCAAACTCATGATTCGCTCAACCTTGTAGATTGTCACTATTAATAGTTTGAGAAAGTCTGACAGGAAATTATATACCATATAAGAAGCATCATTTCAAATATAAGCTTACTTGACACCAATTGGGATCCCTGTTAAGAGACATCATTCAGATGAAATTAAGACTATCACCAATTAACAGGGCACCCATTCTTGAAACCAAGTCACAAATGGAATATTTAAAAACGGAGGCGTATATATACTGCATTTATCAGAAAAATAACCAAAAGAAGAACGAATAAACCATTCAACTTTCACAATGCAAACACTGGCAACAGATGAAAGCAGCACAATCTCATTTAACATAACATAAAAGCCGTTCTCTACAACAACTAAAACACCACTAAAAAACCAAAACCCCAACAGTAGCACTTGCACTAACATACGCACTTGCATAACAAACACGACGTACGCGCACACTTGACAAAGCCCCTAAAACAAAGTAAAATAAGCCATGGACCTACCCCGTCAACCCTCTCTTGAGAACCAGCAACTAAGCCACTTCCGCTATCCTTGTCCTCAACCGGCACCAGCTTTGGCCTATACCTCGCACCTGCTCTTGCGACCTCAAACGAGACACCCATGTTTATTTCACTTCACTAAGAAATTTCACCAAATACCTTCGGTCCCCTACAACACATGCAAATGCATACAGAGGTACACAGAGCGAGGGAGACCGGCTTCTAGAGAGAGAGAGCGCTGCACCTTCCCTCCAAGGAATTCTCTCAAAGTTTTTGAGTACGTCCTGCGAGGTCTTTGAGAGGTCCTCTTTTATAGGTCGGAGCTTTACCATGAAGATTTAACACGTGGAGAGGCAATGCGCTCGGGTTTACACATACATATGCCCTTGTTTGGTTACGGTGACAAATTTATTCCCAAAGCCTTTTCCATTTACTGCTTTTGGGATTCTACCACATCGGTTTGGATCTTGCTAATCCATTTTTCAGTAAAGTCCAAACCACAGTTTTGCAACTTTTTGTTCATGTAAGGAAAGTGTTGACAGTTAACAAAGGCCTGCTTTCATTCTCATCCAATTATAATGGATTTAATAAATTATTGTTTGTTTTGGCAAACGTGCCTTTTATTAATGAAAACCATTGATTTTCCATAGTTTTGTTGAGTTTGACTTTTTTTAACTTAATTTATATATTATTTAAATTTACAATTTTCAAAAATTTATAAAATCAATATATTTTTAATTCCAATTCTAATTAATATATTTATATAATTTTAAATTTATTGATTAATTTATTTGCACAAATATATTTTTTATTTAGTTTATGAATTTAAAATTTAAATCGATATTAATTTGATAATCAAGATTGAACAGTCTTTTTCTAGTTAAAGGAACAAACAGTTTTGAATTTAACATAAATAATCTCAATACTATTTTGTTAACTTTTGTTGTCTTGTTTACTAATTCATTTATTTTTTATTTTATTTTTATATTAAAAATTTGTTATTAATTAATACTATTTGATTTTTTATTTTTTAAAAAATATTTTATTGAAGAATATAACAGAAAAAGAAATTCACTTACATGATTTCAACTGCATTGAGACCTCTCGTTGAATAATGTAAGTTGCTAAATCTTTTGTCCTACTTATACTAAGAGATGGTTTTCTTATTTTTATTTGAAAATGTACTATAATAAAAAATAATCATAAATTTTTTCTTAAAAAAGAAATAAAATTTTATTTGTTTTTGAAAATATTTTATGACACAAAACTAAAACTTATGAATTAATCTAATAGTATAAATATTAAACATAAAAATAGATTTAAAATATTATAAATTAAAATTAGAAAAGCTTTATATAGTTATAAATATCAATATTATCCACAAAAAAATGAATTAATATTATACCAATCTCATTGTTTAGTTCAGTAAAATTAACATTTCAAATAATAAATTAAATAGTTTCAAAATTTGTTGCTTTACTTTAAAAAAACAAACATAAATTATTATGCTAAGTTATCAAGAATTACTTTAATGTATAATGTGATGTTATAAATGGAGATGCAAGAGATTTATCATCATACTTGGAGGATAGAGATGAATTGGGCAATTCTCATTCGAGTTGAGGGAGATAACATGACTAGTTAGTCAATCACTTGTGAAAAGATCGAAATGTTTCAAACAATGCTTGAATTGCTCTCTAGAGTGAATATAATCCATTTGAAAAATCTAAAGTTTCGAGCATTGGAGTTGGAGTCCACATCCATTACATTGCTTGAAAGATTACAAATAATTGAGCTAGTGTGGAAATTGGAGAGATTGCAACAATAGTTTTTCTTTCTTTCTTTTTTTTTAATTTATCTCATTTTATTTAGTTAACTTTGTAGTATGGACTTTTATTTAATAAGGGTGTATAATTGAGCCCATGTGGGCTTTTATTTGATCACAAAGAATAATCCAACCTATGTGTTTATTTTCTAAGTTATAATTTAGCATTTACAACTTATTTAGTTGCAATCATCTTTTACATGCAATCTTGACCTTTTTTTTTTTTTGTGGTTACTAGTTATTTATTAGGATAACACCTTTTTTAAAGGATGAAAGGACCTTTAATTGGATAGTTTAGAATAATATTTTTTAGAAAAGGTGACTTGCACCTTTTACTCTAGTTTTCATTTAATTAATTTATCCTTTAGTGTTGGTTTACAATAGGTATTTATCACTCTTCCTTCTTTTATCTTAGAGTGTGCCAATGAAGCAAACATTTTACTTGTAACGAATTTTCTTATCAAATAAAAGGTTGCTAGTTTTTTTTTTGTTACCTAAAATATTTCTAATTCCAATTACGACTGTATCTTTATTGCTTGGGGACATTATATTTATACCAAAATATAATATTGTGTCTGCTTGTAATAGTGTGTGAAACACACAAAGGAGTGCTAAAGAGGAACACAAAAGTTGAGTGACTTCTTGCCCTAATCCAATTAAATCTAAATCATGATAAAGCAAGATTATAGGTGAGCATAATTCGGTTAAAACCGAAAAAACTAATAAACAGAATTGATTTTTTCAGTTTTAACCAAATTGATTTCAATTTTAATCAAATCATGGTAAAGGAAGATTAGGGGTGAGCAAATATTATTTTGCTTATTAAAGAAGTGTTTGATATTATTTTTTAGCATATTTATTGAATAGATTAAAAAATATTTACTTTTAAAAATACTTATCTTTTCAAATATATAATATAACTTTTTAAAATCAATTATATTTTTTAGCTTTATAGGAAATTATGTTGTTATTTATGAAATATCTAAAAGGAATTGAAGTAAAGCTGCATAGGAGATTGCTAACTACTTTTTGTTGTTGTTTATTTCAAAAGTTAAAAAATATCAACTAAGAGTGATGATATAGATCCTATGCATAATGCCATACAACCAGATTCAATCCATCCATCATCTGTAAGTTTTAAATTAAAGAAAAAAACTTTTAGATCAAGATCAGAGTTTGGGAATACTTCACCAAATTTTTTAATGAACAATGTGGGTATAAAGCTAGATGTAATTATTACGATAAGGAGTTTTTTGCTAATCTTAAAAGAAATAGAATAACTGCATTGAAAGCTCATGGGGGTACTAGCAAAAAGAGAATAAATGTTAGTGTTAATTCTAGTCAAGCTAAATTGATTTTTGAATCTAGAGGAGATAGATCTTTAGGTAGTTGAAAGTTTAATCAAGATGCCATTAGGAAATGTATAGTTGAGATGATCATTATGGATGAATTACCTTTCAAATTTGTGGATGGTAAATATTTTCGGCATTACATATCACTTGCATGTCCGAAGTTTCGTATGCCATCATGATGGACTGTAGTTAGATATTGTTATTAGCTTTATAATGATAAAAATATCAAAGTAAAATAATTATTGAAATCATCTAGTATAAGAATATCTCTTACCATAGACACATGTATTTTAATACAAAGAATTATTTATTTATGTCTTATGGCTCATTTTATTGATAAAGACTAAAAATTGAACAAAAAAATATTAAACTTTTGTCTTATTTCTAGTCATAGAGGTGATGCCATAAAAAAAAAAATCATTGAGAACTGTTTGCATAATTGGGAGATTAATCAAGTTTTTACTGTCATAGTTGATAATTCTAGTTTTAACCATGTTGCAATTTGATACTTGAAAAAAAGATAAAATAATATAGAAACTTGCATTCAACAAGAAAAATATCTTCATTTAAGATACATTGCATATATTCTTAATCTCATTATTACTGATAAATTAAAAGAAATGAACTAGTAAATTGCACGTGTTAAAGAGACTGTTAAATTTGTGAAATAATCATCTGCAAGATTTGCCAAATTTAAAGAATATGTTTTGTTGATAAAAATTGAACGTAAAATGTTATTTTATTTGGATGTCAACACTGGGTAGAACTCCACTTATTTGATATTAGATGCAACTCAAAAGTTTGATAAGTCTTTTAAGTTATTTGATAATGTTGATCCTCATCATAAATATGAATTGATAATAAAAGATGGGTTTCCTTAAAAAAAAAAAAAGGATTAAGAAACTGTTAGAAAGTTTTATCTTTTCTTACAATAATCTTATAAACTCGCAATCAAAATTTTATGTTCTTTATATATCACCTCCAATAGTTTTTTTTTTTTTTGGGATGATATTTGTAATGTTTGTGATACTTTACGTAATTGGCAAACACATCTTGAGATGAGTTAAATATAATGACAAAAAAATAAATAAATAAAAGATAATTTTGATAAGTATTGAGAAAATGTGGAGAAAGTGAATATGTTGCTTTATGTTGCTTCTATTCTTGATGCTTCAAAAAAGTTTAATTTCATCAATTTTTGCTTTTTAAAAATGTATAATACGAAACAAGCTTCAATGATGACTAATAATATAAAAAAACAGTTAAAAAATTATTTGATAAGTATAAGAAAAGTTTGCAACTTCAACATAAGTAAATTAGTGAAAGTAGTCAAGTGAGCCAAATTGTAGAGGAAAATAAATTAGGATTAGAAAAGGGAGACGAATTATTTTGTCTAAATTTAAGAGATATAAGAAAGAGACTGAAAAAGAAGAAAACAAATCAGAATTGGATAGATTTTTAAATGAAAATGATGCAAAAAATAATGATAACTTTGATATTCTTAATTGGTAAAACTTAATAGACATAAATTTCCTATTCTTTCTCATATGGTTCGTCACGTATTGGTAACTCCCATATCCATGGTTATTTCTGAATCTACTTTTAGCACCAACAAACATGTGCTTGATACATATAGGAGTTTATTGATTCTTAAGCTTGTACAAGCCCTTATTTGTTCTCAAGATTAGTTACATGGATCTCCGTATCTCGACGCCATTGAGAGGGATTTAATAGAGCTCAAAAAATTTGATATGAGTAATTAATTAATTAATTTGATTATTTTATTTTTTCAATTATTTTTTTATTAAATAAGCTTGATAACACTTTTCTTAATAACAAATTTGATTATATGTTTATAGATTTGTCAAAAATTACATTAGATGCTATAATTTATTAGTGTAGAAGTATATTGATATTTTAAGATAATTTATTTTATTATTATTAATTTTGTATCTTATGTAATTGAGATTTTGGTGATGGGTTAATCTTTATTTTTTGATTTTTTTTTTGTTCTTTGTTAATTGATTACCATAAAAAAAATATATAGTAGTTATTAAGATGTTATATGAGAAGCTTAGATATCATTTTAATATAATTTTATTATTTAATATTTTTGTGGTACTATATCAACTGATTTGAAAAGAGCTTTATATGGGTAAGTTACTAAGTTTTTATCATTGATAAATCAAATGTCATTTAAATTAAAAAAATGCATTTCCTATCTAAAATAACGAAATAGAAATTCGAAATTATATATATCGCTATATTCTATTAATGGTTATGTTCTATTCTATAATATTCAATATTCAATATTTATTTGAAATTCTATTCTATATTCTTTATTCTTTCTATATTAATTATGATATATATTCTATTAATTATGAATAGCTAAGAATGAATAGTTAATAGATAAGATCTAGTAGTTTACTGAATTCCCTTGCATGTACAATTTCGGTTATTTGAGCCCGCTTAGCTCAGAGGATGGAGAGAAGAACCTATGATTAGCTTTTCAGGAAATTTCCAAACGAACAATTTCAACGAAATCTTTCAATTTCTTATTTTACTATGTTCAACTCTCTGTGTTCCTCTATCCGTAGAGTACATTGAATGTACAGAAATGGCTATAACAGAGTTTCTGTTATTCGTATAGAAAATCCAAACGTGTAGTGATTTTTACGGATAACCAGATGAATAAGGATATTTATACTAATACAAACGATACTAATAATTCTGATCAAAAAGACGAAGTAGCTTTGATACGTTATTCGCAACAACCGGATTTTCGTCGAGACATAATCAAAGGCTCTATGCGTGCCCAAAGACGTAAAACAGTTATTCGGGAACTGTTTCAAGCAAATGTGCATTCCCCACTTTTTTTGGACAGAATAGACAACCCTCCTTTTTTTTCATTTGATATCTCCGGACTGATGAAACTGATTTTCAGAAATTGGATATGGAAAAACAAAGAAAAAAAAATTTCTGATTATACAGAAGAGAAGACAAAAAAAATTGAAAAAAAAGAGAAGGACAAAAGAGAAAAATACAAAAAAGAGGAAAAAACACGGATAGAAATTTCAGAAACCTGGGATAGCCTTTTATTTGCTCAAGTTATACGAGGTTCCTTCTTAGTAACCCAATCGATTCTTAGAAAATATATTATATTACCTTCATTGATAATAGTTAAAAATATTCTCCGTATGCTATTATTTCAACTTTCCCGAGTGGTCTGAGGATTTAAAGGATTGGACTCGAGAAATGCATATTAAATGCACCTATAATGGCGTTCAATTATCAGAAACAGAATTTCCAAAAAATTGGTTAACGGACGGTATTTAGATAAAGATCCTATTCCCTTTTTGCCTTAAACCTTGGCACCGATCTAAATTACGATTCCCTCAAACTTATTTTTTTTACTTTTTAACACTTTATCTTTTTTGCTTTTCCAGCCTTTTAATTGGCTGAATTTTCTTTTTCTTTTTTAGGAATCAAAGGTAAAATAGAAAAAATAAGGATTGGAACTTCAATGAGGTATTCCCATTGATGTTGTTGAATGTTAATATATCATGTACCATATGTATTTTGATATAAAATAATTTTTTTCATAATTAAAAGTTTTTATATTTTATAAATTGTTATTGATGTATGAAAAAATTTGATTCATATTAAAAATATTGATTTTGATATAAGTTTATATAGAGATGTTATTAGAGTAAAGTTCAATTGTATATTTCATCAACATAAGTAGGTTGCAAATAATATATCATATATATTTGATTTGTAAATTATTGTTCAAGATTCAAAGTAAGTTGAAATTTGAAAATATAAATTTTAAATATAAATAAATCTTTAGTTTGTTCAGATTACATAAATTAAAAAAATTCAATTCGATTAAATCAGTTACCTTCCATATTCAGTCAATTTTTGGTTAATTTTTTAAAAAATTTGATTAATTTGGCTTTTAAAATTTTTAAATAAAATTGATCGAATTAACCAAATGCTCACCCTTAAGGAAGATGTTCCAAGAAGATTTGCATCAGATTAAGCTCTAATCGTAGAGCTTCAACAAAGAAAAGAAGAGATGATAGAACAATTTATTTGACTTAAGTATTTGAAAAAGTAGTTGCGACACTACTATAATAGACTGATTAGGCACCAAAACGATATTTTCATGATGATGTGGGAGATGAAGATGATCTCAAAGTAAACAATATTAAAGTATAACTACTTTGGGAAATAGGGCAATAATAGAATTTGATAAGCAACATTAGAAAAAAAAAAAGATTTCACCATTTAAAGAGACTAACTCACCTAAAGAATTAGTAGAATGGATTTGGTAAGCAGAAAAGATACTCGAGTTTCAATAGTATATTAAAGCAAGAAAATACAAACTTATTAATCTTAAATTCATTGTAATTTATAATGATTAAACTTAAAACCATAAAGAAGAAGAGGTGGACAAAGGAAGATCAGTGATTAAAGAGTTATTAAAAGAATAATGGAAAGACGTAGTCATGTATTTCGAGAATTATATTTTAAATTACAGCAAAACTTTAAAAAAAATGATGTTCGTTGAAGATTATATTAGAGAATTGGAATTGTTGATGATGAGATATGAATTACAAGAATTTGAAAAGCAAACTTATGCAGGGTTATTAGAAGATTGAATAGAGAAATACTAGTATAGTGAGTTGTAACTTTTTGTATTTTTAGAGCATGTGATTGAACTTACTGTTGAGGTGTAAAGGTACCTTGTGCGTGGCATAAACAAACAAATTATATTACTGCAAGTTGTTAATAAGTCAACCAACTCAATTTTTACATTATGTTTTATTTCAAATTTGAGAGCAGAATGGATTGAAAAAGAAGACCCTAATAAACAACTAATACGTTTAACTAAAAGAAATAAAAGATTAGTTCATCCAAAACCTTTAAAAAGACATGAAATATCAAATACTTTAAATGTGTTAACCACAGATATTGCTCGTAGGTGCCTAAACAAGATGTTATTATGACTATCTTGTAGTCACAAGGGAAGAAAAAAAGTAAACATAAAACGATATTAGAGGCGAAGGAAAATGAATGTTTGGGAAAAAAATGTACAATATGCTGATAATTGGGAATTATAACTAAAGATAAATGATGAACAATGTGAGAACATCTTTCATAGAACGTGTATAACTAATCGAAGGGCATGTAAAATAGTTGTAGATGGAGAGAGTTACACCAAAGTTGCTTCCACCACTTTTGTGGAAAAGTTAAACTTAATAATGATAAAACACCTCCACTCTTATAAAGTATAATGGTTGAATGGCAATGGAGAAGTAAGAGTTGCAAAGCAAATTTATGTGCCATTTATAATAAAGAAGTGAAGTGTGAAATGATTCCAATAAATGTAACCATTTGTTGTTTGGAAGACTGTGACAATATGACAGAAGAATTATATATGTCCAAAAATCTCTATTCTTTCAATAAAGATGGGACAAGCATAGTCTTGACACATTTATATCAAAAGCAAGTGCTAAAAGATCATGTTTTGGTTGAGAAAAAAAAAACATATTCATGACCATATAAAATGATCAATGGATATGACCTCATTATATCACTTGATTTGAAATCATTTTTGGACTAACAAGTAAGTATGTTTTGAGGAGAAAAAAAATGGTTGAAATGGTTAAAGGATTGCATAAAAATGTGAAACAACAAATAAATAAGTGGAATGTAGCCTATGAGAAAGCGACAATTCAATTTGCTCAAGTGATCTCATGTGGATCTATCTTTGATAAGAAATATTTCTAACCAAACGAAAGTCTCAGGTTATTCCTTGAGTAACTCATCATTTCAAATATAGCAGAAGACATGAATGGTAATGCCTGCAAGATTAATTTCTTATCTATCTTTAACAAGAAAGATTTCTAAGTAAAAGAAAGTCTAAGTTTATTCATTGTGCAAATCATGATTTCAAATGTAATAGAAAACATGAATGACAACACCTGCAAGATTAATTTTTTAGTGAAGTATAATATATCAACTGCATTTAATGTGAGGGATCTATCACAATAATTAAAGGATAGAGAAGAAAGTAAATCTCATGCAACCTTTACGGACTACTTAAGATTATATATTTCCTACTTCTGAGGCAATCATTTGTTAAAACCAAAAAGTTTCAAATAGCACTTGAATGACTTCTTAGATAGAGTATAATCTACTTGAAAAAGTTACATGCTGAAGCAAAAGAAATAGAGTTCATATCAATCATATTACTCATTTGTTTGGAAGATTATAAGTGAAAGAGTTCGCATGAAATGGAGTGATTGTAATATTTTTAAAAATTTTATCTTTATTTATTTAATTAGCTTAGTATTTTGTGCTTTTATTTACAAATGGCATATAACTTACTCCATGTGAGTTTTTATTTAGTAAGATAATATAATTTAACCTTTCTTTTTACTTGTTAGATTAAAATTTGACTTGTGTAACTTACTAGTTATGAACCTTCAATGTACGAGGTTGTTTAATAATATCAAATATGTATTGATAAATTTATTAATAATAACATTAATAAATTATCTAAAATTATACTTTTAAAATTTTAATTAATAAATTATTAAAATTTAAAGTAATAAAATTGTAAAAAAATTAAAGATTAAATACAACTCATAACTAAAAAATATATAATAATTATAAAAATTCACAAATAAATTTACATAAAAATATTATGAGATAAATTTGCTTTTCCTTTCCGTTGTTAGAAAGTAAGCCAACTAATTTCAAATCTATCTCTATCTTCTTTTCCGTTAACTTTAAGCATAAACAAATAAAGGGTAAATATCATTTAAAACTTTGACTTTTACACTATCTTTCTAAACAAACACTAAATTTCAAAATGTATCCAAACTAACCTCGATTTTTTAATTTTTTCCAAATTGAACCTTAATTACAAACGCCGTTTAAATTAATTTTTTTGTAAGGGTATTATCATTCGTTAAATGCTTCATTCCCTTCTTTTCAGAGAAAACACATAGCCTGTTGCTCGAAGAGAGAGAAAAGAAAGATCAGAGGAAAAAAAAAAGAAAGTTGTAAATTGATCGAGATTTTTGTTGTTGAAAAATCGAGTATTAGTGATATATATACTAATTGAAGCTGAATTTGTCAATGGAGAGTGAAGGTTCATCTGAAGGCTCACCCTATCAAACCTTCAAATTTGTCATTATGGTATTAGGGCAAAATTACATACCTCATGGACAAAAAAAAAAAAAAAATCCAAGAAGAAGATTTTGAGGTTGTAGGAAGAACATCGTATGCAATTAAACTTTCAAATATCTCGATACCCAGTGATGAATTGAGAGAGAAAAACGAGATTTAGGTTTCTGGGGAGAATACTAGAACGGGGAGAAGACCAAAATGGGGAGAACGTTGTCGTTTACCTCTATATATTCTACTGATGTAATGTCTTTTTTGCCCTTCAATAGCTCCATTTAGGTTTCTAGGGAGAAGGCTAAAACGGGAAGAAGACCAAAATGGTGAGAACGCTATCGTTTTCCTCCATATATTCTACTAATGTAATGTCCTTTTTGCCCTTCAATAAATCTATTTCTTACAAACGTCGTTTAATTGATTTAGACAGAAGGTTCAATTTGGACAAAATTAAAAAGTCGAGGTTAGTTTGGATACATTTTGAAACTTAGTGTCGGTTTTAAATGATATTTACCTAAAAATAAATAATAATCATCAACTTTTAATTTTTTATTACAAATTTGTATTCTCAAATATTTTCTTTTTCTTCCCTTTAATCTTTAAATAATAAAACTTATATTTCTAAAAAAATTAAAAAGAACAAGTATGAAAGAAATCATGGTACTATGAAAAAATATAAAAAAGAAGAGAAATTATCAATGATGTTGTTCAAATACTACTTTAGAGAAAAAAAAAAATCAAGACAACAGCAAAGTCCAATGAATCTACAATGGAATGCCTACACTATCACCTTATTAATATAGATATGCACTAGATTATAGTAGTGCATTATTAAACAGTAATAAAATAATAAAAAAATTATTAATTTTTATTTTTATATTTTTAATAAATGTTATAAGTATTAATTTGTGTTTAAAGGGGAATTAATTTTGAATTTCTTTTAGTCATCTAATGAAATATATTTTCATTTAATTGATATCAAATTTTGGACATTGTAAGGATGCTAACCTTTCTTTATATATAACTAACTCTCAAACCTAAATTTTTTGGTGAGGTTGACTATTGCCTTAAGTTTTTTTTTAAAAAAATTTTTTTACTTTTTTATTTCTTTCACAAAAAATTGACAAAAAAACACAAAAGATATTGGTGGCCAATTGCACCATAAAAAAGATTAATGACGACTTTTGTTTCTTTTATGATTTTTTCAAATAAACCAACTAAAAGGAATTTCCATTGAAAACTAAAAGAAAAAAATGTTTCACCTTGGGGTTAGTTATAAACCTCCTCGTGACAGCATGTACATATTAATTTTAGCAAGAAAAATTAAAAAAAAAAGAAAAAGAAGTAATAAAACATTTACATTGGAGGATCATCGATTGTGGAGGAGGAATTTCATTGAGAGATGAGGTCTCTCTAACCATCAAGTGATGAGGAAGAAATCTATTGGCTTGGGGAAGCTTCTACTAAGTCCCAAAAAAAGTGTAAGGTATGTCAAAATTTTGCTCTATTCATCAATGTACGATCATTCTAATTGTACTAACCGATGCGCCTTAGTCCTTTTCTTAATCTGGCATGGATTTTTAGGACCTTTCCAATAATTATTTCTTAAAAGAAGTTTGTCATAGTCGCCATTGACTACTTTATAGAGTGAATGGAAGCCGAAGCTCTCACAACTATAATCATCCAACAAACATTGGATTTCACTAGTAAATTTATTATATGTAAGAATGACATACCAAATCCATTATTACAGTAATAGTTAGTATGTTTCAAGTTTCGAATTCCAAACCTGTTGTCGTGAACTACGAATAGCCTAGATATACTTTAGTTGTCACCCATAAGTCAATGGATAAGTAAAAGTGACTAATAGGATTATACTCTAAGCCCTCAAAGCTAGGCTTAACAAAGCCCAAAGAGCATGGGCTAAAGAGTTATTCTATATAATATGTGTTTTTTGCACTACCAATCGCATAGCTACAAGTGAGGCCCATTTCTTTTTAAGCGAGATGATATCAACGAAAGTGGTACGAATACTTTCGCATCAAGTGCTTTGACTAAGAAGCAAATATGGGGGCCTTGAGGACCAATCTAGACCTTTTAAAAGGATTATGAGAAAAAAAAAAAGTGAGACTTATAGCTTACCATCAAAGGTAACAAGATTATATAACCATAGGGTTGAAAAATGAAGCTTCTAAAAAAGAGACCTAGTACTATGAAAAACCAGTGTGTTTGATCCGAAAAAAGCAATTGAGAAGCTAGCCTTCCAACTGGGAGGATTCATATCAACTTAAAAGGTTAGATGGAACATTCCTTCCTAGAATTTGGAGCTTTGACAAGTTGAAAATGTATTCCCTTTAATGCCAAAACTATTTTGACATGCTTATAAAAGAAAAAATAATTTCAATAAATAGATAATACCTTTTTTGCAACTTACTTTTGGTTCACGATTATGACAATTAACTCTCTCACAGCTCAAAGGCTCGAATAGGTAGAGATTTAAAAGGTTTAAATAGTTTAAAAACCTTGGTACTTATGAGATTAAAGGCAAATTACTATTAAAATTTTCCTAATAAAGGAAAGAAAGACTTTTTAGTAAAAGCAAGATCTTAAGCAAAGAGATCCCTCCTTAAAGTAAAATAGTACTACATTAAATAAAGACAGCTTTGATTGCACAAAGATAGTTTACGTTGTACAAAAATGGCTCCAACCATACCAAGACAACTCTAACCGCATAAATACGGCTTTAGCTTCACAAAGACAGCTTCAACTATACAAAGATGACTATAGCCGCATAAAGACAACATTTGATCACATTATGACTACTATGACTGTGTAAAGACAACTACTGTCTCACTAAGTCTGCTACATCAACGTGCTACATAGCAACAGTTTATAGATTAAATAAGGTAATCTTATACTTATTGCTACTAAAGATAATAAAAGCTAAAGCCTTATAGTTCCCTATGTAATACAGCAAAGGTTCAAGTGTCATCAATAATCTGAGGACAAGTACGCATGAAAATTCCTATGAGGCCAAGATTTCTTTAATAATTAATGTAAACAAGTACCTATGGGACCTGCAGCTCATCAATACAAGCAAAGGTCCCAAATTTGCTATATAAAACCTAGTTATTTCTAACTTCAAAGGAGAATATTGAGCTATACCAAGCAATCAAAGAAAAGAAAAGCCGTAAAAAATCAAAAGCACATGAGTAAAAGAGAGGTAAAAGTTAAAGTTCCCCAAACATTACTACTTATTAGAGCCATTACTTCAATAATTTATCAAAGAAAACATCCGTCATTGATACATCATTCAAACACATCCAAATCAAAGTGAAAATTACCAAATACTTAGATTACAACCCTAAGGATCAAAAACCACCTTGTTCAAAAGAGCATCTCAACAACGAATAAACAAAACCACAAGCAGAATTAGTTTTTAATACCTTGTAGCATATGGAGGGTCTTAGTATTGTCAATAAACATCATAGCTATAAGGAACATGAGACTAGTTATAAGGAACATGAGATAACGTGGTAGAACTTCTAGGAAAATCTACCCTGCATAGAGAAAAAAAAATTTGCATGTTACCACAACAAAAATAACAGGACAAAATAAGGTTGAAAAAAATGATACTAGCTTAATTTGGAATATAAAAAGCATACTTCGTAGCATAGATACTATTTGGGGGAAATCCAAACTCTTAGGTGAATTTGAAATCTTAGTGGTTCAATCTCATTGAAGGAATTCTTATCCTTAAAAGAGATATCAAAGTCAAGATATCTCTAATATCCTTATGAAATTGTCTTAATACTCTTGCAGAGGAGGAAATACACTTTTGGAGAAATTCATTAGAAGCTTTGAACTATTTTATCATGTATTTTTTTAATCCCTCAAATTTTTCACTCATTAAATTAAGCAACTCAATCTTCAGAACTCTAATTCTACCCATCAAAACTCTTATGATATTTTAGCATTATGAATGTGAACTTTAACCAAGAAAATTTTTTTTTCTCTTTTATGTCAAACCTTAAAATTGCAATCAATATAGCATTAGTACTAATCTCCTTAGTTAGAAATTCAACCTCTTTTCCACATCATTCTTTTCAGACATTAGTTTTTCTAAATTATTATTTTGTTTACCCCATGAATATGAGGTACATCAAGAGAACCCACCACCTAAGCAATTAAAGTATAAGACTATACATTACGTAAACATAGTCTAGTATAAGCACAAAAAAGAAAAGATATCATATAGGTATACTTAAAGAGCTTGACGTATGTAAAGTTGATGATAGATTCTTCCAAAATCTTGGCTAGATGATTTTCATCTATTAGCAAGAGTTTTAACTCCCTTCTTTATTTCTAATACAATTGATTCTTGAATAATGAGTTCAATTTAAAGTAGAATAGAACAATCCCTATTCGACAACACTAGTGAAAATGAGATGTTGGAAAGAAAAAAGGAAAAATGAGAAGTATAGAACCTCACATAGCCCTTTTTTACCCTTATCACCATTAACCACAAGGTTAGTGAAACTGTGAGCTAACCTTTTACTTGACCAAATACTCACAACATTCGAGGATAATTTAATCTTTATCCTTCCAAGTAGATATCATGACCTTCACTTCAACCTTCGGGTCCATTTCTTAATCAAAACTAGAAGTGAAAACAAAGTACAATTAGTATGGGGACATATAAGTAGAAAAGGCTTAAATGAAAAATAGAAAGAGGTTGTACCATCATCAAAGTGCTTCTAGTTCTTATCCTTTGATGCATCTAAAAAAGTGGGATTTAAGAGGGAAAAAAAACTAAAGGCTAAGGTTAGATAAAAAAGGCGAGTTTTTTGGTGTAATTCATCCATATTAGCTTTTGTCATAACCTTTTTAATTCTTGTAAAAGAAATCCCACTTAACTCTAATTAAAATATCTCTTCACTAAGGCTACTTTGCAACAAAATGGCAACATCATCATCGACAAAAACTTTGACCATTGATAAAACTTACTATCCAAACCCTTCTAATGTGCAAAAACAAAATCTTTCTTTCACATATTTAAAACCTTTGAGAGCTCACCTATTAAAGCATACTTTTGACAAAAGCATATGTAAAAATGTCTAAAACAACCACAAATCTACTTCATTACATAGAAATGGGTAAAGATATTTACAAAAAAACTTCTAAAACTATACTTCAACATGGAGACCATGAAAGCTAAAACATAATACACATTTTTGAAGGAAAGCTGAGAATGAGACGCTTTATACTGTCTACAAAGTTAAAAGGAAATGGAGGAAAGAGAACAAGCACCCTTGATTGTAGAAACTCCAAATACAACTACATGCCTTGCCTATGAGCATAAGCACGATAAGAGGGCTAGTAATAGTTAGGGAAACAGATTTGGGTATAATGTGCTAAGCCTTAAGAACTCTAAGACATTCCTTGATCATCCATGACGCTAAGTTTCTCATTATAAAGGACATTATTAAAGCAAATGAAAAGGAAAATTATTAAAAGTAAGAGAATGACGACCCTACTAGTTAACAACAAAGACCTTATTAGTTAATAACAAAGAGGTAGTGGCTAAAAAGGAAAGAAAAAAAAACCTATTTCTGATCCCAAATTAAAGAAAACCTTATAAATTATCAACAAATAAAGGTTCACTTAACTAATGAGGATGGATAAATCATTCCATTTCCTGAGTAACAACGACCATTAATAAGGGGATTATCCTTGAACAGATAAGCAAAATTGAGTTTCAAAATTTAAACCATAGGCATATCAGAAATAGGTGTTACCTTTCATTTAAAAAGTGAAAAGATATCATATTCATTGCATTTGAAAAGAATCAAAGTCGTCTTCCCAAACATAATGAATAGGGGACTTACGATGTGGGTATTATTGGATTTGAGCTTGACTCAATAAAGCTTAGTTCACTTAATGTTTATAAATTAAGGAACGAAGGACGTGACTCCATTTTATATTCCAATCTTATCCATCTAAAAAAGATAGTCAAGCCCAAGGCTACTAAGTCACCCTTAGCTTATTTAAGGGCACAAGAAACCTAATGATAGTAGCAATTAGAAGCAATGTTCCAAGAGCTTCCTCATGCATAGGAAGCACAAAGACACATTGGTAAAACCTCACTAAAATGATGGGAGAAAATGAGAATAATTACCAAATTATCCGTACAAAGCTTTTTTAGATCTTTTTATATGACTTAGGCATCGGAGTGGACCTCTAAGGTCACTTAATGTTTTCCTTTTTTTTTTTCCTTTGTAGATTTAATTGTTCAAGATCTTGAGAATCCTCAAAATGTCCAATCCAAGAAAGAATCATATTCTATTTGTTGCTAAGCTCAAAAAAATCATATATTTACAGCATCATTTAAAAATGCTAAAAATGGCTAAAGTGAAAAAAAATCCATGAAATTATAAATACTATTGTTATGATAGGAATAATTTTATTAAAACATAAAAACTCAATTTATAAATTCTGATTGTCTTCATAAACACTTTTAAACATGATTGCTTAAAAAATTATCCCCAAAGTATTAACCCAATAAAAAGTTAAGAATTTAGGTATTGTCTACTAATCAAGAGTGAGGAATAAGAGTAAAAAATCAAAATGAATCTCATATTTTTTATCTTGTTTTTATCATGCAATAGGAATGAAAATGCATGGATTCCACATGAATTTTGGTTAAAAAATAAGAATGGTAATCTCAAGCCCCCATGAGATTGGTATTCCCATTCATTAAGTCCGAGGTAAATTATTAATTTACATTTTATTTTTTTCAAATATTTGAGCAAAATAAAGAAAACAAAAAAAATCAAAGATATCTTAATTATTATGTTAATGGATATAAGTTTTTCTTATTTTTTAAAACAAATATTTACTATTGATTAATTTTTAATTTATTTTTAAAATATAATTTTAAATAATATTTAGTTATTTTTTATATTATAAAAATTATTAAAATATGTCATATTATTTTTTTCAATTAAAAATATGTAAATCTATTTTTTAAGTATATAAGTAAATTTGTAATGTTTTATTTTAATTTCGAATCGAAGTAAACCCATGGATAAAATTTTGATTTTGATTCTTAGATATTAAATAATGTATATTTCAATTTTTGTCCATTCTAATTTTTATTCATTTTGATTTTTATCTATTTTAATTATATTAAAAGACAAATCCTTAAAAACCAAAAGCTAAATTATCCTAATAAAAATGACTTTGAATCAACAAATGCAAGAAGCCAAAGTAGATCCAAAGGAAGCATGCATGATAATGTTTACTTAAAATCTGAAATTACCAGCCCAATAATGAGGCAAGATCCTAAAAAGTTAAATGGTCATTATCCCAAAATAAATAAATTAATTAATAAAATGAAAGCCCACTAAAAGTGGCGTTTGGTAAAGCCGCACGTTTCTTGTCCTACTGGCGCGTCAATTTTGCCCTGCGGACTCCCCGAGGAAGCCAACCCAGGCCGAGCCAACCTCCCCTGCTGACCCTGGCTCGCCTCTAATACCAACCACCAAGGCAAACGCCACCTACCCAATATTAGCCCTTACCGCAAACTGGCAGAGTCAAACTCACTTTTTCGCTTTCTCTTGTAGCTGTCAGATCCTTTCTCTCTCGCTCTCTCGTTCTCCGTGTCGTTATTGCTTGGTGTAGTTATTGTCGAAGCGCAGAAATGGCTTGTGCAAGCTTTGCGAAGCTAAACGCAGCGTCGTCTCAATGGATCGGCCAACAGCCTTTCCCTCAACGCCACGGATCCTCCACTCGGTTCGCCACTCGCCGAGTCGCCTGCCCGATCCGCGCCTCTTACACGGACGAACTCGTCCAAACCGCTGTTAGTCCTCTCATTGACTCTCTCTCTGTCGCTCTCTGTCTTTTCTTTTTCCTGTTTTGTTACTGAATCATATTATTGGTTGTTTATGCAGCATTGGGTGATTTCTTTAGCATGCTTTAACATGATTTGAGAAATGAAAGAAATAAGATCTCGCTGCACATAAATCTTGTAATACTTTTGAATGGTTGACTCGTCTTTGCATGATTGTTGTGCTAATTAGATTTCATCTGCAGTTTTATTTTTCAGTTGTTGGTGGTCACTTTAATGATTTCCCTTTTTATTCTTTAATTTTCATAGTTGATTACATTTATAAGAATCTGACTATGATGTCATATGAGATGCTTTCTAATGAACTGGAGGAAATTTTCTAAGTTGAAATCTTGTTAGCTTGTTTCTACAGATTTTCTGGTTCTTTTGGCACAAAATCATAACGTAGTGTGCAATGATTAATGCAACAAAGATAGCCTACCTGTCTTCGTGATCATCTGTTTTGATATTTGTCATTTTTTTATCAATCAATCTCTTTACTTTTTTTTAAGAGAAAAAGAAAGAATCTTTTGGTTCACTCTATTGCTTCTAAGAACCTTGTTTTATGGTAGTTCTTTCATATGGTGTCATGGATAGTTCATTCTGTTAAGCAGGTGCTGGTTGCTTTCAGAATTTGTTTTAAGTGCTGTATACATCCTTGACATCCAAGATATATTTACACATGAAAACTTTTCACATTGTAAGAGCTGCATTTCAGTCTTGCCATGTGTGTGCACAGTCATGTGGTGTTGAGGTGCTCATTTGACTTTTTTTTACTCTGTTTCTGATGGTGTAGAAAACTATTGCATCTCCTGCTCGTGGTATCCTTGCTATTGATGAATCAAATGCAACTTGTGGGAAGAGGTTAGCATCTATTGGCTTGGACAATACTGAGACCAACCGACAGGCATACAGACAACTTTTGCTGACCACTCCAGGTCTTGGTGAATATATATCTGGTGCTATTCTTTTTGAGGAAACCCTTTTCCAGTCAACAACAGATGGCAAGAAGTTTGTTGATTGCTTGCGTGATCAGAAAATTGTGCCTGGCATCAAAGTTGACAAGGTATATGCAAATAGAATGCAGACGTCTTAATTTACAACTCCTTGTGTAATATCACATATATTAATTATTTTTATTCCATCCTGTTTTAGGGTTTGGTTCCCCTACCTGGATCCAACAATGAATCTTGGTGCCAAGGCTTAGATGGATTGGCTTCGAGATCTGCTGAATACTACAAACAAGGCGCACGCTTTGCTAAGTGGTAAGTCATTCCTTGTGAACTTGTGTCATACAAAGTTTACTTGAAATTTTCTGGTAGGTTAGTCCAATTAATTTGTTAAACTTTTTCTTTTATATAGGCGGACAGTCGTTAGCATCCCGTGTGGTCCTTCAGCCCTGGCTGTCAAGGAAGCTGCATGGGGACTTGCACGATATGCTGCCATTTCTCAGGTAATCCTTCACTTGGAAAGATTCCTACAATCTGCCACCGGGCACCTTATCTTTTTCATGTTTTTTTCCTTTTATCTTGATCTCTGGACACTGTTTACGCTCTGAATTACCAATAAATACCACACAATCTGTTATTATTTTCACTCTTCATACAACATACATCAGGTTGATGGATTGCACACCCTTCAACCCAAGTACTGAGGGACGTGATGAGATTAACTGCTGTTTTACAATTTTGTTCTCACTTGTGAAGGGTATCCTTTACGCAATTGATAGCATATGTTTATTCAATTCAAATGTTCTTTTTATGTGAATTAATATGCAGGATAATGGTCTTGTGCCCATTGTGGAACCTGAGATTCTTCTTGATGGGGACCACCCCATTGAAAGGACTCTTGAGGTAGCAGAGAAGGTCTGGTCAGAGGTCTTTTACTACTTGGCCCAAAACAATGTTGTTTTCGAGGGAATCCTTCTGAAACCCAGCATGGTGACCCCAGGTGCCGAACATAAGGAGAAAGCTTCTCCTGAGACCATTGCCAAATATACACTCACAATGCTGAGGAGGAGAGTTCCTCCTGCAGTTCCAGGAGTCATGGTATGTCTGAGCCTCCCTTTTAATAATGCAGGATTACTTATCTTTTTTCCCTCATCATAGAATGCCAAATAAAATTGTAGAACCCTCTGAGTCGTGTTCCAAAATTTAATGTAGTGAATGATTGAGTTGATCTAACAAGTTGTTTTCAAGGTTCTTGACACTGTCATTTGTGTGAAAGACTAGATGGTTTGTATGGCTGAAATGAAATATAAGAAAAGGGAACAAAGTAACTCAATGTCTCAGTCTGTGTTAGTCCTTGTTATCAAGATTACAAGGCAATCTTCTCTTTTCTATTTTCATGTGATTTACTTTTTTGGGTTTTGTTTCTTACAAAGATTTGTGGTTAATGGTTTTGTGCTGTTTGCTTCTCAGTTTTTGTCTGGTGGGCAATCTGAAATGGAAGCCACACTGAACCTGAATGCAATGAACCAAAGCCCCAATCCATGGCATGTTTCCTTCTCATATGCACGTGCATTGCAAAATACTGTGCTCAAGACATGGCAAGGACGTCCTGAAAATGTTGAAGCTGCACAGAAGGCACTTTTGGTGCGGGCAAAGGCAAATTCTCTGGCACAGCTTGGAAAGTATTCAGCTGAGGGTGAAAGTGAGGATGCTAAGAAAGGAATGTTTGTTAAGGGCTATACTTACTAAGCAGAGATGAAGGCAAACTCATACCCCTTTATATAGATAGTGTATTTGCTGTGTTCATTTTTCTTGTTAGCTATGGACCCTGAGGAGGGGCAACTATATTAGATAAGGTTATAATGTTTTGCCCTTTCTAAAGACTAGAGAGCTGAATAATGTTTGTGAGAAAAGAAATTGGTTTCAATGGGTGACTCGGGCCAAGGTGGCACCAGTTAAGGCAGACAATGTATGTATTTCTATGCTTTAAGGTATTGTTATTGGAAACCTACAGATTTTGAAATCATTTGGTGCACTCTCCTGTGTATGGCAAGACTACACATGTTCCCTTCTGAGTGACCAATAACATGGCCTTTCAGGCTTGTCCAAATACATTTAAGCATTAATGGAAATCTTAAAGGTAAAATACTAAAATGAATCTTGATTTATAATTTTTTTTAATCTCAATTAATAATTCAATGCTGCAGATGATACATCAAATAAATGGTACGTAAAAATTAATGGTATTTTTTTGGGATAAATATTATGTAAAATTTGGAGTTTTACTCTTTTTCATTCCAGTCATAAACTTTAAAATGTTTTTTAAAAAATTTTAATTTATTAATTTAGATCAAATAAAATTTTTGATAAAATTTTGAAATATTTAAATTAAAAATCTTTTGCAATGAATCTTGTTTTAATATCTTTTTATAGATGTAAAGAAATATTTTAAATATTATTATGAAAAATTTAGATTTTTTTAGTATTGAAAATATGTTTAAAAAATTAATAAAAAATAACTCGTTAATCGAAAATTATTTAAATTTGAGAGATAAAATTAAAATAAATTTTAAAATTTATTTTAATATTTTTTAAAAAATTAAAAATAAAAATATCATTAATTTTTTAAAATCATTTTGTTCAAAGTTTAATTTGGACAAAATTGATGGATGAAAGCTTGTTTTGAGATATTTTAAAAGTTAAAAGTTTTGATTGGAAAGAGAGCACAAAACTTAATGTTTAAAATAATATTTATTTATTTTATTTATTTTTTTATTTTTCAAAGTAAACAGAGAAAAAAATGAAAGAGATTTGTTGTTATCATTTCAAAAGAGGATAAGGAAATAAAAATATGTAAAAAAAAAAAAAACTAATGAAAACTTTCATATCAGTGTGTCGATATTACCTCTTAATAGTATAATAAAGTATTTTAGAAAAAAAAAGCACGTAAACATTAAATCTAACAGTTCTATCAACAATGAACTTATATTTATTTTGAATCATTCGAGACAAACGAACCACAATAAGTATTCAAAAAAACCTAAATTTTTGTTATTATTTACTAATTTTAATCTTTTAGGAATAGATAATTAAAAAGATGAATATCGCTTATTCTGTGTTTATCAGTGGTGGTATACAATCGGTTTACGTACTAATGAAGATCTTTATACTGGAGCTCTTTTTCTATTATTTCTTTCTGCCATATCCTTAATAGCGGGTTGGTTACACCTACAACCGAAATGGAAACCGAGTGTTTCGTGGTTCAAAAATACCGAATCTCATCTCAATCATCATTTGTCAGGACTTTTCGGGGTAAGTTCCTTGGCTTGGATAGGGCATTTAGTCCATGTCGTAATTCCTAGATCCTAAGAAAGGAATCTATTGATTCTCTCCTAATTGGTTAGACCGTAGGTGCGATGATTTACTTCACGGGCGAGGTCTCTGGTTCAAGTCCAAGATGGCCTAGCTGCGCCAAGGACAAGAATAGAAGAAGCATCTGACTCCTTCATGCATGCTCCACTTGGCTCGGGGGGATATAGCTCAGTTGGTAGAGCTTCGCTCTTGCATTGGACCATTGCGATTACGGGTTGGGTGTCTAATTGTCTAGGCGGTAATGATAGTATCTTGTACTTGAACTGGTGGCTCACTTTTTCTAAGTAATGGGGAAGAGGACCGAAACATGCCACTGAAAGACTCTACTGAGATAAAGATGGGCTGTCAAGAACGTAAAGGAGGTAGGATGGTCAGTTGGTCAGATCTAGTATGGATCGTACATGGATAGTAGTTGGAGTCGGCAGCTCTACTAGGGTTCCCTCATCTGGGATCCCTAGGGAAGAAGATCAAGTTGGCCCTTATGAACAGCTTGATGCACTATCTCCCTTCAACCCTTTAAGCGAAATGTGGCAAAAAGAAGGAAAATCCATGGACCGACCCCATCGTCTCCACCCCGTAGGAACTATAAGATCACCCCAAGGATGCCTTCGATATCTAGGGGTCGCAGACCGACCATAGAACCTTGTTTAATAAGTGGAATGCATTAGCTATCTGCTCTCAGGTTGGGCAGTAAGGGTTGAAAAAGGGCAATCGCTCATTCTTAAAACCAGCATTTGAAAGAGTCGGGGTGAAAAAAGGGGAAAGCTCTCCATTCCTGGTTCTCTTGTAGCTGGATCCTCTCTTTTAAAAACCTAAAAACCATGAAATACTTAATTTCCAATTTTTATTTTTTTTAATTCTTTAAAAATAGGTTCAAAAAATGAAGGCAGTTTTCGAGCAAAACCAAAAGGAAGTTCAGTTTCCATCCCTTAAACTGTTAAAAAACAAAAATCGTTTTTCCCCCTTCTTTTTTTTCATTGAATCTTTATGAGGGAATCGTAATTTAGATCGGTGCCAAGGTTTAAGGCAAAAGGGGAATAGGATCTTTATCAGAATACCGTCCGTTAACCAATTTTTTGAAAATTCTGTTTTTGATAATTGAACACCATTATAGGTGCATTTATTATGCATTTCTCGAGTCCAATCCTTTAAATCCTCAGACCACTCAGGAAGTTGAAATAATAGCATATGGAGAATATTTTTAACTATTATCAATGAAGGTAATATAATATATTTTCTAAGAATCGATTGGGTTACTAAGAAGGAACCTCGTATAATTTGAGCAAATAAAAGGCTATCCCAGGTTTCTGAAATTTCTATCTTTGTTTTCTCCTCTTTTTTGTATTTTTCTCTTTTGTCCTTCTCTTTTTTTTTTCATTCTTTTTTGTCTTCTCTTTTATATAATTAGAAATTTTTTTTCTTTTTTTTTCCATATCCAATTTCTGAAAATCAGTTTCATCAGTTCGGAGATATCAAATGAAAAAAAAAAGGGGTTGTCTATTCTGCCCAAAAAAGTGAGGAATGCACATTTGCTTGAAACAGTTCTCGAATAACTATTTTACATCTTTGGGCATGCATAGAGCCTTTGATTATGTCTCGACAAAAATCTAGTTGTTGCGAATAACGTATCAAAGCTACTTTGTCTTTTTGATCAGAATTATTAGTATCTTTTGTATTAGTATAAATATCCTCATTCATCTGGTTATCTGTGAAATTCACTACACATTTGGATTTTTTTGAACGAATTTGAGTATCCACTGGCAAATTTTCTTCATTTTCCCCTCCTGTTGTTCTAAATCGTCGATTAATTTGTATAAGCAACGAGGAACTTTTTTACTGATTTTTTTTTATCCCAATAGAATTTTTTTTAATTCTTTGATCGTTGGGATCAGTTATAACCGCATTTTCTGAATCAATTTTTTCTTGTTGGTGTTTTATAAATAAAGAAAATCTTTTTTCCATTGGAAACGATTTTCTATTAAGTGTATCTATTATCTGTTTAAATTCGTCACAATCAGTATTAAGACGTATACTATGAATTTTATTTCTCGAAACCCTTCCTATGTTATTTTTCCACAATGGGGTCCGTGAAAGAATGGATAATAAATTTTAGGAAAATATTCTTTTTTAGTCTCATTATTACAGAATTAAGTCCTTTTTTGGAGTATATTAAGAGTAAAAGATCCTTTATCTAAAACTTGAATTCTATTTAAAAGTTTGTTCTTTAAATTGCTCTCCTTTTGCTCATTGGTAAAAATCCAATAATTATAGAATAGTAGTTTTTCTTTTATGAACAAAGACATCATTTTTTGTATCATTTTCCAAAAAGTTGACAAACTGGGTGGATGTGTAAAAGATATTCTTTCTTTTCCATCACTTTGACAGGTATAAAAGAAATATTGTGACATTTTATTTCTTACAACATTTTCAAATTGATCATTTTTTATATATATAAATGGCCGATTTCATTGGTTAGAATCGAAAAGAAGATTCACAAGAGGTTTTTAAAATAAATATTTATCTTTTTTTCAATATTTTTAAATTCGAATTTTCTTGATTCCCATCTAGATTTTCATAAACTAGGTGTTTTTTATATTCATAGCATGCCTCTTATATGTTTATTAATTCAAATTCATCATCCTTATATTTTTTTTTCCTTTCCATTCACTTGGATCTCTTCCGTTCCATCGATTTTGTCCGGATCCTCCTTTTCTTCCAAAAAAGAGAAGGAAAAGGATCTTTTTCGGTGGATACCTCTTGGTCCTGTTTAGTCTCCCCCATTTCTTCCGTTTCTAAGGTTTTTTTTTTTTTTTTTAGTTTTTTAGTAAAAATGGGTGACGATATTCTACCTAAATAGTAGACACAGGTAATAAATAAGAGAATACTAAAGATTCGAGCCATAGAATTTCTCAATTCTGACACAAGGTACTTATACTTATAAGATCGAATAAGTACATTAGACCTAATAGAATTATTTTGCTATATCCAGACTAATACCAATCCAACCCATTTCATGAATAAAATGTGAGCAATTAGCCAACCAACAAAACTACTTGTTACAAATAACATCTTCTTGTTGCATCGAAACATATAAATGTTGACTAATATGGCTAACATTGAACTTGGTAAAATGAAATGGTTGAATAGTTGAAAAATGAGATTATTTAGGAATACACATTGAATGCGAAGATTACGCATTGAATTTCTGGTAGTGGATCCATAATCAAAAAAGTGTTTGTGATTATTCCAGAAGAAATGAGACAAAAGATACGGTAGAGCTAGGACAGTTATTGTATGAGGTCTACCCAAGGCTAAATGCAGAGGCGCATAATAGATCGATATGAACATCATGAGCTGTCTCGCAATAAAACCAATTGTTGCTTATACCTTCTTCTTTGTTCCTTCTTCTCCTTTTTTGATAACTCGAGCTCAGAGAAGAAAGAGATAAGAGGGCCCTATGGAGAATGTGGTCAAAAATCCATAATAGAGTTCGACCACAACGACCGAATTGATTATCTTCATGCATAAGGATACTAGATTACCTAGTATAACAGATTTCAAAATCATCACAAACCTCCATTTTTTTTTCTATTTCAATTTTTGGATTATTATATGATGATTTTGAAACTTTTTGTATATAGAAATAGAAAGAGATAGACTAGAAACGACATCTCTTATGTCAATGACACCAAAGGGATATTAAATGAATGGAATTGGGATATAGATGGAATATAATGAAATAGAGCCACTTTGAGGTTCCCTATGAAATGAGGAATGGAGCCACTATGAAGAAGTTTCAGGGGTTACAAAGGAAATTTCGAGTTCATGTTGGTCATGGGTTGAGAATGGGAATTGAACTCTATGAGATCTAATCTCCCGTTGTTCCTCAGTAGCTCAGTGGTAGAGCAGTCGGCTGTTAATTGACTGGTTGTAGGTTCAAATCCTACTTGGGGAGATTTGATTCATTCCGAATTAAAGAATTCAGAATGTCAGAATGAAAGGGTTCGCTTTGACCGTTAAGAGTAGGTAACCCGTTCCCTGTTTCTATTGCATTTTATCTCATTGTATCACATTCTGTTCTACGATATTTGTGAATCACTGTCAATACCTCGGTGTAGGTCTGGGATAATCCTTTGTTCCATAGTCCTAGGGCTATTTACAACTAGCTAATTAAGAATCATCAGATGTACTAGTACTAACAAGTGCATCAAAGATGCAGTCATCGATTCTCCAGAGAGGTCACAATTATCGCGAGCAAACATATTAATTTAATGACGAGGAACGTATTTTTGCTATGCTACTAATACTTGTACTTGCTTTGCTATTCCCTGTTTGATGAAGAGTTATGGGGTGTAAAAAAATATGCTGATTCGGGCAGGGAATACTAATACTGTATGGTAAAAAATAATTTTTGATAAATTTTAAATCTAAATAAAAAGTAAGGTGACTCCATTTCGACAAAAGACCCACCTCCAAGTTCCATAGCTTTGAGTTCGCTATCCGGATCATGATTTTCCTACCCCCAGAGGGAAAGGTCCTTCCTTTTTAGGCTGGTTGTGGGCGAGGAGGGATTCGAACCCCCGACACCGTGGTTCGTAGCCACGTGCTCTAATCCTTTGAGCTATAGGCCCCACCCCATCTCCACTAGATTTGTTCCTAGGAGTACTCTAAAAAAAAAAAAAGAACCTTTCCTCTCCCCAGCCATTTCATTTCAGGTTAAGAAGATGTGAAAGTGCATTTTTCTCTATAAGAATAATGCGTTCCAAGGTGTAAAGTGGGAGAGAAGAGATTTCATAATTGGGGTTTTGGTTTTGAATAAGATGACCTTTTCATTTTTTTTATTTTTTTCTTTTTCATATTGAAAAAGTAATAAAAATGAGAGGTGTTAAGCTTTTGATCATCTTACTGTCGAGCTATTTTCTTGCAGGACCTCCCCTATGGTATTGTCACCGCAGTAGAGTTTTTTTCTTGCAGGACCTCCCCTATGGTATTGTCACCGCAGTAGAGTTTAACCACTAAGTTCGGGATGGATTGTTATTGTTCCTCTACACCTAGGACACCAGAATATCGAACCATGAACGAAAAAAGACATGCGAGAAAAGTATATTAGCAAGTGATTGTGAGGCTCTAATTCTTGACTGAAGGGGACACCAAAGGCCTCTGCCCTTCCATCCCTTGGATAGATAGAGAGGGAGGCCAGAGCTTTTGGTTTTTTCATGTTTTCAAGGAGTTGAACAATGGTTTTTTCATGTAGTTAAAGAGTTGAAGAATGAAAATAGATGGTGAGTGCCTGATCGAATTGATCGGGTCATGTACGAACAAGGTTCAAGTCTATCGGTCTGTTAGGATGCCTCAGCTGCATACATCACTACACTTCCACTTGACACCTATCGTAATGATAAACGACTCGTCTCACCGTGACCTTCTCTTGAATTCTTAAAACTTATGTCACTCCATCCCCGCAGGGGCAGAGAACTCGTTAGTGTCTTAGCTATGCTACCGAGGCTCTGAGGAAGTCGGAATAGGAGAACACTTATCTTATGGTGGGCTTACTACTTAAATGCTTTCAGTAATTATCCGCTCCGCACTTGGCTACCCAGTGTTTATCGTGGGCATGATAACTGGTACACCAGAGGTGCGTCCTTCTCGATCCTCTCATACTAGGGAAAGGTCCTCTTAATGCTCTAACACCCACATCGGATATGGATCGAACTATCTCATGATGTTCTAACCTAAGCTCACGTACCGCTTTAATGGGCGAACAGCCTAACCCTTGGAACATACTACAACCCCAGGTGGCAAAGAGTCAACATCGAGGTGCCAAACATTCTCGTAATTAGATTCTCACGTATGTTTGCGTTACTCAAGCCGACATTCTCGCTTCCACTTTGTCCACCCCTGCTTGGGCTGGTGCTTCCCTCTAAGGTGGAACGCTCCCTTACCGATGTATTTTTACATCCCATAGCTTTGACAAATCGCTTAGCCTCGTTCATTTTCGATGCAAGAGCGCTCGATCAGTGAGTTATTATGCACTCTTTCAAGAGTGGCTGCTTCTAGGCAAACCTCCTGGTTATCTATGCACCCTTACCTCCTTTATCACTAAGCGGTCATTTAGGGGCCTTAACTAGTGATCCGAGTTGTTTCCCTCTCGACGATGAAGCTTATCCCCCATCGTCTCACTGGTCGACCTTGACCCCCGTTATTTTGAGGTCATATATAGTATTCAGAGTTTGCCTCAATTTGGTACCACTCTTGCGGCTCGCACCTTAACAAATTTACCCCTAGATGTCCAGTCAACTACTGGGCCTCAACGTATTTCGGGGAGAACCAGATAGCTCTGGGTTCGAGTGGCATTTCACCCCTAACCATAACTTATCCACTGATTCTTCAACATCAGTCGATTCAGACCTCCACTTAGTTTCATTCAAGCTTCATCTTGGTCATGGATAGATCACTTAGGTTCGAGTCCATAAGCAGTGACAATTGCCCTATGAAGACTCGCTTTCGCTATGGCTCCGGTGGGTTCCCTTAACCAAGCTACTAACTATGAGTCGCCGGCTCATTCTTCAATAGGCACGCGGTCAGAGCCTTGAGCTCCTCCTACTGCTTGGGAGCTTACGGTTTCATGTTCTATTTCACTCCCCGATGGGGGTTCTTTTCACCATTCCCTCACGGTACTACTTCGTTATCGGTCACCCGAGAGTATTTAGCCTTACAAGGTGGTCCTTGCTGATTCACACGGGATTCCATATGCCCCATGCTACTCGGGTCAGAGCGTAAGCTAATGATGCTTTTGGTTACTGGACTCTCGCCATTTAAGGTGTAGCACTCCATCGCTTCGCTTAGTGGCACGACGCTTTTATTGCTTTTCTACAACTCCATTTTCACGGTTTAGGCTACTTTCATTTCACTCGCCGCTACTATGGGAATCGCTTTACTTTCTTTTCCTCTAGCTACTAAGATGTTTCAATTCGCCAGGTTATCTCTTGCCTGCCCATGGATTCAGCAGCAGTTCGAAAGGTTGACCTATTCGGGAATCTTCGGATTTATGCTTATTTTTAACTCCTCGAAGCATTTTGTCGCTTACTATGCCCTTCCTCGTCTCTAAGTGCCTAGGCATCCACCGTAAGCCTTTCCTCGTTTGAACCTCGCCCTTAATTTTAAGGCTATGCCATCCTAAGGTGCTGCTAAATGGAAGGATCTTATCTTATCAACGTCCATGAATGAGAAATCATAGATCGAACTACCGAATTGAAAAAATTGGGTCCTATCATATAGCTTTGTATCAGCTAAGTTCATGAGTTGGAGATAAGCGGACTCGAACCGCTGACATTCGCCACAAGGTAAATCACCACCTATCAAGCCCTGACTGATTCTACCATAGAGGCCAACGATAGACAATAACTTTCCCCCGAACATAGCTTATAACTTTCATCGTACTATGCTCTCCAAAGAGTAACTCTTCTCAAAATCTCAGGTGTCGAGTTGGAATCCCATTCTAACTAAGGATTCTTGTGGTTTCGGAGGATCCAGCTACAGGAGAACCAGGAACAGAGAGCTTTCCCCCTTTTTTCGCCCCGAATCTTTTGAATATTGGTTTTAAGAATGAGTAATTGCCCTTTTTCGACCTTACTGCCCAACTTGAGAGCAGGCAGCTAATGCATTCCACTTATTAGATAGGGTTGTATGGTTGGTCCACGACCCTTGGATATCGAAGGTGTCCTTGGGGTGATTTAATAGTTCTTACGGGGTAGAGATGATGGGGATGGTCCATGGATTTTTTTTTTCTGCATTTGACTGGTTGAAAGGAGACAGTGCATCAAGCTGTTCGCAAAGGTCAACTTGATTCTCTTCCCCACGGATCCTAGATGAGGGAACCCTAGTAGAGCTGCCGACTCCAACTACCATCTATGTACGATCCATACTAAATTTAACCAACTGACCATCCTACCTCCTCTACGTTCTTGACAACCTATCTTTGTCTCAATAAAGTCTTTCAGTGGCATGTTTCGGTCCTCTTAGTGAGCCATCAGTTCAGGTACAAGATACTATCATCACCCCCTGGATAATTAGACACCAAACCCGTAATCACAAGACCCAATTGTAAAAGTAGAGCTCTACCAACTGAGCTACATCCCCCTGAGCCAAGTAGAGCATGCATGAAGGAGTCAGATACTTCTTTTATTCTTTTCCTTGCCGTAGTTGGAACATCCTGGACTTGAACTAGAGACCTTGCCCGTGAAGTAAATCATTGTACCCACGATCCAACCAATTGGGAGAGAATTAATAGATTCCTTTTTGAGAGTGATTCATCCTTCCCGAACGCAGTATACAACTCTCCATTGTACTGTGCTTTCCAAGTGTGCTTGTTCCCCCCCTCTTCCTTATCATGGCAAGTATTTGTGAAATAACTCCGATGAGAAGAAAAAAAAAGGTGTTAAGAGGCCCTCTTGGGTTAACCCTAGACACTCTAAGATCCTTTTTTCAAACCTGCTCCCATTTCGACTTAAGTGATAGATAAATAGACACATCCCATTGCACTGATCGGGGACATTTGTAGTGACTGAGGGGATCGAAGACCAAGAAGTGAGTTATTTATCAGCCAAACATTTTTCTTACGGTTAGATCCAATCTCTTGGTCCCTACGGAAAGGAAAAAGAATTTCACATTCTTCCTTTCGGGAAGGGAGGATGTGCAACAACCTATTGATTGCAGCTTTCTCTAGACCTCCGGGAAAAGCATGAAAAAAAAAGGCTTGAACGGTACGATCCCTCCGTCACCCCAGAATGAAAGGGGTAATCTAGTAGTTCTTGGTTTGTGAAGATACATTGTTAGGTGCTCCATTTTATTTTCCCATTGAGGCCGAACCTAAACCTGTGCTGGAGAAATAGTTGTCCATACACTGATAAGGGATGTATGGATTATCGAGAAGAGAGGAGCTGTGGTGGTCCCCCCAGGACCGCTCGGATCCCATGAGTGAATAGAAAGTTGGATCTACATTGAATCTCAC